>WUAM01000395.1:9934600-10025085 GCA_024336885.1 Actenoides hombroni
ATAGATATAGATATAGATATAGATATAGATATAGATATAGATATAGATATAGATATAGATATAGATATAGATATAGATATAGAGTGCCTGTATCTCTACATAATGGATTTTTGGAAAACATCTCCTGAATTCTATTGCTCACTATCAGCACCACGTGGAATTATCAAGATCCATTTGTAATGTGATTAGGAAGTCTTAAATACTGTTTTGTGCAAGCAGACACACCGACAACATCCGAGTGGATCTGCTGAGTCACCCAGGTTTTGATTTCCTGCATCCCGACGCGGGAGGCAGCAGCCTCATCGGCAGTAGGCTCACACGCTGCCTCCTCATTGACAACACAGTCACATGCCATTATGCTTACTTCTTCTACAATATGATAGCCACCTATTCTTAGCAAGCCTCGTGTGGAAGGCGAGTGGGATGAAGCACGGCACGACCGCCCCTTGTGCTATTTCAG
The DNA here is from genome assembly GCA_024336885.1 of Actenoides hombroni. NCBI lineage: Eukaryota > Metazoa > Chordata > Aves > Coraciiformes > Alcedinidae > Actenoides > Actenoides hombroni. The sequence continues at coordinate 9,935,061 of WUAM01000395.1, forward strand.
ACAAGTACAGAGTGGCAGGCGATGTGTTTTCACCGACGGGCTGTATGGGCAGAAGGGTAGTGCATTAGGATTCCTAAGTACTCTACTTAACCCAGGCTGCAGTCACCTAACAACTGCAGTACCTGGAAGCGTGCTGGTCAGTGGTGCACGTTTTTACAGACAAATAGATATGGAAAAATAAATAAAATCTCGTTTTCATCTCTTCTTTGCAGCTATTTTTAGCGTGTGTGGTTTTGCTTCTGTGTTTTTCAAGGCACTTGACCACACTAATACGGTTGAAAGAATTCTGCCAAGTAGCATCACGTCACAGGAAATAATTTAAGTAAAGACAGGATATTTTAAAGGTCTGGGAACATACTGTCCTCTCCAACAACACAAACACACAAACAAGCAAAGCGACAAACAACACAATAATAAAAAGCCAGCAACAAACAAAACCAAACAAACAAAACCACACACAACAACAACAACCACCAAAACAACAAACAAAAAACCCAACAAAACACCAACATTCTAGTTCTTAAAACCAAATACTGATTGCCTACTCTGCTGGAATTATGGCTGGCAATATTATATGGAATTTGGGGAAAAGATCTTTCTTACTTTAATCTTAATAACAGGAAAAGTTAGCGTACATCAAAATCCCTCTCTCTCCATCACTTCAATAGCATATCCACTGCCTTTATCTCTGAGGAGCTCCAATCTCCAACTACAGGGGGGGGAAAAAAAAAAAAAAAAAAAAAGGACCTGGTGCTTTGTTAAGATTAGAGAAGTTTCATCTGTTTACCCAGTTATCAATTTAAGAGAAATGATAGGGGTAGAAGGGATGCTTGGAGGTTATAAAGTCCATCTCCTTGCCTCAAAGCAGGTTCAAATGCCTCTATATCACTCCCGACAGATGTTTGTCTAGTATGTCCAGAGATGAATATGGCATTAACTCTCAAGGAAATTTATTTCACTGCTGGCACTTAAAATGGTTCTACAGGGATGTTCTGAGGAGAGGGAGGGAAAAAAAAAAAAAAGTAGAGAAAGCTTATAGGAGTAGAACACAGTTTAGGATAACAATTCTCCCTGGAGGAAAGTTAGAACAGCTCTGTATCCTACAAAAAAGCATAGGACAAAAATCAACAAAATGCAAGCAGGAAGCATCAAAAGTGGTAGCAAAGTCCTAAATTTGAGCCTAAAAATAAGCAACCAGAACAAATAGATACAGGCTGTTTACTAATGAAAACTCAGAATGAAATTTGGTAAATAAAGATATCTACAAGGAACAGAATCACCACGGATGCCGTTCCATCTGAACTGCAGGCTGCAGTTCCTCAGGAACAAAAGGACAGGATTAAGCTTATATTACTGATTTACCAGAAAGGTGACAAAGACTGTGAAGAGCATCATGAAGGACAAAAAAACCCCTCAATAATGGAAGATTTCAGAACATAAACTGGGTAGGTGTCAATGTGGGTGATATTGAGACGAAATTCTCAGATGACATCAACATTTACTTTTTGAAGAATCCAGAAGAAAAAAGCCTAATTCTTGACTTCGTACTGAGTGGTGCCTGTGACCTTATCCAGGACATTGCTTTCAAAGGCACAGAGTTACAGAAGAGTCCCATAATGTCCCAGATAGAACATCTCACAAGAGAAACAAGAAATCTTTTGTACCTGTGCTTAGTTTCAAAAAGGGAACTATATAAGAAGCAGCAGCCAAAAACTTGTTATTTTTTTGAAGGCTGCAGACTGTACGACATCAGCTAAAACACACAACATATGAAAAAAAGCTTTAATAGCTCAAAAAGGCCAGTATGGTTCAATAAGAGGCAAGAAGACCTGTTTCAAACAGTGTAAACGTCTCCAAGGACAACAGGAAAGAACATCATATTTAGCAAGCTGTAACTAAAAATGCAAAAAGAAAAAGAGGAAAAAAAAAAGATCTTATGAACTTTTGTTGAGAAACAACTTGAAGATGACACTAAAACTGTTAGTAAATCCTTACAGGATAGCCAAAGCATGTGGGCTGTCAGTCTTTCTGCAGGTCAAGTGACAGCAGAGGTAGAAAGGGAACATTCAAGGAAGATAGTGTTGTAGAAGAAAAGCTAATAAAAACTACTGCAGTTGGGATATGCACAGCCCCTTAGACTCAACAACCTTTGGGGATATACAAGAGGATTTATCTTAAATTGATGTGTTAGGAGAAGGGAACATTAAAAAAAAAAAAATGGCAAAAGGAATAGTTACACATTATAGGACACAATGGAGCATCATAAATCTTAAATACAGAACTCCTGAAGTGATCACTTAAAATAGCATTTGCACCAGATGAGTGGAAGATGGAAAATAGAAGCCAATATGTGCCCAGGTTTTTTTAAATGAGTTTTCAGGGGATCTAGAGAACTACAACAATCCTATCTGCAACCAACCAAATAAGAGAATAATGAGCAAAGGAAACGGTAGATACAGGAACAAACCTGTTATGACAAAAAAGAGCCAACAGTTCTTACACAGGTAAGTCATGCCACTGAAACTTGTTAGAGTTCTCTGTAGGGCAAGGACAAGACAGTTCATACACTATATTGAATTTTCTAAAGGTTTTCAGCAGGATTTCTTAACCAAAGGTTCACAAAATGCCATGGGAATGTCTTCGTATGGATTAATAACAGATTAAAAGGATAGGAAACTGAAGTAGGAATAAATAGTAAGACTTCAAATAAAGCCTCTGCCCTGAGGCTTGTGCTATTTAGTATTTTCATAAATGATCTGGCAAAGGGGTGGCAGGAATAGGAACATTTGTTATTGGTGAAAAATTATCCAGGGTAGTAAAAAGGCAAGCAAACTTGCTTAGGAGTTTCATCATACAGAAGGATCAGGCAATAAGCTTACAGACAAAATCCAGTGTAAATAAATGCAAAGTAGCACACTCTGAATTAGCTATTAACTTTCAGGAAAGCTCTCTCAGAGCTGTACCAGACAGTGCCATGAAAACATCGGCTTGGTACTTAGAAGCATGTAAAAAGGCAAATAAAGCATTAGGAAGTATTAGAAAGGAAGAGAGAATGGAAGTGAAAACACCATTATGCCATTTTGTAAGTCCATAGTGAGCCTGCTGCTGCATGAAATCCGATTTCCTCACCTTGGAATGTGCCAAAGACCAGAGAAGATACAGAGAAGTGCAGCAATGGTGATCAAAATCCTTCTCGGACACAGAGACAACAACAGAGAGGAAATTCTGGTACTTCAGGATTCCCATAAAGTGGAAATCTTAGGGTAGAGATGAAATTCGATTTGGAAATGCCAGCATATGTTGATTCTGAAACACAATATGTTTCTTGGGACTCTGACAGCTGTGACTGAAATCACAGTTAAACTGCTGAAGTTTCATGGCTCAAACATTCTAATGACAGTCCTGTTCCTTGGTGTATCTCAGTTCCCAAGGGCATTAAATACTGTAGTTTCCTTTGGGTACAGGTCTATATGGCAGCCTCAGCCTTGGCTACCCTGAACAGATAAGATCTGTTCCACTGCAGAACAGAACTCATATGTACATACAGATATGAACAGATATAACAGAAAATAAATTGAAGACCAACTTCAAATGCTGAGAAGCATGTTTAAAGTAGGTCACTGTGCTACCTTGCTGAAAAAGCACCTGCAGGATTGTTGGCCAGCCTTGCCAAGCCAACGGAGGGGATGACAGTCAACTTCCCAGCTACCAATAGTCTATTTCTCAAATCTTTCTCCAAGGCAATTCAGAAGCAAATTTTAGTCACATAGACTCAAATTAAAATAAAACCATTCTCTTCTACAGTAAAATCTGCAGTGGAGTTGTGTGATTAGTGAGGGACCTCAGTCTGGCAGGTAAAGATAAAAGGTTTTAATGGCTAGAGATTGAGACTAGACAAAACCGGACCAGAAGCACTTTTTAAGGTGAGAATAGATAAGGTTGAGAGCAGTTCACCAAAGGATACTGAATATCTTTATAATCCCATTTCCTAGAAGACATGTTTTACTGCAAAAAGAAATTAATACTGTAACCTGTGGCACGCAGGAGGTCAGACTGGACAATCACAGTCCTCTCTGCTGCCTTTAGAATGTGTGAAGCTGCAAACCTAAGTCACGGAAAGCATCGAACACTTTGAAACCTAGTTCACTGAAAAAAGTGTTATCCCACAGAAGGCAGGAATTCCCATGGCTAATACACCAGAACATAGCTCTGAAGGATTATAGCCTTTGCATGATTGGTTTTGTGTTCTTTAAAATATAGGAAATTCATGACCACGTCCAGTAATTTAACAAGCAAGACCATTTCTCTGTCTTTACAGAGAAAAATGAAACCTTAATTTTAAAACGTTTATGATTAATACATTGCAATTGCAAATTTTCTCATCTTCCTTGCAAACATTTACTTCATTACTAATCCTTTAATATGTGTTTCCTCTTTTTCTTAGGACAAATAGAAGATAGTGGTTCTTGAATTACATACCATGTCTCATTTCTTTCTCTCACGTGTGCTCGCGTCGTATCGACAAATTTTCATGCTCTTCAAAGTGAAAAGCCAGTCCTGACCCTCTCACCACTTCTGTACCTAAAAAGAAAGCAAACCAACAGAATTGTTACCAACAAGCAGCCATAATAGCAATAGTATGTGACTTACTAGATAGAGATGTGCTGGCTTGAAAAAGTTGAGGTGAAATTTCATTCAGCATCAGCTGACAGCTGTCCTTTCTCAGAGTTTCAACAAACCACAAACTGGAACAGGAAACTCAGCTGAAACCATCCAGTTTGACACATTTTGATCAAAGCCAGTATGTATCTTGTGGTTTCTGACCAAAATTCCAAATAACCTTGGCTTCCTCAAATTGTCTTAAATTCTTTCTTTTACTTCTAACCAATTTTACTCAAGTGAAATACAGCAGCCTCAAATTTCACAGATTTCATGAATTTTTCACACAGCTTTATCGCAAATAGTGGATAAAACTGAAGCCCAGACTAACACAGCACCTCTTCTGTTCCCTAACCCACAATATGGTTTGGCACCAGATTGGAAACCTAGTATTTCTAGCTGGTAAATAAAACTGCCAAACTCCAGCCCATTTGAAGGCAATGGGAATGGTATCGTAGGCTCAATTTGGACCAGCATTTCATCATTTTGCTGAAAGTTTTACATTTGTTACAATAAAAGAAAAATAATTTTTCATTATTTATGTTTTCTAAATCCTAGTGTATACGTATTAAAAACATCCTATTAAACATTCTATAATTGTAAACTCAAAAGAAATTTTTCATGGGTATAGTAAATGACCCTTTTACATATAATTTGTAGCCACGTTACTGTAAGGTTCACAACCCATTAATTAGTAATTATTTCAATGTGTTATAGTCACTGAAGGAAGAGAAAAGCCCCAAAAGGAAGGTTGTGCTTCCTCTCACTTCATTTGATTTAATCAGGGACTTTCCATTGAGTTTGGTGCAATTGGGTCAGCCTCTGTTCATTCCATTATTGGGATATTTAGTATATTTGAGAACAGCATGTACAGGTACGCAGAACGGGAATAGCCTGCCCCTTAGTGACTGGAATGACAGCTCTTCTCTCAAGTGAGCCAAACACACTAAACAGACTTACTCAATTCCCTTATTATCTCTCTATTTACAGAAATAATCTAAAGTTTCGTGGACTAATGACTGTAGATCCATCAATGACAAGCTGTGATTAGCTACCTCATTAACATTAATACACCACCTATCTGGAATGCTGTAGTGAGAAACAATCAAAACCTAATTTTTACTGACAGACTTTTTCCTCTCTTTGGTATCGTGGTAAAGACTCAATTGTTTTTCTTGCTGTTGCTGGGTGAAATTTCACCGAGTCCTCATATATGCTGGCAATCTGTATGAGCATAAATTTAGACAAGTAGATATTTTTTCATCTTTCTTGAAAGAAAAGATGAAGAGAACTGTGGAAGAGTCTAGACAAACATGTAAAGTCAATGTTCCAGGATTATAGGAGATATGTTTTGACTTAGGTCATGTATGTACCTGAAAGTATTACAGCCACGAGGAGCAACGTAAAGATGTATCATCAACAAGGATTGCTTAAGGAATGGTCACAGTTGGGTGCAGATGCATGGCTGGGTGGGTTGGCAGATTCCATAGAGCCCATGACATGAGCCTTGCCTAGCTGCAACTGCTGTATCTTCGTGAACTTTCTGCTGTGCCAGCAGTAATCCAGGCATAGAATTACAACTTCTTTGAGAAAACTCATCAGAGGAGCAAATAAGCTCACTTCAAAAAAAAAATAATTCTTCATAGTGCTCTGACTCATGAATATATGGTGCACTTTATTAATTTCAATAGGCCATTTTGGGGAGAGACAAGCAAATTAAAGAACCTCTACTAAACAACATAGGAAATTCCAAATAAACATAATTCATTTTGCATTTTAATTCCAGTGTCGCTTGTCCTTGTCAGGGCTGGTACCTTCCTTTTTCACCCTTTTTCTTTTTGAAAACAGTTCTCACATAATGAGATTAAGGAAATACACCATAAAATACATGGTATTTTCCAAAATTAAGTAACCCATCCCATCCTCCATGGACACACAGAAGGGTGGAAAAGACAATCGCGATTTTTTATTATGCCAAGGAGCTTTTCTTTAACGATTCTTCTCCTCCTAACTCCTCTGGAGAACAGCAATTAGCATGCTGCTTGTCCAGATCCATCAACAATGGCATGCATAAAGCTGTAAACATGCCACGCACGTGAGAGATTTATTACGGTATCTCCTAGTCTGACAGATTTATCCATTGTCTATTGTCTTGTAAAGAAGAGAACTGCTGTACGAAATAAAGAAAAGCATTTGCAAGCAGCAATCCTCACCTATGTGTAAGAGCCCATCTGAATCTCTCCAGGTTCTCATGCTATTCCCATCACCTCAAAATCCCCACTTCCTACACTCGGCCCCTCTCTCAGCACCTCTCGAGAAGACCATTTCTTGCTGCTGCTGTTGTGCCCCAGCACAAGCATTCAGCATTCTCCAGAATGCTGTTTAACCTCCAGTGGGGCAACAGAAACCAGGTAAGTGGCAGGTTCTGAATTCTGCACATCTTTTCCATCTAGGTGTCGTGGAACGTTCTCTCTGTGCAGACTGAACCACCCCTCAAGTCTCTCAACCCTGAGAAACAGCAGACACTTCCCACCTCCCCTTTTCTCATGCCCACGTTCTTCTTCACAGATTGTTCTCCCAAGCACCAAACAGCCAAGCTTTCTGTCGCTCCCATCCTTATTCCAGTGCAAGCGTGGTCTGTGGGCAGGCAGGGGGATTTCTGTCACCAGGAAGCGTTACCCGGGGCCACGCTGCTTTACTGCAGCTGCTGGGGGAAGGCTGGAGGAGGGCAGAGAGAGCAACCAACCAACGACAGAAAACATTTGTCTTCAACAACTGAAAAAGTAAAGGCAAAAAAAAAAAATCTAGAGAAGCTGAGAGGTGGTAAATCATGAAATCTTTCTTTTCAAAGCTACAGGAACCCACCCTGTGGAGCTCCCACGCACAGGTTTATAATGTATGTGTGTCTATCGATGAAACGGGGAGCAAAGGAGACAGGAGCGCTGCAGAAATGTTCTATGAATGCTTTTCAGCTCCTTGTCATTGGGTTTCTCTCACTCCACCCACTAAACCTGGAATAGCATCCTGGTTTCTCTAAGTCTGGCATCTTTTCTCTTCTCTCTCCTTTTGTCAGCTCACAGTCAGCCACTCGCTTCATTTCTCAGCTCTTTGCTCTTCTTGTCCCCCCGGGGCTGCTGCTGCTGCCTCCATAGACTTGTGGTAGCTGAAGACCCAATTAAACCCTGCACCAAGCAATTCTTTCATACCAGCTTTCACCCCTTTTTTCATTCTCTCTCTGTCTAAATTCTGCACAGATTAAGACTACTTTCTCGATGCCTCCGACATGACAGATCTGAAAAGAGAAAAGCCACGTTGCTAAACAAGGATTGTGATGAATAGGGGAAGGGCCTGCAATGTTTCAGTGGAAAGTCTCTTTCTTCTTCAGACTGAGCTTTCCCAAGGCTTTGTAAACTCTTCAACGTGGGGTTACAAGTTCCATCGCTTGACTCTCTATTTTGAACCTACCAGACAGATAATTTCAGAGTCTCCAACTGTGAAAACGCAGCCTCCTGACATACATTATGAACAGGAAATTTATATGGGTATGGAAAAGGTAGCAGGGTTGTTTTTTCTTATGAGATCAAAAGAGAAAGTAATTTGTGGAGGAAAAGAGTTATTCAGCATTAAACGTATGAGAAATTTTGGTGATATTTTGAGCATATGAAGTTTTTGAGCCTGACCCCAGATCCAGACAGGCAATTCCACGTAAATTTGTCATGCAATTTTTATTCTTCCTCCTTTTTCTACAAACATGAAATTAAAATACAAGGAAAAAGCAATACAGGTATTGCTTTGTACCTCAGGAAGATAGTAAGGATTTGTGTATTTAGGATACACTATTAAGGATAAACAAATGATTATGGGCATTGAAAAAAGATAAATGCTAGTACTTGGGGTGGTGTTGGCTCAGCTAAGTTGCCAGAGGCACTATGTATAGCTTGAGAGATACCTTCAATTTGATTCTTTCTGCAGCACAAAGAGTTAACATAGGATGTCAGCACAGTTGTTTTTCCATCTAATAGGACCTCAGGCTCTGCTATTAGAAGGATCTTGGTGACGGTGAGATGCAAGACTCAAATGTCAGACATATAATATTTATTAAAGGAAGCAAGTGAAAAGGTTGCAGCCACCCTACGTAAAATGACTTCTGAACAGAACGGAAAGAGCCACAGTTCCCAGTGGTAGAAGAGTCAGCAGTTACATACTATAAAATTATTTTTAAATCCTTAAAAATAGAAGTCCTCCATTCCCTCCAGCCAGCTCTGAGGCTATCACTGCAATGCCAAAGGTCCCAAGAGGATGACTGACTGCGGGCTGTTGCCTGAGGATCCGGACAAACAATGCAGTGTGCAGTGCAGCAAAGCATCTGGAAGAGCGTGCACAGAGATGCTTCCACGTGACTCCTGCTTCCCAAACCAGAGATATCAGACCTACAGTCTCTTTCACTGTATTCTGCACTAAAGGAAAACTGCAGGGGAATCACAATTGCAAGTGAAAGATAAATGGCAATACAGAGTACTTAAGTTCCCTAAACAACCTACGTAATCCTCATGAGAGGCCTATTGCAGTAACACAACTGGGTTATGGCTCTACAAAGGGACTCAAAGCTAACTACACAGTTGTGACAAGTTTCCTAGGAGCATTCCAAAATCTTTAATATGCTTGTGAAAAAGTGTATTTTGATTGCTCCAAATGAAGGTGAATCAGTGTCTGGATTAATGTTTTACAAATATTTTATCAGAAGATATCCAGATGATTAAATTGGATCTATTCTTCTATTGTTTCCCCAGAGTAAAAAAATCTACATTTGGGGTAGCAGTGTCTGATTCAGATAGTCATAAGTCCAAATTTCACCCTAAAATATCGAAGGCTTAAGATGTAAAATTCCACCTTGATCCACCCTTTAGCTACCGACCCTTGTTGTTCAGTGGAAAATTACTTTGTATCCTGCACCTCTCTGCTTTCTGTTCCTGAGAATAATTTCTTCTATATATCTGTTGCATATGTGAAAAACAAATTTATCACCCAAATGCATATACTTCCAATGGTCTCAAAGAACTGTGATTCAAACAGTGATTCAAATTCTCAGCAGAAGCAGGAGCAATACTAGAGAGATTGTGGAAAAACTCTCTAGAACTCTGCTTAAAGAAGAAATACGTGGAGCAATAATTCAATGCAAACAATCCATCCTATGCAAAGCATGCAGAAAACTTCATGATGGAGAGAAACCTACAGTGCATTTACACAGTTTAATTTATGAAGCGTACCAAAATAATTTTTAAAAAAATCCTACAAACTTTTCAACTCAAGTGGAATCCTTTTCATTTAATGAGTTAAAGGAATGACAAATGTTTTCATGAATGTGACTTTTAAGTTCCCAGGCACGATAACCTATGAAGAATCTTGCCCACACACAGTCTCTCACACGCACCAGCACTGTCTAGTCCTTGCTCCAAGCAGGGACCCTCTTGCTGTGCGTGGTATCAGATGCTGGGTATCGCACTGCTGTCGCCATAGTAACTCACAGACCACCAAAATTCCAGACAGCAAACAAACCACATACTCCTACTTGCCTCATCATGCTCTAAGATCATTTTTTTCTTCCTGCATTATGATGGCATTGGGAGAAAACTGATGTGAAACATGGCCTCTGCCATGTCCAAATGCTAAATAACTCCAGGACAGCTCCTGAGATCAGTCACCGCTCGTGGCAAGCGTTGCACCAGTTGACAGCGGGGGTAGAACGATGTCTGGGAACACTGTAGCTGGGGCTGGGAGACTAATAGCTTCTCAGAGTATTTTTAACTACATTTGGAGATTTGAACTGAGAATCCAGAACAATCAGGAGAGAAGCCTGACTGATGAGGCTATAGCAGGAGTTACTCCTCGGGGCTGTGCCATTCGCATCGGTTCTTCCTTTGGCCTTTAGAGGGGCAGGCAGCACCTTTCAGGAGGCAGGACACAACACACACCAGAACTGCAGCTGGCAGCTGAGGGGGAAATGTAGGTGAAGTTCCCTTGGGTATACTGCAGCAAAAGGCTTCTCCTACGAAGACTCCACATCTATGCAAAATATGATGAAGGATAACATAACGCTCACAAACGCTCTCGAGGCAGCTGCTGCTTGGGGGTCTTTGCCATCTCTCTGTAGGGAGAGATCAGCCTTTAAATCAGTTCCCTGCTGCGGGCTCAGTAACACGTTAGGGTTCACTCTATCAGTGTGCAGACATCTGCCTGCTCTCCACAGCTTAAAGGAGATATTTGCCAGGTAACCTGTCCTACCAAGATACAGCTGTATCCCGGCCTGAAGACCAGCAACAATGCCTGAGTGTAGCAAATAAAGTAAAGCTCTTATCTACAGCTCTAAATCCATTTATATTCTCACTTGCACATGACTTATGTTGGTTTCAGTGGGTGGCAATTCAACTTCTCTGACAGTATTTTATAATAAGAGATCTATCTAAGGGGGGAAACACATTCCGATTCCAACAGTGCACTCAGGATGGAAACAGACTTCCTGCTGAAGACATTCTTGTAGATCTATTTTATTGGTTTGATAGAGCATCAGCAGTAAAAAATGAATATGTGGAATTTATCAATTAACTGACACCAGCCTCAGACAAATCTGCAGCACCTCACGAGAGGCTGCAGCGGGTGCCTCTACCCGCAGGGCTGCTGGATGCACTCTGCTAGCTATGCACTACCTCAAGTAATTTTCATCTTTGTGAATGTAAATATTTTTATTCTTACGTGCAAAGGCTTTTAAGTGAGCAAGAAAAAAACAAAACCATGCCAAGATGTACTTGTGTTATGTTTCTGTTTTTATGGCTTTTCCTTGTAATGCCCAAGTATTATGCGTTTATTTGGTTCGACCCAATTAAGCAATACACGAAAACCCACTTCACTGAAGTTCACTGATGCCTGCCACTGCTGCAAATGACAAACACAAGGACTTACTGGCTTAGTGCTGCACACTGAAATGTAATCAAAGGCTAAAACGTAAAAACATACAATGAAAAACACAGCTGGCCTCCAGAAAGAACTTACTGCTGGTGAGCACTTCCATTACATGCCTCTAAACACAAGCACAATAATGTAATGAGCTGAGTTACAGAGGAAGATCAGTTCTTATCCAATGAGCTCACAGCACTAATGTACTGTTTACAAGCCTTGGAAAAGGTATCTTAAAACAGTGACAGTCCAGCAGAAATGGGCAGAAACTGGAACTTGTAATACCAGGACTTAAGCACAATATGCTCACACCTGAAGTCTGATCATCACCATCCATGAATGTCGAAAGGCATCAATGAGAAAACTTTGCTGCTTTGCAGTCAGGAACTCCTTCTTGAAAAGCCACTCTCCCTTTCCCCCCTCCTTTCCACTATTTCTTGCTAGTAGGCTGGCAATGTAAAAGCCATTGATGTCACTTTAAACGTCCTTCTGCATAATTCACAGGTGCCATAAGGCTTGTGCCCAACAAACACACTTGCATTTACCATCAGGTGTAAACCCAAAGCCTCCATACAGTAAACTGCTTGCTTTCACAACAACTACACCCCTTCTACACGTCCTGGCCTGTGCCAGCCCATGCAAAGCTCCACAATTTAGTTCTGTCCCTTTATTCCAACCTCCAAGGACTGGGCCAGGACTGAATACACTTGTTGACACCAGACACAGCAACTCAACAACTGCAAGACAACCAGTCTGAACAGCAAGAACATCTACTTTAACCTTAGCTATGCCTGTACTGGAGCCAAGCACAAATATCCCTTCTTACTGGCAACAGAAATGTGCTGCTGTGTGAGCACAGTGGAGGTAAGGGGAGGATGAGATGCCAAGCTGGAGTATCACCCAGTAGAGTACCCCATCTCTCCCCTTCGCCAGTGTAAAGAAGACAGTCAAAAGATAAGCAGCATTCCAGAGCCTGGAATGCCAGAGCTGTGGTTTGTCACAGGAGGAACTGCATCTACCAGTAGAGCAGCTACAGTTCTGGATTAAGTTTCATGTTTAAACACAGATTAAAACAGTCACCCACAGCAGTAAAACGTCACCCCTAAAGGAACGAGATGGATACATTGCTCCACTGCAGCAGAAACAGATTATTAAGAAGCAGAGTTTGCTATTCCTTCCCTTTAAAACACTTAATAGTAAACTCTTTAAGTAAAACTTGGGCTCCTATCTTCTGCTTCACTTGAAAATCTTTGTAGGAGGCATGAATCACACAAGATATGACAACCACCATATCTGGAGGAGTAGTTCTTGGCTTTCCAACTCAGCACAGAAAGTAACGATAAAGAATATTGGCTAAAGCTACAAGCAAGCTTTTGGTGCTGTGACTATCTAAACTTGCAATGGGATTACTGCCTATCTGTTCTCCTCTCCTTTGTGTCTGTGTGGATTCATCACTTCCAAGACCATTCCCATTATCCAGCTGCTTCCATTATTGATGACAGAGCGGAAGTCAATGGAGAGAAATGTCTCAGAAGCCCTTCCCAAAGCAGTGGGGCTCTCATGGGGGATACAGCAGCGTTATTGTCACAAAGCACCAGGGATGTGCTCACTGCTTTCCCTTCCCCAAAGGGCTCAGTCAGACAGGAATGCAGATTCAGAGAGCACAGAGCCAGCTTAGGACTGCTGAGTATGTCACTATGCTAACTGGGATGCAATGAAGATGAAACAGATGCTGTGTGTTGGTCGCCAGCAGTGCTGTGGCCAACACACAACCACATATTGTGCATATGACCCCAGAGACCACCTTTCTTCCCCAAGAGTCCTCAGACACGCTGGCTTCTGTTTCTTTCAGTGGTCCTGGGTTGGGCTGCTTTTCAGAGCAGCTCTAGAGAGTGCTGGCATAAGCCACTGTGCTCTGGGACACTGCAAGAGTAACCAGAGGCCCATGAGAAGCAGCTGCACTCCCGGGATCCCAAGCAGGATGCTGCCAGGATGTGGTCAGGTTGTGCAGTCCAGGCGAACACGTGGCCTTGCAGGGGCTTGGAGGGGAGGCCTCCTGGTACAATAATGCACTGCTGGACATACAGGAGAAAACTGTGGTTAGTTTGGAGGGGGGGGGTTAAGTATTTATGTCTAGGGAATTTTATTTCTGAGCCAAGTGTGGTCCAATTATGTTTTTATAGCTTTCCCTTGTAATGTCAAAGTACCACACATTTATTTGGCTTGACCTAATTAAGAAGCATATGAAAGCCTACTGGGGTTACTCTAATTTAGAGCTAGTAAGGAATTGCAGAGAGAGAGATCCCTGCATCTCTGAAAACATTTAAATCTTATACTGGATGTTGTCACCAAAGCAAAATTAGAATCTCTGAAGAGTATCCATTTTTGCATCTTCATTTCTCTTCGTGCTGGCATTCCCAGTAGTAAATACACTCTGATATTACATCCCTGTCTTCAGCTGATAATGAACAATCCAGTAGATAGATATGTAGATATATAGCTGTCACTACGCTCCTAGGATCCATGGCATATATTGAAAGGACATTACAGGGTTTCAGAATTCAGAGTTTGATATATGTAAATGTTTTTAAAGTTTTACTGACAATGGAAATTCATTCTGTGGGCTATACATCACTAGGCTGATGTCAGAGAACATGATATTAACTTTCAGTCATTTTGGCATGTCGTTCTCCCAGTGATGTAGCAAAGAACTTGGTACCCATTCCAGAAGCTTCTAATTTAATTTACAACGGGTCCTTTGACACGCCAGCAAGCTGAGAGCATCCCAGTTAAAAACAGCGTATGGAAGTTCATTTCCCAGTTACTCTGGTGACATACAGGAATACTAAAGGGGTTTGCTGATTCTGCTCTGGAATAGATGTATCAATAATATCTGGTGTAACCCCGTCAGCTGTGCAAATCTGAATTGAGTTTGTCTTCAAGTGGCAGTTATATCAAAATTCACTCATTTCATCACCAAAACTAAAAGTCAGCAATTCCAGTCAATCTTTGCATTGTTCAAAATGCTTTGTCTAGTGCTAATTATAACTTTGTGCCTCCATTATGCAAAGTGGATCACACAATTGTCATCGGTCACAGGTTTTCCTGCTCCCCAAACCTCTCCTGACGAGCGTTAGGCAATTACTCTCCTACCACTCCTGCCCTGTCTGACAGTAAAGCACAACTTCCACTAGGAAAAGATGATAAACACATCATTGCCTGGACCAGACTCACAAATCTTGATAAATCTCCCCGAAGACTGAATAGGTGTAAACCAGGAGTGGAGCTGCTCTTTCCAGGTCCCACAGTGCTGCAGAATCACCCCCCTCCGCACTTGGAACTCCCCACTCCTACTGTCAGCCTCATGGGAAGAGCTTGAAGGACTGAAATGCACAATGAAAACAGCTCCGTTTTGCACCAAGAATTACACTTACAAAATCCTAACATAAAACTGAAAGAAGCTTTAGTAGGACTAGGATGTGTTACGTGTACTTTAAAATCACTGTTTGAGAAACCAAGCCCAATGTAAAATACAGGCTGAGTTTCAGTGAGATCTTTGGCAAAAATGCAGTACATTTGAGCTAGAACCTAAACCCATGAGTGGTCTAGTTTCACACACACTTAGATCTTAGGCTGTAAATGTCATGCAGCTCATGCAGTCATTAGTCATCCCTAGGCACAACACACACATACAGAGGCAAAATTAATGTGGTTGCTAACTTAGAGCAAGGAGCTCTTATGAACACCTAACTTGAACATTAATATTGATAGAAGTATAATTAATAATAGGGGATAGAGTAAATTGGTTTCAATATACATATAGGAACCTCTCAAACTTTCTTCCTAGAGCTGGGGTAGAACACTTACATAAGTGACACTTATATAAGTTCAATTATTATTTAAAAAAAAAAAATTAATCTCTAAAAACTTGGTGATTTTTCTTGCCCCTGTACTTGAAGAGTCCAGATAAACAGGGACCAAATGCTGAAATGCTTTGAGAAAAGCAACTACCATAAGATTGCCAGCCTCAGGTTGAAGAATGAAAAGGGCTGGAGCACCAGATTAGCATCCAGAGGCTAGTTCCCTGCCTGCATACATGAATGCAGCTCCACTGGGCAGAGAATTTGCCCCCCAGTCCTGTGACTGTTGATCTGAACTGAATCGATTCTCCTACGGTCTGCTGCAGAAATGGCCTGACAGTACCTTGCCGGGGATTCTGCAAGCTCACAGCTAAAGGTGAGATAAAAGACCACACCAGAAACCTTCACGTTCTGGTTTATCTTCAGTGCCAAAGCTGCACCGTTAGCTACTACCTCCCTCTGCCATGTCACTCACGTCCTCTCCCACAATCCCTGAATATGAGCTGCCCTTTAAATGACTCATCCACTTCTCCATCTGGAAATAATATCTCCTTCTTTGTATTCTTTTGAGGACAGCTAATAAACTGCCTGAGTCATCCCCATTTTTCACATGCTCTGGTCTTTATGTCCCAGCACGCCAGTTTAGACAGTATCCACTTGGAGGAGTTCTTTGCTCGGCAGCAGGAAAGAAAAATAACTTGACTCCCTCTTGACAACCTCGAAAACATCCCAACTACTAAAGGGTAATGAGACATGGCCCTGATTGATTGCCTAATAACCTTTATCTAGATACTAATGAATGTAATAAATTGTGGGATTTATGGGTAGCCCCTGCTCAGAGACCATCTTTTAAAGCACCTACTTGGAGAACACGAAGTTGTGATGTGACTTCCAGCTTCAGTTTCATTGGAAAAAAACAGGCCTGTGTAATGTGTAGACTTGAACTGACAATCAATCAGCTGAGATGTTCAAGTGAAACAGGCTAGAGGAATAAATTAGCATTAAATAAAGTTTGAGTGTAATTGATAGAAAAAACCTTGTATTAAAAGTTCAGGCATACTTTGGAGGTCACAAGCGTCAGACTGAATAGTAATATGATTTTATCATTATGGTTATTTATTACAATATTTGATAATTAATTAGTATCTTAAAATCAAGTCCCAGGCAGAAAATTTGTCTAGCATCTCAGAACTGATTATAACATCCGCAAGAAGAACTCAAAGCAACTCTGGATACTAACTCCCAGATCCAAAAGTTAGAATTTCCTCAATCCAGACTTCCAAAGGTGTTTACACAACTAACTCTCATGTAAATCAATGTTCTGACTATAGGACTTGATATCTGAAGTGCTTTTGATATCACTTAGATGTTCCAGATTTGGAAAGTAGGACTTGCAGGCTTGCTAATGTTTGTTTGCCATTTAAACTCTCACCCTTTGTACTTTTGTTGTAAAAGGAGAAAAAATAAGAAGAGATCTGGGATAAAAGCAGGGTGTAACCTACACAGGAGCTTCTATCTGGATTGTAAGTTCTCACATTTGAGGGCAGAAACTGAGCCCTTACCATTTTTTGTGTTACTTGGCATCTCCAGGTTTCATTTGCTCCTCCACTTCTTTAGGGCAGGAACTTGTGGCCAGTTTTTAAGGGGCTCTTGTAGCCAGAGGACCACTCCTATGTCCAGCCTGATCTAAGTCTTTCTCCAGTTCAGGTGATAGAGTCAAATTTTCAGTGTCAAATCATCACCCATGTGCCAGGAAGGTACAATGTGTTCTGGCCCTTCCCCTCCAGCTCAAGGACACTGGCCATGCTGGAGGAGCACCTGGCAGCTCCCTCAGGCCATGGGCTCTGCTCCAGTCTCATTAAGAAAGCCAGTGGGTAACATGAATCCAGCAGGATAAAACTGGGTCTAAAATGCTTGGGGGTAGAGAGCACGGCCCATAGCTCTTGACATGATACGCTAAGAGGAAGCGTTGCCCCAGGATTGCTGCGAACAGATTCGCTGTATTTGGGAACACTTTGAACAGGAGCTACTTCCAAAAGAAAGCAGGTAACATTTTCAGGGTGTTTGTTGCAAAAACAGTAATTCCCTACTCTTTACAAACCTGAGACAAGACCTGAGAGCTCCCAGGAAACTGAAACCATCTCCTGTGAAGGCAAGAACAGTAACATCAATAAAGCCTATTTACAGCAGCACTTCTGAATCACCAGTGCCTCATGCTCATTTTGATACTGCAAATATTAATAGCCTTTTACTTCTCTTTATGCCAGCATTGCTTGCCCTCCAAAAATCAATGTCAGTACAAATGAACAGTGTGCAAGAGAAAGTTTCCAGCATTGTCTCCATTTCAAGACTCCAGTGTTGGCTTTCAGAACGATGCAACATAAACGGGTAGCGCCTCTGTGGGCGCATCAATGCCCTTGATTATAAATATTCACAGAAAGAGCTTCACTTTTCCAAGGACAATTGATTCTCTTGGAGAATTTATGAAGCTGTACTACAGACCCTCTCATTTCTATTCTTCATTGAACTCTTGGGAGGTGACAGTCCTTGCAGGACTGCCCGTGCCCCGCGGTGGGAAGAACAGAGCTTCCCATGCTCTGTGTGCTGCTGAAAAGCAAGGTCTGCTCGAGGCGGCAGAGAAAGCTGCCACGGCCCCGTGGAGAGGATTCTCCAAACATCCCTCAATGCCCAGCACATGGTCTGTTAGAAACCCTCCTGCTTGCACCCTCTTTTTCCTGGTGCCTAAAGAACTTTACCTGCAGCTAACCCGGGGCTGCCACCGCAACATTACAGCATCTGCTGCATGAAAGCAACAGATGCAGCTCCCAGACAGGTCTCACTGGTGTAGCTGGGACTGGCAATAGGTGAGATCCCCCCAGAGCTAGCAAGTATCAGCAAAGTTACAACTAAGACCTGGCTTAGGAAGGCAAAGCTCATTTTAACTTCTTTTAGCAAGCTGTACCCAAAGGTCAAATTTTTTTCAATTTCTTTTTTTTTTTTTTTGCAACCTTGAATAGCAAATACTCTTTGCAAGCCCTTCAAAGTATTAAAATGTTTCCAAGAAGGAATCTCTGATACTGGTCTGAGTGAACAACGTTCTTATTTTTTAAAATCCCCCATTAACAGCTACGTACAGAATTAGAAACCTCAGGGGTTTAACAGGTTTATTTTCTGGGGGCACACATAATGTAGAGATTAAACAAATATAAAAATTAGAACATTTCTTTAGAGGCAAAAATAGAGCTAAGGTTCAATTAATTGTTAAGATGCAGATACTGTCCTCTCAGCACTATGTAATTCCCAACTGCAAATGATCTTGTTTATTTTATTCTCACTATGCAGAGGAAGGAGGAATAAGAAACAAATCTTGCATTTTATGGCATCTAAATGCACGCTCCTTTTTCTAAATACAGAGCACAAACATAAATGTACCACACACTATGACTTCAATTATATTATAGCTCTGTCAAACAACAGAGCTTTAAAATAGTGACAGTAACTACCAGAATATGCTCTAACTAAACCACCACATAATCCTACCCCATAAATACTGTCTCCTTCCCATTCACTCACCTTGTTTGTTAATCTCGTCCACTACACTCAAACTATATTCCACAAGATCACTTTCCAAAGCTGAGGACTTTGCTTTTTTGCCCTTTGATTGATGAGAAGCTCAACATGAGCTGGCAGTGTGCTCACACAGCTCAGGCCAACCATATCCTAGGGTGCATCAAGAGGAGTGGGGCCAGCAGATCAAGAGAGGGGATTCTCCCCCTTTACTCTGCTCTTGTGAGACCCCACCTGGAATACTGTGTCCAGTTCTGGTGTCCCCACCATAAGAGGGATATAGATCTGTTGGAACGAGTCCAGAGGAGGGACAGAAAGATGATTCAGAGGCTGGAGCACCTCTGCTATAAGGACTGGCTGAGGGAGCTGGGACGGTTCAGCCCGGAGAACAGACGGCTCCAGGGGGATCTGGTAACTGCCTTGCAATACCTGAAGAGATCCTACAGGAAGGCTGCAGAGGGACTCTTCACAAGAGTGTCCAGTGATAGGACGAGAGGAAATGGTTTGAAACTGAAGGCAAATAGGTTTAGATGGGATCTTAGGAAAAAGTTCTTCAGTACGAAGGTGGTGAGACTCTGTCCAGAGGGGCTGTGGATGCCCCCTCCTTGGAGGTGTTCTAGGCCAGGCTGGATGAGCTCTTCAGCAACCTAGTCTAGTTGAGAGGCATCCCTGCCCACGGTTGGATTAGATGATCTCTAAGGTCCTTTCCAGTATAAGCCATTCTATGATTTTGTTACTTTCCATAGATTCAATGATCAGGAAATTAAAATGATAACATAAAACAACAAAAGGCATCATATTAACTAATTACATGTCCGATCAAATTTTAGTGAAGGGCATGATAAATTTATTTTTATGTTGTTGCTAAAAATCAGAGAAGCAGAACCACTAAAATTCTCTGCATTTCTATTAATTAATGCTATCTGTGAACAGAAGGAGTTAAAGGAAACCATCCTGGTTTATATATTAAACTGAGGTTCGGTCTTCCTGTCTCATCTTATCTAAAATGAATGATTTAACCTTAACAGCAACCATTAAGTATTAGGAAAGCATTACTGCAACAAGGGAGGTACACGTGGGTGCCAACAGTTCAGCGACAGTATGTGCCCTGGATAAATAATAGGCTCAGAGTTAAATTCATCAAAGGGAGAATAGGAAGATGTCTTGAAAGGGAAAGAGGGAAAATGAATTCGATGAATCATGTAAGTGGCAGCCTACATCTTGAGGGAACAGCTCTACATACTGTAATTATGAATGTGTTACATGCAGAGTTTCATCAGGAAACGCTGAAGAGGAGAAGAAAGCTCAGACACAGCATGTTGGTGGCTACTCCACAGGGGTGGTTCCAATTCAGGGCTCATGAACACTTCTGAACCACACTGGGACAGGCCCTGGTGGGACAGAGTTCCAGAGTCTCTTCTGCATGGCACCAGCTGGGAGAAAGAAGGAAATACAGGACTGCAGATGTGCTTTTTTTTTTTAAGGGTCACTATTTTGCCACAAAGCTCCTGTTGATCACAGGTCAAAACTGCAGCAGCCAGTGCCTCAGCCAGGCCAGTCCTTTAGGTAATTTAGGGGAACTCTTTTGCAGCTTCTTTCCAACTCAAGTGCATGGGACAGTAAAACATTTGCATTTATAGGCTAAACCCCACTGAAATACTACAGAGAACCTATGTCACACTGTATTTGTGGAGTATACGGTACTAGGCAAATTAATACTGATGCTGGTTGAACACATGTTCATCTCTTTTTTTCTCTTTCTTTCTTTTGAGCAGGGGAACTGCTGCCTGCCATCCATCCCAGAGGACAGATTCCTTCATCACCCAGACCAGCTACCAGAGCCCACCATCTCCCCCTCTTTTCCAGCATGCCCAGGCTTCCTCCTAGTGCCAATGCACACGTACCAGAGGTGGGGAGCACGGTCTCTCTGCGTTCACAGCCAGGCCCCATCTGGAGAGAGGATCTGAAACTCACCCACAGATCCCCCCAGTTTAGAAGTACCCCGTTATTGGGAAGCTCAAGAGTGACTAAAGGAGAGACAGATGCAACACTATCACAGCACTGCTTGTGTCACATGTACAGCAAAATACCTCGAGTGAATCCCCACCACAGCTTTCAGAGCTGATAATTTATGAGCGACTCCCAGACTGAGTTGTAATTACATGCAGCATTCACTGAATAATTTCAAATTAATGAATGTGTTCACGAGTGCTTAAAGCCCTTTCACAGATCATTTGTACACAAAAAGGGCTTCAGAAGCACCCAAGAACTTTCGGGACATAGGCTTTCTCTGTGAATGGGTTTATAAGTTTAAATTCTGGCTGCTGCTTTGCTAAATTAAGAGAAGGAAATCTTCTCAGCCAGATTTAGATTATGTACTAGGCTGGATTATCAGAGGGTCTAAATGAAGCTCATGCCACAGAAATCAATAGATGAACACCATGTTAGATACGTTTTGCATCTAGCTCACTACTGTGGCAATCCTCTTTAGGCAGTCACAGCTCTAGGGGGAAAAGGATTTACAAAACCTCTCTCCACAAAACCCTGCTTAAGGAGCAGCAGCTGCTTTGGGAAACTAGATTCCATTTTGCCCTAGCACTTGCAGGCACTGTAGCTGAAAATGAGTTGGGGCAAAACTGATCAACAATGAAGTCTAAATAGTATTGTAGGAACAGCCTTTGGCCTTGCAGCATCTTAGACTATTTACTGGGGTAGAAAATTCAATTCATTAGAAATATCTCAACATTTTGTCACTGCTGAGCCATTGCATCCCGCTGCTTGGCTGGGAGGCTATGCCTCATGTTTTAAGAACCTCAGTAATATGTAGCATCTGGAATTAACTATGGTGAAGTGTCACATGGGGAGCTCAACAAGAAAAAACTAAAGAAGCTGCAGCTGCTGTCAGGACAGGAAATGGAAGCTGGAAGCTCCTTCACCCTTCCTTCTCTCCTTCAGATACCCATGGGGAACGTAAGAACAATTTCAGGTCTCACAAGAACTCTGAAGCACTTTCAAAGCTCTTCCAGGTGTTTCCAGAGGTCACTCCTCCAAATTGTGAAGCAGAGGTAGGCAGGATTAGAAAGGATCTCCTAGGTAATTAATTTTCTGACTACAAAGGAACAAAAAAAGTGCATGCAAATTCAGAGATCATAAGCCATCAGCACGTACTTTTTTTTAAGAATCACAAGACAGGAAATAGGTTGACCTACATTTTTAATCTAACTTCTTCATACCCATCTCAGCAAATTCCCATGCAATGAATTTTAAGGTTCTGCCCCCTTTTAAATTGCTGATAGTTCATGCCAGGCTGCACTGGACACTTGAAAGTTTGACAGATCATGGAGATTTTTCACAGGTAAAGCAGTTGCTGCTGGAACAACAAGTGCAGCAGCTTTAATTTTAAACCACACATTTTTCTCTTCAACTAAAACATCCCCTTTTAGTGCAAAATAAAAGAACTGTATCGTATAGCTGACCTAGTTTTTATTAAACTTCAGTGGGATGCCTAGCCAGTCTGTGAGGAGCTGACATTGATGTGAACTAAAAAACATGTAAATCTGTAAAATCTGGATTTCAATATGATTATTTATTGTCACTGCCACACAGATGCCAATGGATGGCCAGAGGGAGAATACACAAACAACAAAACAGAAGACAAAAATACTTTTTTAAAACCACAGAAAACAGTATTTAGGATACATTTGGCCTATTTGGTGAACCTACTGCTGAGTAATATGGGCAAGCTTAACAAAATGCAACT
Organism: Actenoides hombroni; assembly: GCA_024336885.1. Classification (NCBI taxonomy): domain Eukaryota; kingdom Metazoa; phylum Chordata; class Aves; order Coraciiformes; family Alcedinidae; genus Actenoides; species Actenoides hombroni. The sequence goes on from WUAM01000395.1 coordinate 9,957,858, forward strand.
AAACACTAGAGGTTGTGTCATCGTATATTCAGATTTGTCACCTAAAACCGATTTAGCCCATACCTCTAAATTAATTATTTTGCCCTTCTTCACTCTCAATATACTTTATAAATAAGAATCCATTGCCCCAGGTTCCACAGGAGTCACAAGCTGCTCCACTGCTATCCCAGCTGTCTCCAAAGGGCTGACAGAGTTCCTGACCCACGCTGGAGCGTATTGCTCGACCCGGCCTAAGTTTCCGTTACAAGGAGCTCGGTGAGAACTGCAGTACAAATCAATGATAGGAAAAGTAAATGGCAAAAGAAATTACACTTATCACCACTTCTAAAAATAATCATGAAAGAAAAGTCCTGGGAGAAAATGAGCACTTTTACTTTCTTTCCTCAATTTTTCTAAGCTGTTAACCCATCCCAGACTAGAAGATGATTTCACGCCCTGCAGAAGAACCACTGAGTATACAAGGTGACAATACTGGTCCAGCTAGCCTGGAATTTCTCCCTGTGAGAGGCAAAGCAGGAGCAGTGGCACGCCAGGCTCACCTGATGATGCAGATGGGGTGGCTGCTGCCTTCTTCTTGCCACACGAGACACAAAAGGCACCTGGCTAGGAATGCTAACAAGGTGAAGGAAGAGGGTCACATTCACGCTTCCTTCAGAAATCTGCTCCCGAGGCTCGAGTGAAATGTTTAAAGGCCTGGTAAGATGTAAATATTAGAGGATAGTTTGGATACAAATAACTACTGACCTGGGGGCTGGAGAGCCAGGTCCTTTTCGAATGGGGTACCTTTGGGCACAAGCAGTACCTACATACAGGCAGAGAGATGCCTGCTGGTAACCTTTCAAGGTCACAGAAGGAACTGAGAAGAAAGAGGCAATCATCTTTTCTACTGAAAACTCTTTTGCGAGCTGTAATTTCGATATGAAAAAACATCCATTTTTGGAAGCCAGGAAGAAGGTAAAAGAAAACCTATTACACAGATGTCATGATAACTACTCTCCAGTCATTTGGTAAACACGTTCCCAAGAACACTTGTCATCATCTTTTTCCTTTTCCTTTTCCTGATGTTACAGCATGTAGTAAAAGAAACACCTGTGAAAACAAATGCAAGAGTGATTGCACATTCAGCCAGAGAAAGTTCCATTCTGCTATCCTGCAAAATCAGTGATGAAAATTTAAAGCAAGAGGTCAATGAGAAACAGCCACTGCTGTGTGATTGGCAGAGCAGTGATCTGTGTCAAACAGCAGAGACACATGACACCTTTCAGCCAAGAGGTGACCGCACCATCCTACGAATTCACCCTGTAATTTGGCAGGTGTGATGATTTTCTTGACTTCACATTCCTTGAAAAGATGCCTTGAATCTGCCTTCACATGCTTCTCTGGGCAAACTGACAGATCTGTGCACTCTCCATCCTCTCCAAACCACCTCTTAGGGACCATTTGGTGGTGGTGGTGAGAGGATGGCTTTGTAACATACCTGAACCTTTACACAGGGATGGATGTGTAGGTACAGTGACCAACTGACCCTCAGTCCATGCTTTAAAGCAAGCCCTTGATAGGCCAAGAATTAAGATTTGGGGCAAGAACACTTGCTATGTTTACCTTCATATGGCACACTTCACCTCGGGAACTAAAAGCACTGAATCATACTGGTAAGATCCTATTCTAGAGACACAAAAACTAATCAAAGAAGGAAAGCAATTTTTCAAACGTCGTATCGAACTCTGTCACGCCCCCCTGGATTAAATGACAGTATCTGTGCAAAGCTGAATTTAAACCCTAGGCTCTGCTTGCAGTAAATCGTGGCTACATGCAAAACTTCATGTGTTTTACCAGGAAGACAAAGACAAAAGTCGAGTAGCATCTGTACGTTCTTTTAGGTAAGAAAGTCTGTGCATATACATTATGGCTGTTCCTTCATCCTGCTTCAATTTTTTACACCTAGAAAGCAAGTCCTTTCCAAGTCTCTTTTTGCTTTGCATTAGCTGAATTTAATTGTAAGTGCTAACTGAGAAGTCTCAGAGTCTCTCAGCTCATTAGTGAAACATGCACCAAAAGAGTTAAGTAGACAACTGACATTTTATCATTTTGTACCTTTAAGCTTATTTTAATGAGAACAGATCCAATTTTTTTAGTAAATTCATAAATAACTTTCCTCATAATGAATTGCCTCTCCATGAAATTTTAAGATGGATTTGAATTTGCCAGGAGAAGGATGATTTCCTTTGTAATTAACTAATGTATCAAAAGGGATCATTTATAATATCTGTGGTCAACATCAGTCAGAACTGTTACAGGGCAGCACAGTAGGGCATGACTAATGAGCACATGATGGAATCAAAACTGACAGACAGAAAAGTCATAAATCATTAATTTGCATCCTGAATTTCACATTTGAAATGGGCAGTCTGGATCAAAGTAATGTGATTTGTGGACAAGCTACAGGCTTGAAGTCAATGTCAAATCTGAAACACATGGCTATTCACTCCCCTCTTCAGAAGTGGCTGGAGAACTGAGCACTGATTCTCAGAGTCTCCTTAGGTACCGTGTGAACAGAAAGGCACCAGGACCTATTCTACTTCCATCAGCAGATCTTCTAAAATGTGTTTCTCATGAGTGCCCCTGAAAATGGAAGTATTGATCACATAATATACTGAAGTGATGGGTACTCTATAAATACCTAAGATCAATAGCATTCTTACCCTGCTTATCTTGGACAACAACAATCTGCATCTCCACTCTAAACATTGAGTCTTCTCTCATCTCAGTTCCTCTGCTTAATGCAATTGATTCCACTCCAGCAACCTTCTTACTCAGTCTTCCATGTAACCACTCTCAAAATAAAGCTGCTCAAGCATTCATCATTATTCTTATGAAAGTACTATCAACTCTTCTCAGTATCTTCCAGTCCTTCTATGGATGGTTATGAACAGACTGTGTTATCTCTTGGAAAAGGAACATTGCAGTGTTCAATCAACTCTCTTACTCTAGTTCAAGGAAGTTTTGTTCAAACCTGCAGTCAGTGCCACAGAGGAAGTCAGTCTAAAAGACTACATCTGCCTTTATCAATATCAAATGGGCTTAATCATGTCATAGTGTGGGATGACTTAACAATCATGGAGCTACACCTATGTCACATGGACAGAAAATGCTCAGAGGAGAAAAAGGGGTTATAAATCTCATACTCTCCTCCTCAGTTATCACTGGTGTACATGGCTATTAGGCTATGCATATATTAATTATCAAGCAGCATGTAATAATAGCAGATCTACAGAGCAAAAAGAAGCTGAGGTCCCTATGTGCACAATATGCATATTCCAGGGAGTTCCTTCCTCTTCAGACTAGCTGCAGTCTGGCCCCATGGACTGAAGAAAGGCCATTTACACTTGTAGAACCTTAAGCTGTGCTCCCAGAGTATGTCTCCTAGTTTCATTTCACCCACTTCATGTGGTTTGAGACTGCTCTCTGATGGTAACTGAAGTACATATAGAGGGATGACCAGAAAGCTAGCTTCAAAACACGCTCCCAATCTAAATTAACACCACCAATGTAGGCACACCACACATACCTGCCTCTTATCCAAAGATGCTGTCAAAGAGGAAGATAGGCCCAATCTCACCCTGATACACAGCACAGGAGCAGCATAAGGGTCATCAGAGGTGGGGTCACAGTAGAAAAAAAGGGTGACAGATAAGGCCTCCTGTTGAAATCAGACCAAGTAACTTTTCTAGGCCCAGTTCCTTGAGCTAGGTAGGGCTGAGCAAGCTCCAGGGCACTGCGTTTTGTTTCTAGCACCAATAAATGAATACGACTGAATACAAATACTGAAAAAAAAAGTCTCCACAACAACTGTCTATTTAGTTTTGCTTCTAATACTTCTTATCCCTTACCCAACCTGCCCACTCGTTCCTGGTTTTTCAGAGTCTTGGCAGAACGCAATCTTACGATCACAGTCAATAGTACTATTAATAAACAAAGTGTGGCACACTGTCCAGATCCAAGTCACGTCTTCCTGGCACAGAAGTCGTTTCTAGGACCACAGGGTGCTAGGCCTAGCCCGCATGCAGCTACAGAGGCTGGCCAGAGATGTTCAGAGCTTTACACGCCATATGGAATGAGCAAAAATTAACCAGGAAGCACAGCAAGGGGCTAGGAACGCTGCCAGTGCTCAGAGAAGGCACTCCCTCACGTTCGAGGCACGCAGCAAACGAAGGAGAAAGGCTTTTTGGATCAAGGCCTTTTGTATTATATAGCAAAGGCTCATTTTGGCTCTGCTTAACTCAGAGGTAAAATTCTGGTTATCAGCTGCCTCTTTCTGTTTAAAAGGCAATCGTTCAAACATGGTTTCTATACAGGGATAGCAAAGCTTACCCAACGTGAGAGTTAAAGAAGGTCTGTGATGCAAGAGTTCACTTTGTCACTGTCGATAGACGAACCTTAATATTATAGCAAGGATTTACTCCTAATGACAGCAGCTTGTGTACGTGGCAACGTGCCTTATTTATGAAGCTCTTTCACAAATATCCTCACTGGTTCCAAGCTGGGAGCAACCTAATAGAAATGTATTCCACAATCTACATGCTAAATCATCCTTCTGAAGGTCATGTTTTTCCACCTCATTGTGTTTGAGTCAGCTGCTGGTAGATGCCCATATTTCCTGAGACACTGTGCCACAGAGAGGGAAATAAGGGGAACATTTCAGCCTATACTCAGAGTATTTTTGCTTTCAGGGGTTTAAATGCTTTAACAGCTGCTTGGAGTGTCACATAGGGCAAGTAATAATGAGGCTTGTAAGGAGCACTCAAAGAAAGGAAAACCACATCCAGATATATTTGCTGCATTACTCTTCAGTAGAAGACTTTTTTTTTACCTACTGTTTTTGGTAAGGTTCAGTGCCAACGAACTCAGCAACATATTTGAGAAGGAGGATGTATATCTGCTCTTTTTTATTTCATCTTTCTGAGCCTACTGAGAGACAAAGAGGAAGAAAGGATTTTAAGTTCCTGTACTTAACATTCATCTCAGGGCACAGTACTTCAAAAATTCTGTACTTGAAAAATCAAATATATATCAACTTGGGTTTAAGATACCAAATTTCTATTTACAATGTCTTTTATTTCCCACTGTAGATCTCTATAATCTATTTACCATTGTCTCCAAAAGTATCTGATAGACTGTGTGGAAGACCAAAAAGACACACTGCTTTTTAATTTTTTTTTCCTTCATTTTTGTATTTTCAGTTCTAAATAAAACAATGTTACATTAAGATTGATTCAAACCCTCTGGTAGTCAATAAATACTCTCTATTTATAACTTGGATCAAATAAAAATGTTTGTAAATCAGGCTGAATTGTTTTGGTGTAAAACTGGAAGGTTAGTTGTTTTTTTTTTAAATAAAAATATTATTTCTAATGGTTTCAAGATATAGTATTTGGCTAATTGTATGCTAGTCTACATTTAATTCTAGCTTTTTTTTCTACTAACAACTTTTTCTGTATTTCAATCATTTTGCAAGCCAAAACATCAGTTGCTCATACAGCTTAGGGTACATCTAATCCAACACAAACCCAAAAGAAAGGTGTCATATTTTCCACAGGATAGAATGTCTCCTCACAGAACCACAATTACACATGCACATGGCTGGCTGTGTGATCATTAAATCTAATACAGTCTGATTTAATCAATTCAGACAGTAATTAATGCAACTCACTTCCCTCTTTGCTGGACAATTCTTCAAACTGCACATTAGAAACATGCCCCCAGAACCACAGAAAAGTCGGCTGGATGGGAGCTCTGGAGGTCTACTCATCCATGTTGGGAGTATCTGATACACTCACTCTCTTTAAATAACATCTGAAAACTGTGCAACTGCCTGTGGACTATCACACCACACAACATACAAACTGTGACCAAAACTGGGCCTTAAGTCAGCGCAGTAAAAGTGCTTAGGCTAACTTTAGTCAAATCCCACCTTTGTCTACCACGTACCTAAGGCTCTATTTCCCAAATGCATTTCTCTATGGATTTGTCTACATATTTGTTTAAATCTCAGCAATACTTCTAATCTTTGCCATGCAACAGATAATTGTCTCTGCATTAATTAACATACTACAGCCCTTAATGCAGCACAGGAGAGGGGTGTCTGAGAAATCCACCCACACAAACAAAAGCAGGGACTAAGTGACCTGAAAGGCTCTCTCCATCTCTAGGTCCCATGCTGGAACCCTACCCCACCAGCAGACCAGTGACCTTCACCAAGCAGAACGTAGATTGCTCATCACAGTGAGGTGAACCACAGAGCCCAGCTGTTCCTGGCCTAAATGAGAGACAACAGTGAGCACAATGAAGGTAGGTTGCTACAGATAGCTACCAGAGAAACACTGCAGTGAATGCATATCTCAGGAGATGCATTTGTCTCACTGCAGAATAGATCTTCTGAAAGTACATTTCTACATTTGTTCCTTTTCCAGCTGTGACAGAGGTAACACCACAACGTGTGTAGAAATACCCAGGTCAGCTTTAACAGAGATAGCTCGGGTAGCAATGCCAGTGAGGATGTCACTAAGCAATTAACAGATTCCAGTGCCAGGGTGGGTCTCTGGCAGGTTTCCTATGGTTCCTACCAAATCAAGGTCTGCCCTGCTCTGGGGAACCCGGGGCGTCTCGAATGCAAGGCACCTGGGGTAGATGTTACCTACCTGTATGCAGACACACATGCCTCCCACGTACAGTTGCATGATCCATGTGCTACAGATCTGTCACGTGTTCTGGGCACAGTCACAGTGCAGCGGAGCCGTGCAGGAGTCGGCCACAGGACACGGTTCGAGCTGCCCAAACCTGCTGGCAAAATGCAGGGACCTACTAGGCCGTGTTACGTGTGAGACTGGACTAGGTGAATAGTAGGGTCTGCAACGACCTTCAAATCCACAAATCTATTACTTTAGGTCTGTGATCAGTTAATAATAAACTCATAATTCTGATGGGTTTTGTGCAGTTCCAAAGGTTATTATCCCTTTTCCATCTACGATTCATTTTGCCTCTTAATTCAATAACCTATTTTTAAAATCCAACAAAAAGCCTTGCAATCATGAGCACCACAGGTAAATTACATTTTGAGTAGAAGACTACAGTCTGTTATTGCTCTTAAATTTCCTACTTTTTCATTTCAAGAACTATCATAAGCATTTCAGAGAAAAATGCCTCCTAAAATCCATAAACAAATAATGAGATTTTGCACTTATCTCCAAAGTAATTTTGCGATCGTATTGCTAAGCTCTTTAATTGTAATTGATTATGTCCAATTTTCCCTGAGAATTTAATCCTGGGATTCAGCTCAGTTACTCTATTCTGACTGACCTTGACTACATGAGATGTAACACTTGTTGTTGAAATTGAACAAAATTGGTTCCCTCTTTTGAATGTTTTGAAAGAGTAAGTGTGAAATTACAGACTGAATATCAACCCCAATAATACCAAGGTCAGGCAAGTTAAAGCAGTTACATCTGAGCACTCAGGATGTGATCAGGAGCAGACGCCTTAAAGGCTTTTCCCATGTTTTCTCTAATCCACAAAGGACTTGGCTTTTCTGAAGAAACGGGGAACAGTGCAGGGAAAGCAACACCAGCTCCATGAAGCTGTCAAGGAAACTCACTAACCACAAACAGCCAAATACCCACGCCATAGGCTAAAAATTCATTAAAGAAAGTTGACATCTATTATGGCCAAACTGCCAGTTTTAATTTAAAAAAACCCAAAAAGTTATCACTTAGCAACAGCAAGAGCCAAAACCTGCATTCCTGAGGCGAGCTCTAGCTTTCATACGCGGGCAAAGGAAGTTACAGTAGGGCACAGGGAAACCAGAGCATTCAGGGGATTAACACAGAGGGAGAAATCACCTTCACTGCACCACAGATGTACCCAAGCATCCTGTAAATTCAAGAAGCAGTTTGATCACAGCAGCCCAGAGCTGAGCGCAGGCTGCTCCTCTGCTCTGCCCTGTCAGATGCTAAAGGCAAAAGGACTCGGGACAGGAGGTGACGGACACAGCATAACGTGAGGAAGTTCTTACGCTGCTTGGATTTGGGCCTCCTGCATGTCAAGCTTTTTCCTACTACAGTGGCACCATATTGATCTTTGTTTCCTTGCACGTTGAGTAAATCAAAGGTAAGAGCGCCTGTGAATCCCCAACCGATGCAGTGTGCGTCCTAAATCCTGTCCCTGCTTGTCTCAGTTCCCACAATGTCTTTCAAGCCTCACCGACAAAACAGAGAGGTACGAAACAAAAGAATTCTCCAAGGTGCCACCTCTTTCATCCACCTTCCCTGAGCATTAATTCCTCACCACCTGCCTCCTTTGCAGGTTTTCTGCAAGCTGCTGTCACGCTTTGTTTTAGGGAACTTTCTGAGAAGGATCCTTGAGCAGTGGGACTGGGGAGGCTTCCCAGTTGCCATGACAACTAATTTACAAGCCACATCGTTAGTCAGAGGAGCATGTGCTGTCTTTGGAGAGAAATCTAACCCAGCTTCACCTTGCCTTCTCTCTTCCCACAAAAAAAAGTTAGTGTCTAGTCATCCAGGGGGGTGAGGCTCTGAGGGCAGGCAGGGCCACCCCTCTCATGCAGTTCTTGACAGGATGGTGGCAGCTCCATGTCTCCTGGGCATTCCCTCTGCCTTCAGCAAGGCTCAGCTGAACCCCGCCGTGACACTCTCCAAGCTAAAAAAATTCAGACAATACAACGTAACACAATGCAGAGAAGTGATTTGATCTCAGGTAAAGCTACGTTACCTGGATCAATAAAATCAATGCTAAATAGCAGAACCAACTGGTGCATCTCCCCGCTCTCCAGTTTTCTCTTTTATGTATTTTATGCAGATCAAGAATTTCCTACTAGGTTTGTTCTCCCTTCTGACATTTTCTTCCGTCTTTCTCCCATCAAAATGATGGTGTAAAGCTCTCTGGCTACTGACATTGCTGTCAAAACACAGAAAGCTGGAAAACTCTTTCTTCTGAAATCAAAAGCATTTGGTAAGGAATGGTAATCCTCCTTAAAGGCGATACAAGTAGAGAGCAGCGCTCTCAAATTCTTCAAGTTTCTGATGCTGTTTCAGCAAAGTCTTCTCACATTTCATTTCCCCTCCCGGATCTCTCGTGCCGCACCGTTCCGACAGCGCACGCTCTGTCGCTGGCAAACACCACTGCCTTCCTGTAAATAAAACCCCAGATTCCACCTCGCGTCCTCAAAATGCTCCAGCTGAAGCAATCTTGCTTGGAAAACACAGCACAGAGTATACTGTCAGAAACCAAAGGCCACCAGTACCTGCAGAGGACCGGAGAGCGAAGGCCTGGGTTTGCACATCACCCCGCTGCTAACCGTGGTTCCCAGCTGCTGGACGCGGCTCTGGCAGTTACACGGCTTGAGCCAACAGAGCTCCCAAGCTGCTCACTGTCTTCATCTCTCCATCCTCACAGCGCCCACAGCAATTAGGAATCAACTCTGGAGTCCTTGGGCCCTCGTTCGCATCAGCGCAACCCCACTGACTCGACGGAGCACCACCAGAATTCAGCACAGCATTTGGCACGTGCTACGTTCAGCCTTGCTTGCGGTGCCAAGTAAGCCTGTTAAAGTAGAGCCAACAGTATCACTGAGACATAATAAATACAGCAAAAGGGGAAAAAAAAAAAAATCTGGTACATTTACTTTGCAGACCAAAGGGAGACTCCACAGATGAAGAGTGCAAAATGGTTTATAGGAAGACATCGTTTGCTTGAGATATTTGCCTGCGATTTCCTCTCAACCTTGCAAAAAATGCCAGCAGAAAGAGGATTATGAGCAGCTCCTCCGTAGCCAGCGCTGTCTGTTACAAACAGTTAACAGCAGGAAATGGACCAGGCTTTTTCTTTTATTAATTGAAAAATAGCACTATGGAAAATCTGTATTCTCCAAGTAGGTCAAATACTTAAAACACAAACAAAGGGTAATACTGAAAAGCATTTATTATATAATATATCATTTATAGCCTAGTGCAGAATTCAAACACATTTTTAAAACTTAGAGTAAATATTTGGTAACTCCTATCTCCTTGCATATGCACACATGTTTGGTTTTGCCTGATAATGTATTTATCTTCTTATTAAAACCAAATACAAAACCAAAAAGGATATTTCTTCATTTCTATGAAGTCCCAGTAACACTTTCTCTATTGGCACGTTCTCATGTCAGAGTTTATGAATTACCAGTCATTTAATTCTTGATCTCTTTAACTTAGCATGAGAAACGTTTAATTTCTGTAAAGACACTTTGACTCCAATTTATGTAAAGCAGTTCGTTTACTGATTGGTACTGATTTCATATCATTTATACTCTAATTAGGTTTTTCTTCCCCTTTTGAATAGGGTTTGTGAATTCATCACAAGCCCCACAGGCAGTTCTGAAAACCCCCTTAAGCTAGACACGGGTTAATTACCATTCTGGACGGGTGAACAAGTATCAGCTCATTTTCTACCTACGTCATGCTTGCTGAGAATTCAGATCTTACCAGTTTGCCTTGTACCTATGAAGTATTAGAGAAACCAGAAGCAGAAAGTTGGAAAGCTAGACACAAAAGAATAATAAACTACACATCATGATCTGTCCAGCTTCTGGCTTCAGCAGCTTTTTGCAAGAGTAAGAAGTTCAGATTTCAGCCATAATTAGAAAACCTGTTCACAGGTAATCCCTGGAGCAAGCCAGCGACTTGCATTGGCAGCCTGGGGATTTATCTTCCCGCCCCCTCCAACTATAGTAAATAGTAAACCATTTTTAACTCCCTTCTCCCTTCAGAGCACACCAGACTTCATAAAAAGTGCCATTTCCTTACTACTATGTCCTTTTCTGATATATAAACACAAGGATCCACATGCACTACCCCTTCTCTAGACTGCCATTCTTTTAGCTTGAAGAAAAGGATCCCCGCTAAAAAGCTTATACTGACAGATCACATACTGGACTTTCCTCCTCCCTAAACACTTGCTTTTAACTCTGGCAGAACCTAAATTCCAGAAGGAATGATGGATCTTTTTTTTCCCAGGTTGCCCTATGGTAAAGAAACTAGAAACAGCAAAACTCCTTCTGCTACAACTGACTGCCCAGCCTGTTCTACGTCGCTGCCGTGTTTTAAATAAGTGACCTTCCATTAAACCGGTTTAACACGAGTCTAACAGTTGAAATCAATGATATGAATTCCTGATTTCTACCAGGTAGCAGCCAGAGGGAAATAAACCTTGTAGCTGAGAACCAGAATGTAAATCTGGTTGCCAAACCCTTACACTTGATGCCCTGGAGGCAAAAATTCGGTGGGTAAATGTGCATTGTTTCCATTGCAGATTCCCATTGACTCCAGCGGTACGGCACACTAAATATATGCGGAGAAATTAATCAGGAATACAGATGTCGTAAATTAACCTTCCTCAGAGATTTTATTAGACAAAGCAGTGAATGATTTCCCCAGCATTCTTCAATAAAGCTGTAATTAGGAGCATATATTCCAAAAGATTTTCAATGAAATGCCAGATAATCCCACAACGTGAACGCCGGTTTTTCAAAAACATGGCAAGTACAATTTTTTTTCGGTAAAATCTTTTGCTAACCCCAAAAACTTTTTACCATCCAGTATTTTCCAGATTGGCTGTATTGGTATGGATGACTAAAGAGAACTGGGAGGTAAAAAATCAACAAGATTAGTGAAACCTTCACGCTGGTTTATAGTCACTTAGTGAAAGGAACCGCTGCAATTCTCTTTTACTGGTTCTCACTTTTATAGATGAGAACAGAGGTTTTTCCACATAAAAGGAATGTTGGTTTATTGAAGAATTAATAAAAGGACCTTTTCTTTCATAGCGGGGAAAAAAGGATTTGGAATACTGGAAGAAAGCATTCTTCCCTGACTGCTATTTTCTGAAATGGTCAGTTCTTTGAGGGACAGTTGTTGCATCCAGTAGTGAAACAGGCACAACACAAAGAGCTGGTTTACTCAGTCTGTTAGAACTGGGTTGCTGACTGCAGTGTGTCAGGAAACCCCCAAGTTCACTTCTGAGCACCGTAAGAAAGGCAGAAAGTCAGAAGAACAGAAGGAAGGCCATGAATCCCTATAAACTCCATTCTAGATGGAGACAAAAAAGTGCTCTGCAAAGTGCTACCTGTTACATTTCTAGTACAGACTATAGTTCCTTTAATTGGAGAGATGCTTCAATGTTTTTTATTTCCAATTTTTTCAGCTAAGTATTTAGTGCAGATTTAGCAACATCAGGACATGTCGTTATTTTTTAAAGCAACTTAGCAAAAATTATTCGTAACTGAGAATAAATTTGAACATTTCCCTTCAATGTTTTCTAATCCAAATGCACTGTTTTTAATCCAAAAGAGAATCACAGTATCATTAAGGTTGGAAAAGACCTCTAAGATCATCAAGTCCATCTGTCTACCCATCATCATCATGGCCACTAAACCATGTCCTGAAACGCCACATCTACAGATTTTTTGAACCCCTCCAGGACTGGTGACTCCACCCCCTCCCTGGGCAGCCTGTTCCAGTGCCTCACCACTCTTTCACTACAGACATTTTTCCTCATGTCCAACCTAAACCTCCCCTGGCACAACTTAAGCCCATTTCCTCTTGTCATATCACCAGTTACTTGGAAGAAGAGACCAACACCTCCTTTCAGGTAGTTGTAGAGAGCGAGGTCTCCCCTCAGCCTCCTCTCCTCCAGGATAAACAATCCCAGTTCCCTCAGTTCTCCTGGTCAGACACGTTCTCCAGACCCCTCAGCAGCTTCACTGCCCTTCTCTGGACCAACAACACTACCTGTTGTCATCAGCTAAAGTGAGCACATGATAAAATGATTGGATGAATAAAGTTTGTTCTTAAATGCTTTGCTAACTCAAGGCTTTAAAAGTAAAAACATAACTAAAAAAACCAACCTTTTCCTCTAGTGTGCACTGCATTGGACAGTGACGCTACGGGCTTTACTTTCGTGATACTTGGCACTGTAAACAAGACCATACCATAGAATCATAGAATGGTAGGGGTTGGAATATACAGATTAATTTACTAGCACCTACCATAGGAAATAGTGGCAACTCTTTTTATACTTCAGCAAAACCAGTCCAGGTAGAAACAAAAGATTAAAGGGATTTTTAACTGCTTTTTTAGAAAACAAAGAGGGGTTACAGAACCGAGTCGCTCCGAATGGCGCAGATTAACATCGTATTGGCATTCAGGGCATCTGTTGTTAATGGCAGCAGACAGTGACACTAACCTAACCAGGCACGGCTCCGAGAGCTGAAAAGAGAATGCAACTGGGAGTAGAGATTTCCAGCAATAGACGCTCTCGGTGCGAGAAGCCAACTGCACGCTCCGTCACGCTGACCTTTAGGAAAGGAAAGATTTGGGAGGCGTATGGGAATAATCCCGGGGCTGGTATTTAACTCCTCTAAACACATTCTTGTTAAGCCATAACGCCCTTAAATAACTTCACGGGGGGCCCCCCTGGTTTATCGTAGTGCTTCTTCGTTTCCTCTGCCTCGTTCTCCTCTCCGTTCTGGTTCGGCGCTCTGCTAATCGGAGTAACGACGGATCCCTCTGCGAGAGGCGCGCGGGCGGTGACAGCAGCGGGGAAAGCCCCGCGTTTGTCACTTGCCTGCGCGTTCCTGCGGGCTCTTCACACGGCGCTGCCGAGGTGACATCAGTGCCACTTGGATGAGCACAGGGCTCCACAGCAGTCTGACACCCAGGCACGGGACAAAGGAAGGGTGGAGAACGGTTAACCGCCTGCGTGCAGCTCCCCGCTCCGCTCAAGAAGCGTTGCGCTTCCGACGAGCTTTATGCACAGAAATACTCCCAAGGAATGCCTACGAATTCCTGCCAGTATGGAAGAGCTGGGAAAAAAAATCTCCCGGGGGCTTTGTGGCTGGGGTGGCACCCAAGAGGATTATAAAGGGGTCTAGAGCTCTACAAAGCCTCACGGGTATGCTAAGAGTAGGCTTGTGTCTGAGTGCTTTTGTGCTTAGCACCATCTGAAACATCATCTTTACTTTGGTTCTTCCCTCATTCTACACTTTATGGTAAGGCAGCAGAACTTCTGAGAGTACCTGCCTGTGTGTTAAGAATCATCCCCTGCATCAGGATATTCCTTCTAAGGGCCTCAAGGAAAGCCCATACCCAAATAGTTACTGTTGCTTTGCATTTTCCTACCAGTCTTCTCTGATTTTTTCCATTTTATGTCTTTCAGTAGCATAACCTTGAAGAGTCTCTTCATCTTTAAGCTGATTAACAATATTTTTCACACCCAGTAAGCAAGATGTGACTCCATGCTATGTGTACTTAATGGAAGAAATATGCTTTACATGCTTCATTAAGTTATTTGTGAAATTGCATTAGTGCCATTCCATTAGTATACTTCTTTCAGCTACATCTGTGGCCTGGTTTTGACAGGCAAATTACCAGTTTCATAAGTCTATTTTAAGTTCGTAATGATCTTCTAATACACTGAAAAATATCCATCTTAATAGCTATTGGAAAAGAAAATAATAATGTATTTTTCAATAAAACAGGAGCAAAATCGTCTGCCATGGGGAAAAAGAATTATCAGATTTCTTAAAACAAGGAATCATGGGTTATTTTGGATATTTCATTAATATTACAACCTTATGCAATACAGGAACATTAATCTTGGAATAGAATGTCACAGTGAAATCAATATTGATTAAAAGAAGTGAAAGGAAAGCTTTTATTGCATTAAAATCTTTTAAGACACCTGGAAAAATACTAAAATTATAAAAATGACGATACAGTGACTATACACTAAACTGTGAGAAAATTTTAGTACCTTTTTCTCTGCACAGTAAGAATTCCTTTAAGAGAAGTGAAACATTAGTGATCCTGGTGTGGGCACTCATAAAAAGGTAAGATTTAACATAACCAGAGTAATTTTTCCTTTCTCGCTGCTGTTTCATCCCGAGATCCTGTTTTAAATCATACCAACATAGATGCCCAAGGTGTCAGATGCTATTTTCTAACTTCCTTCTAAGATGAAGGATAACACACTCTTTGTGTTTGGTTAGTTCCTCAATGAAGATGAAGGTCTCATCATGGTAAGCATCATAAATATAAACGCAAGAAGTTAGAGCCTCTGGGCTGGAGAACTTCCAGTCGAGGAATTTGGAGCTATGCTCACCTGCTGTGCACCAGGCACAATAGGGATCTCAGAATTGTTATTAAAGAGGCTCCACGTAGCAACAACCTGCCAGAGAGAACAGGGGAAAGAGGATGAGGGCAACTGGCGTATTCATTTAGTGTTCCTTTTGATAGGTTTTTATCATCTGAAATGAGGGGTTTAAATGAAGAAACAAGGATCTATGCTTATCACTTCTCTGTCTAAGCTATTGACTATTCCTGCCCTTTTTTCTGCCTGGCTGCTGACCTTCACAATGAAACAGGGACCTGGTGTCAGCCTTTAATTCAGTTATCTAAGTGTGTTAAGATACTGAGTAGATAGTAGCTATTGCACTAGACTAACAAAGATTACCTGAAGGGGCAAAGCAGCACTGGAACCAGTAAAGCTTGTGGTTGTACAATAACTCTGCATGCCAAAACCCCAGGTTTTTTAGAAGCAGAAGTATCAGTGTCTCAGGAGAGTCTTGTGATGTTTAAGGAATATATATTGAGAGGAAAACGTAACAGAGGTAAAAGTACCAATGACTGAAACAATATGAAGAATTACAGTATCACTCAAAGGCAGCTGTCTCTAAATATTTTGATTTTGCTCTAAAATGAAAGACTCTTGGCACAATTCTGTCGACAAAAATACACCAAATGGGATAGCTTGTTTAGATCACTAAATAGCAAAGTAGGGCAATTAAGACATTCCACAATTAAAACTGAATAGTAAATAGTTCAGGCTTGTTTCACAGCTTCTCTGGACACATTACTGCTGCCTTTCAATGTCTAGAAGTAAGCGAAGTTGAGAAGCCCTTCAAGTTGATCAGCTCACAACTCTGACTTCACTTACTAAATCTTGTTGATGTTCACAGAAGAGCATAAGATGACTCACACTGATGAAGGAACATAAATAATCTTGTTAAGCTGAGCATATAGTGCATCTGTATTTAAAAACATCTCATTCATTTTATCTCAAAATATGACAGCTAGGACATCTGTATTTGGTATCATGGGGTTTCCAAACTCTGAAGCAAATCAGGCTGATTACAATCTTGCATCACTTCTACAAGAAGTTTCAGCTTTCGATTGTCTTCCTTTGAGATATGCGGTACATATACGCATAATAAAACCCAAGCAGATTGTTTGCATGTGTCCCTGTAATACAAAATCTCTCTGTCCTTTACAGCTCTTGCTGTTGCCTGACACATGCTGTTCTTCAGCCTTTGCCTGAGCACCGTACCTCGAGTCTGATGAGAGAAGCCCTACCATAAAGGTAGGAGTTCTGAATTACTGCCATTCAACATTTTGCAACCTTTCAATATCTCGCATACCCTGGACTGATTATCACTTACTTTTACTCATAAAATTAAAGACAGACATATGAAATGCCATATATAAAATGCCTCACTTATTTACAGGCATGAACCGTACCCAAAATTAATGCACCTTGAGCAGCTTTGAAGGGCTGCAGCTAAAATCAAGGGCAATGCCACAGAGAGTTTTCCTGCATAAAGCCATATGTCACGTTCATTAGGGTATTTGCTTCTGCCATTTACAAGCACAACTGTAAATTGCACTCTTTGTACCCTCACAGATTTTAGAGAATGTTGACACAGGAGAGCATCTGGCCCCAATTACAGCTCACAAAAGTCAAAGCTACAAGACTCACGACACCTAGGACAAATGAACCACAGGGAAAGAAAAGCACAATTCAAGAAAGCCTGGAAATAAGGACTATTAATAGCTACAGACCCATGGGACTAGGAGAGCAGCACACATGGGTAGACAACAGTGCCCTACATTCACGGAAAGGTTACAGAGAACACCAGCAGGCCATGAATCACACTCACAAACAGAAAGGCTGCTCCACAAAGAAGTGATGGGGGGCTTTTTAACTTCCTTCTGGTAAAAATGTTGGTTTTGCTCTTCCTCAAATGCACTAAATGTTGTCTCAGTAACACAAAAGAACAGGTTGAACTTGACTGCTCTCATAAAGAATGTATAACATTCAATATTTAAACAAGACACTGATGTACAGACCGCACACGAACTTTGGTTCTCCCCTTGAATTCTACAGACACAGTAACTCCATGAAAACTGTTCATTTTTTATATGGGATAAGATGAAGATTCCACCAGCACTGTTTATTCTGCACGGAGAGGTACCTGTCTAAGTCTATATGCCTGTCTGTATAACATTTTTACTATACCAGAGGCCCACGATTGCTGCCAACTCCATGTTTTAAAGAACAAACATGCAGGTTAAGCAGGCTCACATCATGCTTAGGCTGCTAACAGACTAAAAGTCACGTGAAGGTGGCAGAAGAGGCAAGCCTTGGCCATGGGGAGTGCTGGGGGCACCCGACAACCAGTGACTCTGCTCCTTGCCTCCATTTTCTGCAACCCTGAACTACTCCTGGTGTAACCACGATAAACAGCCTTCTAAAAAGCCAGCCTAAGGATGTTCGGATCTGAAGCATGATTTTTTTGACAGCTGCTACACCCTAAAATACGGTGGGTTTAAGTTTTGTGCCTTGTGTTTTCTCTTCAAAGACTGAAGCACAGTGGTGTCAGAGGAGCAGGAATTACTTAACCCACTGATAATGCACAGTATATTTTAATGTTCCAGCTCCAGTCAGGTAAGTAGAATAATTAGGTGTATTTATAGAAGCACTTTTAGGGACCAGAGATTTGGATTTTGGCATATGTGATCAAAGTAATTCTATAAAAAGGTGCCAAGGCCAGAATTTCTTGACCTTTATATTTGCCAAAGTTGTTGGTTCAATAAAGGTCAAGATGTGTGACAAAATTCAAGCCTGTCTAAGCCAGTTAATGACAAGTAACCAGACCATTAAAAATCTCATTTATGCTGAGCAGTCAAGTGGGTTATGTGAGGGCAATCTGTACCCTAGGTAGCCTACACACTGTTACAGACTTGCAATAGAATAACAAAGGGCAGAAGAAGGCAGAGTGAGAGAATACTTAAAGTTTCAAGAGGAATAAAATAATGGCTCCAGCTCAACCAGCAGAGATAGAAATACATAAATTAAAAAATATATTAAACAGCAGCATTTGTTTCTATTTCATTGAAAATATTATTTCACGAGAGAAAATGAGAAAAGAGATTGAACATTAAGAATTCAAGGATATATTGTATTGATAAAATGCATGGGTATAAACTCTTCAACACAACTACAAGCAGATAATCAAGAATCAGTGCTATGCAGCAATAAGATATTAAAGAAATAGTTTGAAAAGTACCAAACCACTCTGGGATCTCTTTTGAAACTCTGGAAAACTGAACAAACAACATATGACATTAATCATGAGGAAAACAGGAAAATTAGAACCTGAACTATAATGTATGGTAATTCTAATTTTAGTTCCTAACAGAACTTGGGCCAACATTTATTTTTGTTTTAAATGGTTGGGAAAATAAAATGTTGGTATTAAGCCTTTCTGTGTTTCAAGGTGCTAATGTTTGCATTTAACTATGATCTTTTAAGACCAACAGACAAAGGAGCCAGCAGGTTTCTTCTGTTTGGACACCTTGGATTTTACGATGATGGCGAAAAGATTTCACTGGTTTAAATTTCAGTTTCTTCTGATAATAGCATCAACCTTCAGTTCATAAAAATGTAAGAAAGCCTGTTTTGTTAGATAAGGCATGATGCTGGTGAAAGGAAAATGTCCAAAACTAAAAGCCAGATTGTACATATACTCTGTTAAATCAAGATATATAAACTACGGCTTTTATTTCAACTCACACATAACTCTCTGTTAAAACCAACACGAAACATTGCAAAGTATATCAGCTGTATTTCTCAACAAGACTGTATTCCAAATAAATACAACAAAAACTGCAACCACCACCAGCTCTGAAGCTAAAACCCTGCACTGGGACTGAGTGCGAAGAGGGGGAACGTGTGTTGTCACACTCACCACCATCAAACACCACAGCCCACAGCGAAGGACAGACTTAGCGACTCTGATGTCTGTGCAGAGGACGTGGACTTCAGCACAGGCAGAAAAGCACATCTGCCAGGGGTCTGCGATGTAAAACTAGAAAAACAGATAAGACGTGCGGCAGTTCTACAGGGAGGGAGCAAGGCAAGGGTCAGACCAGCACAGCTTGAGGCTGCAGAAACCTCAGCACGAGGAGCTGCAGCCCCAGCCCGAGCACTGTGATAAAACAGCAGATAACCTCTAATTCGTACAAGGCCTGCGCTCCCCGCAGCAGCACGGCCCCGGCGGCAGGGAAACGCTCGGGAACAGAGACGAGACGCCGGCGCTCCCTCGCCCTCACAGATACACAGCAAAGGAACACATTTGCGGCGGTTTTGCTCCAAGTTGCTTAAATTATCTGACAGCGCCCTTTCCTTTAACGGCTCATCATAACTCCCCTGAAGGCGCGTGGTTAGCTCGGTAAATTCCAATTTGCAGACCGTTGTTTTTAAAGCGGTCTGACAGACACCTTCACATAAAGATACGCAGCTTTCCGTTTTTAAACAGCAGAGCAGTTCAACATTTGTAATTGGGCCCTGTGAAGCACGGCCGCGGCGCCTCAGCTCCCAGCGGCAGCAGGGCTGGGCCCAGGCCCGGCGGCCATCTTAGACACAACATGGATTCCAAGGCCAGACACAGGCTGCCCCCCACCCCAGGGCTTTATGTTTTGCAGCTGTTCGGTTTCTACTTCTCATGTCCATAAATGTAAGCACACACGAGTCTCTAATAATTCAAATATATGATGCTCAGCACATTACAGAAGATTGGGGCCTGGGACCCGTGTCCCAACAAACCAGCTTCGGCACTTGCTGGATAAGTCTTCTAAACAAAACTCAAGTCACCTCCAAGGGAAACAGACACTTACCTCACTCTTCCTTTCTTCCTGACACCATATGCATCTCCAGAGCTATTTTTGCCCTAATTCGGCAACTCTTCTCCCTTCCCAGTGTGTTCCTCCCAACATGAAATTTAGACTCATTCCTCACACACATCCCCTCAGCCTCAGCCCGGCCCCTCTTCTCCACTGCTGGTTCCCTCTCCCTCCTCTCCCTGCTCACCTCATCTTTTTCTACTTCCCTCTCATTAATAAGGGGGAAACTTCTTCATGTATTTTTTTCCCCATTTTGCTATAGCTGAATTGGTGGGATTTTATTCCTTGGCAAAATCTGTTATTTCTCAATATTCATGAGATTTATGGATTTAAAATAGAGGAAAATGTTCTATTTTATGATGGATACAATACTATTTTATTCTGCACTCCATCTGTGACAATAAAGCAAGTCCTCACTAAGAAAAACACATTCATCCAAAATACAGAAATTTGAAGGAAACACATGAAATACTTAATTCCTTTACAACTGTTATTTTTGTGAGCATTGCCAGAGATGAGCTACATCTAAACAGAATATCTTCTCATAGTGCTTCCCTTCAAATAAGATCCAGACAGAGGTGTACACAGAACTATACCCAAGAATAAGGTGCAACTCTGGAGTAAACTATTCTTCTACTTCAGAGTTTACCAGGAAAACTCTTAGTAAATTATCAGCCTAAACTACTTCCAGTTTCTGGGTTTGTTTGGGTTTTTTTTCCCCTAATAGCAGGTAGCAGATATTACACTGTGGAATTAGGAGGACCTGAATGTTATACCTGTGAAAACCCATGTTGCTTTCTGCAAGGCAGGGTGACCCACAATGTTCATGAACTTATATATGGCAATAAAATACTATTGGAAGAGAACATCTTAGAGAAAATGAAAATTAAAGGTTCTGAACATGCTCCAAATTCCTCACACTACCCAACAGCTTCGTATTCACAACATGCAAACAGTCTGCATTTCTAGGAATGAGATAGAAACAAAATTACAGTGCAGAAAAAACACTGATATGTTCAAACTCCAGATAGCAGAGATAAAATTCTGTTTGTTTGTGGAGTTTTTTTCTTATCTGGTACATTTTAGTGACAATACAACTATGTAATTTTATTACTTACGGTTTTAAAATACAAAAGACATGTTGAATACTGGAGAATCTGCAACACCCAAACTGGAAGCTCTTGCAGAAAACCAGTCCATTCATAAAGTCTCAATTTGCACATCCTCAGCACTTAGCTTTCTCTGAATGGTATGACTAAAGAACCTGGAAACTCTCTATTAATATTGCTGTAATGCAATTTAAATCATAACTCCTCTCTACTTTTGCAGGGATTAGATAGTACAATCACTTTTCACACTGAGTGGAGTTGAAGCTGTAGCTTTACAAACAGATACCAGCCTGAGCATCGCTAAATGAAAGGTAATAATGTATTTGTGTCTCTTTCCAAGCCTAATTCCTGTACTCATCTAACTTCAGAATGATTGAGGAATAAACAAGTTGCAGGTAAGCTGGCAGGTTTTCAATTTAGTTGTGCATTGCAGTTTTTGTATTCTTCACCTTAGGAGGCATTTTATTTTGCTGACAGGATCCTATAACAGAATGCAGCTTAATTGTACTCAGCATTCACTGAGCAGCAGGACTTTACTTCTTCAAAACATTTTTTTTCCCCCAAATAAATGTACGAGTTGAATCTGGCCCATAACTACCTTTACAATCTGCAATGCTTAATTTAACAGCCTACATTACATTATGTTTATAGTCAAAAAGAAATGTGATTTCAAAATGATTCATAGATGGTCATAGTTGCCTGCATAATGAGCACTCAAAAGACTAACAAAAATTGACTGAGCCTTGGGAATCGGTGCACAACAAATAAATGCTCTGTAAAGCCTGAGTTGTCTGCAAACTCCATTTTGATGGCACTGCTCGTCCTTGCCATCCCTCAGTCTGAACTGCAGTTGAAATGGGCGATGGGACAAGACTAAAAACACAGAGGGGACAGCCTAAAAGACAGTGACTCTTTTAACAGTCACACCCCCCTAGACATCTCTCACCATTGGCAAATCTGTTTTCTGGTTTTCTATTTCAAATTTCAGTTCTGAGTGGGTGATGCCTAAACTGAAAATTATCTGGCCAAAGAACTCATAAGAAGGGACAAGAATAGAAGAGGATGCCACATGAACAAAGAAACAAAGCGTTATAGATCAAGGAGTCTCTTGATACACAGTTAAGCTGACCTATAGCAAAATCATCCAGCCAAGACTCCAGGTGTCTAAAGAAACACTGCATAGAAGAAAGGGCCATCCTTGTCCTTCCAGGGGACCTTGTCCTCAGCCCAAGCACTCCTGAACAGAGTGGAGGTCGAGGCAGCTCAATATCCTGTATTATCTCTAGCACTGCCTCTCTATACGGCCCCCAGAGCAAGGAGTAATTTGCTGTAGAATCTCTTTTTGACTAGTTCTGCTTCAAAGCAGACAAGAGCTATTCCCAGAGCATAGACTTGACCAGACTATCAAATAGAGGCTAGCATTCTGCTGAAGGCATGGCCTGAGCTCTCATCAGCTCTCCCAGAGACTGGGTACAGGCTCACAAAAGGAGGTGGGGAGGGTCAGAGACTCCCTGTCCCCTCTCCCCACGAGCACAGCAGCCAGAGGAGTCACACTTACCCAGGACATGGCAAACTGGGTTCAGTTCCATTGTCTCCTGATGCCAACTCAGACATTTCTTCCTCCTAGAAAGGACCTTTAACTGTAAGGTGGGACTTGAAGTCTTGAACTGTGCAGGCAGTCTTGCCATTTTGACCTTTGTCTTATGTTTTGAATCATCTCCCCGTCACCTTTATTTTGCAAGCACACCTTCCCACTGTGAGGCCATAGCATATGATGATGACATTTCCTTTCTATTCCTTCTCTCAAAGCTGTTCTGCTTTGTAGACCAGAAATTTTCACAGAGCAAGTGAGAGAGAACAGCATGGAGAACAGCTCTGCAGGCTTACAGCACTAAGCACAGAGGGATGTAGTTTCTATGCCCCACTCCAAGGCCACTTACAAATATCATATATTACATAATAGTTGGAGAAAATAATGTTTTTGTCTTATCTTGGAAAAAGAAAAAAAATCCATATAAGTGGCTCCAGAACTTTTCTGAGTCCTCCAGGTCCTACTAGAATACCAGTTACAATAATGCCAATAGTACTTCACAGCTTCCAGTGCAGCCAAACAACATACACTCACAGCTTCCCAACGCTGTTCTGAGGATTTCAGCTCCAGTGTGCAAGTATTCAACACCAGGGAGGACTGTGGTAGACATTAAATTCCAGACTCTGTATTAATTACATCGGGATATGGTGTTTTACTCTTCTTGGGTACATCGAACTTACTGGGAGTAGGTACATCCAGGCTGCATTAACGCTCGCAATTTCCAGTTAATCTGCCCCAAAGGACACATATCCGTAACACCACTGACTTCATCATGCTCATATTAAACCAGAGCAAAGTTAAGGCATCTACTTATGGCCTTGATTCCAGAAAGCTTTCCCATCTTCCACGATAAACAGATCCAAGCCCTATCTCTGGTAAAGCTTAAGTGCTAAGCATGGGAGGACTTAACCGTATCGTGGAGTACTGCTGCGTTCAGAGGGAGTTTGCTTTCAGACCTTATGTCCAGCAGTCCACACTCAGGAAGACAGTCTCAGGTATAACAGTACCCAGCCAGCCTTTCCACAAGCTGCCTGCCTGGTGCATGTGCAGAAACTCAAAACCACCACATCTGCCTCACTCTTGAGTATAATTGCTACAAATTGAAAATAACAGCGTTTCCTTTCTACATTGTTTCAGCCTCAATAGCTGCACAGACACCCGAGATTGAAATCAAGAGTTGTAGATGAGAAATTTAGATATAATTGAGCGTGAAGCATCTCATTTCAGACAAATTGTTTCACTTTAATACATACAAGTGTACTGGTAAAAGATGTTTTGAATTGCAAAATCCAATCAATGAAAGTGTAGAAGAAATTAGTTACATTTTGCAAAACACATAGGAAAAATGTTTTCTATTGAAGTAAAAAGAACACATCCTTTCTCATGAAAGAGGAGGGTTTTTAGTAACTATTCTATGGTACATAAATCACATTCACCCTAAAAGTACATGTACTAAAGAAAGAATTTCAGTAGCCAGTAGAGCTCAAGAAGTTCTTACCTTTGCTGAATAGCTAATTAGAGCAGTCATTTATCATTCAAAAAGGCTCAGAAGAGATAAAAGGGGAGGAAAAAAACCGAAACAATAAATGCATGTGCTGGTGAGACAACTGAATAAACTGTAGCATCAGCCAAATTTAGCAAGCCTCAAAAATTTAATGCCAACAGAAGTAGAGTGAAAATACCATCACAGGGGGAGACTGCAGCGTGGCTAAGGTGGTGCAGGCAGCCCCTTGGGAGCTCACCAGCAGCCACTCTGTAAAACCACAGTCCTGGTACTGAGTTTTAGATCTGCCACATGAGGACTAGCATGAAATTTGTGGTAAACTGATGAAATTAATGGACCGTTTTACCTAGGGCTCATTTCTTGTTGAATGAAGAGCTCTAGGACTCTCGGTTTGTAATGGTGGGGTTTTATAGAACTTAGAGTAAGGCACAGCCCCTTCCAATATGGTGCTGAAGACTTAAAGAGTTGCTATCCCTGAAGTACAATAACAAACACAGAAGAAAGCATTTACTGGTTTGAACCATCAATGCCTTCACCTCTTCTACTTTCTTTTGTGTAAGAAATGTTGCTCAGCATCTCTTTTGCAGCAGCTTGCTGTGCAAGCTGCTCCAATGTTAGATACATAATAAAAATCACCATCAGCTCATAAAAACCTATCTTTGAGATGTTCTATTCTCACATCTCTCTGTAAAAATCTCCATGTAGAAGAAAGGGGTCAGAAAAGGAGGGAGGGAAGGGGTCGATGTATGAAGCACTGGAATAATTTCAGGGTCATGAAGCAAGTAAATGAAATTGAAATGAGCTGAAAAGCTGAGAAAGACAAAGAAAATGAGAAATTCTGGTAGTTCACTAGAGACAGTACCTTGTTTCGTTTTTAACAAGTGCCAAAAATCATCCTGTCCCCATCCCCATTTCTAATAAACTGTTCTGGTGGTGACACTGCTGGAGAGCACTGATTGAATCCACAGGATTCACTGGGCAGTGTGGTAAGTTGTCCTCTGTAATGGAATCCATTAGAAAAATATGTGCACCTAATCATAAAATTCTGGCTACACCCAAAAATTTCTTATAGGAAAAGGCAGTAATGAGAATTTCATTAACTAAAATCAGTAGAGTACACAACTACAAGTTGTTACAGCTACAAAACCTATTGCCTTACAACGAGAGACTACCCAAGTTGTTACACAAGTTGTATATTATTTAAAGCCAGGTAAGCACCACAAATTATAGATGTAAACAAGCCATTTAGAAGGTATCAACATATTAAACTCAGGACTGTTCTTTGAAATCCTTATTATAAAGACTGATTTATGTGGTGTGCAAGTAACAAATCAATATAATGGCAAGCGCAAAACTAATATGGTTTGCAAAATTTACTGTATGCATGACATAATCTAGTTTCTGAAACATGCTTACCACATTGTGGCTCTGATGTAAAAATTAGACAACGATAGTTAATTTGGGGAATGCCAAACCTTCTCCTTTTGACATATTTTATCTTTAAAAAGACCAGATAACTTGTTAGCTGGTCTCATCTCTAGGGGAAAAAGGCTCTTGCTTCATAAAACTTCTACCCATAATTTGACACCATTTAGCGATTTCTGCTTATTGAAGCTGAATTAATTCGCAAAGTACATGAATTACAACACTTGTTACT
The DNA here is from genome assembly GCA_024336885.1 of Actenoides hombroni. NCBI lineage: Eukaryota > Metazoa > Chordata > Aves > Coraciiformes > Alcedinidae > Actenoides > Actenoides hombroni. Next base: position 9,983,788 of record WUAM01000395.1, read on the forward strand.
CGACCAGCAAACGTGCCCACATGATCACTGCTGAGGTCAGTGAAGGGACACTAATAGTGCCCACAATTTATTAGCTTGTGCCGAAGAGTTTTCAGCTCGGTTTCTTTAAGCCCTTAAGTATCCGAAGCCACGAGAAGAAGGGGGAGCAGGATGATGTCTTCCCAAGAGAGGGTTGAGGAAAGATCAATCTGCTTCTTGTAGTACAGAGGCCTTTCACACAAATGAAAGCACACTGTCAGCACACATCCTGGGAAAATTCCAGATAAAACCTGCCTACAGTATGTCGATGCATAACCCATACTCAGTCGAAACAACTGCTGTGTTGTGTCCCTGAGGCAACAGGAAGTCAGGGAAGATAAAACAATTCTTTTGTACACTGTATAGTTTTGCCATGGGCCTGAGGATCCATCTGCTCAGAAGTTGTTTGATAAATGAAAGCTGTTATCTTGATTTTAATTGTTATGAATGTTTTTGATCAAACAGCAAGCCTTCGTTCAACAAACACAGCCAATGCTCTGCAGCTACTAACTGCTCTCTATTTTTGAAAGAAATTTAAAATAAATATTTAAACCAAAAGCAATGCAAGATTCTCCACTTACTGCAAACCCCCTGATTTTTAGATTCAGGCGCGTCATTTTGGTGAGCCAGGCACAAACCACCCTTTCTTACATGGCAACCTCAGCAGCCAAAGCACGAGAAGCATGCTCCAGTCTAGAGTGTTGTAACTCAACAGCAAGCATTGTGCCTTGGGCTGGTACTGTCAGGAGAGATCATGGACTGGGAAGAATATTTTTTTTAAAAAATCAATCCTCTAGGCAAGTTCAAAAAGAGTGTGAGGGAAGTAATATAAAAGCTTTGAATTCTCCTACCTCTATAATGTCTGTGTAGTAGGGTGAAAAGGCAGGAAGGTAGATTAGATACAGAATGGAAGTTTTAGTTGGTTAAGTAGTACCAAAATGCTCGGTATGAGAAGTATTGAGATCCTTGACCAAGGAGAAAAAAGCAAGTCAGGCATCCCTTAATTTTCAGACAGAGTTTCTCACGTGGTTTAAGACAAGCCAGCCACCAGCTAACAATAAAGCACTGTCATGAAAAAGGACACCAAAGTAACACTCACAATTTGATGGGAACTTAAAGATGCCATAACCAGGCTGCACCATTTTGTGCCCTACTATTACTGGATGCAGCAATACTGGGATTCTCATGTCTTCCAGAAACAGCTCTGCTATCGGACACTGAGGACAAATGAGCTGGTGCTTAGAATTCCATTTCCTCTCCCTTAGTGGAGTTAAAGTATGCTACACTTTTGGTTTTGGCACTCCTTTCCATGGAGTTGTTGGATGACTGAGGATTTCTGTATCTGGACAGACCCTCCCAAAGTGTTAACACTAATATGAGCATCATTAATTTCAATCTTGCCGTGTACAGAAAGCACTCCCAGTCCTTCTGTTTTAAATCTCCACCTGGGTTTATTTCTCCCTTTATTTCAGAGAGTTGGTGACAAAGAGGCCACCTTAGACCTACTGCAAAAGGCCCAGATGAGTATGTTGGGTTCAAATATATATATATTTGTGCAAAATCTTTCTGAGACTTAAGCCAAAAATACCTGGGGACCCTTTATTGGTCTTGATGCAATTGCTGCTACACTAGTTTATTTATCTAAAGAACACCTACAGGGAAAATTAAACTGTTTCCAGAATTGGTTATGATAGTTAGGTCATCAGACACAAGACAGTCAACAGCAGAAAGCTTCCCCTCCATATCCAAATCATCTTTTGCTCTTAGTATTGGCAGTAAACTTGAACTGTATTGAGTTACCTGATGATCACCCTCTCTACAATACACAGGTACAATGGAGTAAGTAAAAACCCTTAACACACTTCTACATTATTTCTCATGTTTTCTCAGGTTTGCTTGTTTGGGGGTTGGTTTTTTACCTTCTTCATCCTTTTAACCCCAAACTGAGGTCTCTAATTTGCACACCAAGTTCAGAAAGACACGGGGCTCACCCTAACTACTTAATAAACCTCAGCAAAGCCCTATTGCTTTAGTGCTAGAAGATCTACACAAACTCCAAAGTACCTTTTGTTCTTCTGAGCTTGTTTAATGAGATGAGCCTCCAGCAATGAGTTCAGCCACAGCCGCTAATCTGCACTCCACCATCTTTCTTTAGGTTGTTTCACCCTCCGTTCTGAATGTAGAAATCCTCACCACACTGGGGGAGAGGGTAAGAAAGAAAAGACCCCCACTTCAAATATTAAAGCAAATTGCCTTTAGTGCAGCACACCATTAGCAAGTTCTTAAGACCCAGATACATCTTCCTTTAAACCAAGTGAGACCTCCAGCAAGATAAATACAGAGGAAGGGTTTCTGTGAATATTCCACTCAGTTTTTTTACCATTATCCTCCTCTCCCCATTCAGGAAAGGCTTTCAGTGTGTTGATAATATTTCTGTGCTGAGTTCCAAGAAATATTTAATCTAAAGTGACAATTTGACTAAATACAGTAGCTGCCATTTTACATAACCAGCGGGAGAGGTGAAAAAGTCAGTCTGCTGCCTCGCTCTCCCTGAAATGGATAACATAGCTGGGAGAATAGGCATAAAACATTTTCTGCCCATCAATCTACTGCTTTCATTTTGCAGTTTTATCTATCTAAAAAGCTACTTGTTTACCCAGTCACTCTTATCTGCCTCCTATGTGAAGCTTCTTTGCAATAAATAAAACGCCTTGTGTTTGCCATCCCTCCAGCTCATTTTGATTTCAAACATACTCAAGATTTCATTTTGATTGCCCTTCCAAAAATGGTATTTCATATTATGCCATTGCATCAAAATGGACCAATATAAGGTACTATTTTTGGTTTGGGGTTTTTTTTCCCCTGTTTGTTTGCTAAACAAAACTAAATAGAATTATCTTTTAAAAATCTGTAGGTCATTTTCAGTGAATTCAAATGAACCAGGATCAGTGGTGCTGCAGAGGGGGGTTCCAAAAGTAAACAGAAAGAGAAGAATAAACTAAGTTGACTACCAATAACTTCCTACAAGAGACAAAAACTATTGTACTGATTAATCTACTAGTGAGACAGGTCTTAGCAAAGATTATTTTCACTGTTCATTGAATCTCACAAAATATTTAGATGATCTCAGAAGTTCAGCTGACAAACACTCTGATGGCAATAAGAGGAATTTTAGTCTGATACAATGATGCTAGAAATAAAAATGAAGAAGTTCCTCTATCAATAGTGTTAGAAATTAGCTTCTTTGGATGAACCTAAGAATATAATTTAGCTTTTTCCATTCACATGCAAATGCACTATTCCAAGGGCACAAAAGATATCCCAAGGAAGAAATTAAAACATTACAGATTCTAATACTAGGGTTATTACATGCCAACCAAGTTTTGTGCTATGCTTTGTTTCAGGTTCTCTGTGATATGACAGCTGTTCCTATTCAGATGATATTTTAAAGGAAACATTTTCTGTAATTTCAGCTGACTCACTCAAACCAGCAATACTCCATTTTAAAACACCATTGAGAAAATGCAAAGCCTTTCTTCACTGACGACAGCTTTTACTGTTCTAATCTAATGCAAATGTTAGTTAGAATCAACAAGCCTGCACAAATGCCAACATCACTTGTCCCCCTTAAGATGATTTCACACCTAACACAGCAACAGACACAATTTGCCACACAACACATTAAAAAGCAGTTTAAAATGTATCGCTGTGTATTATCTCTATGGTAAATAACACAGTAGGTCCCAGATGGTTGTTCTAAACAAAGAAAAAAACCACAAAAACAATCCCGAAACACAACAAGGTCTGTGATGCACATTCAAGTGGGACTAATACTGCAATCTTTAATAGGGACACCACCCTGACATGAATAAAAGTTTCCCTCTAGTAAGGGACAAACAGGTTGTCAAGATGATGCATTGTTTTCTTCCGAAGACATAAATGCTAATGTAAGTAGTAAAACTACTTTCTCCAGTCGCTCCTGAGTAAGTCTCATCCCATTTCACTAAGCAGAAGATAGATGTATGGACTGGTCAGCTTGAAGGATCGCTTTTGTTCCAATGAGGCATGTGCAGAGGTCTGAGGGAAGGACACGCTGCCGAGATTGCCTTGCCAGGAGTTGCTTCAACCATATCACCAGAGAGTGCAAACAGCTCTGTGCCTGTGAGAAATGGAAGGTGGCAAAGCTTGTTGGCCGGGCAACCCCAGAACAGCGTAGGAAAGTACTGAGGGATGAGCCATACCATAATAAGAAAATGGCAGCCACTTAGGTGGCCATAGGAGGATCATTTGTTTTGTGGGCAGTGATCAAAACTAAAATGGAAAAAGCAGCAAGACTGGGGAAAGCACCTGGTGCTGCCAACTGGAGCAGCTGATGCCATAAAGCGGGTTGGTGATTATGCAGATGAAATCCTTCACAAATCAGGCCCAGCATATGGTGAACAGGAGGATGAAGATGGCTAAAATACCAAAGCACACTTCCTGTCGAGGGCTGCTGGAGGTATCTAGAGCTGTAAGAAGTATGACCAGACATGACTATAAGTGGTGACCATGAATGTGCCCTCAGGATGAGGGTGATGAAGGCCAAAACCATTGCTGTCAGCAAGGCACTATTTTTGAGAAAGAAAAATTAAAAAAAAGCATTAAAACCAAACTGAGGATCTAAATCCATGTTAAAATGTGAGTCTGAGCACTGCTGGGATTGTTTCCAGCACCTTCACAGCCAGGATGACCACTCTTGATGTGCTGGGAATCTCTCACTATTTGGACCTGGCTGAGACCCGTAAGCCAGAGTTGGGCAAAGCAAATACTGACATATCAGAGAAACAGCACTTGCATTTAGCTAAGCTTCAGTACAGCTCTCATCTCAGCACTCCCTGAGCCTTTTATTTTAACATAGCAACTCCTCCTTGCCCTCTCGTCTTTTCTGCCTACTTATGGGGGTGTGTGTGTGTGTGTGTGTGTGTGGATAAAAATCTAGTGTAAATTCAGCCTACCTATCCCCCAACTTCCTGCATCAAGCAGATCACCATCAGTACACACAGCAGATCACATCCTGAAGGACACAGAGACACTCCCCATGCTGTATCAAATCCATCAGTGGTTTTGCTAATTGATAAAAGAATGAGGGCAGAAGCTGGTTCACGTCACGTCCCACTCCCAGACGGCACCAAAATAGTATGTTGATGCTGGAAGTAGCAACAACACGGTTCTCCTCAAAGACCTGTTGCCATCTGTTGCCAAACCACATCAGAAAGGGATGACAAGAGTCTTTAGCCCATCAACCTCTCATGTGCTAAGAGGAGAGACAGGAGGCAGCGGAGACATTCACATGCTGTCAACAATTTCAGCAATGCATTAATTGAAACTGGCAGAGAGAAATGGGCTGATACCGACTGACTGGAGTGAAATTACTCAATATTTGTCCAGTTCAAGTATATGCAACTTTGATAGAATTTTTCTGTAAGAACATTGCATTATCACCAAAGAGGAGAGGCGAGGGGGGAAACAGAGGCAGAGAGGTAAAGCGACACACGCAACACGCGTGTCGTGGTTTTGTGTAGACCCTACATCAGAACCCAGGATGTCAGTTCTGCACCTCTTGCTCCAGGCTGGGACACACAGCTCCCTCCTTCAGCGAGCTCCATGCTCCAACACATTTCAGAAGGAAATACAAATCTGTCAAGGGCCATCCTGCACTGACAATGCAACTGCTTTATTCCATATTCTCATTAAATTTGCTTCCAGCTCTGTTCAATTTTTTTCATCGTATTTTCAGTTCTTATTAGAGCTCATAAGTTATAACTTGGCTCTATTTGAATTTAGTCCTACTCTATTATAAATATTTATCAGGCTAACTATACGAAGTAGTAAGAATGAAAAGAGGTAGTATTAAAGCATAGGCTAAATCGTTCTGTCAAAAAGCTGGCAAAAAGAATCGAGTATTAAATTACTCTAGGTGTCCTCTCTGACAACAGAGTACCTTGACAGTCCCACATTCATAAAAGGCACAAATTAAGGACAGAAACACAAAGGCAATTTCTTCAAGTGTAGGAGAAGAAATGTTAACTTCAGATTCTGGCTGGCTGAAAGCAGACACACTCACTAGACTTTCAGTCACACGGCACTGAGAACTGATTACTGGAACCATTACCACGCCGAACGGTGCCTGTTAAATTGGAAGCAAAAACCAAAATCTAAAATCTTTACCCCATTTTATTAAATGGCTATTACATAATAGAAATGCACCAGTAAGTACTTCAGAATGACATTTACAAGCAATAAAGCCCAGAAGACAAGGCAGACAATTTTCTCCCAAGCGTATTACTGTAACACAGAGACAGCTTCTAGAAAGGTGCCAAGGGACAGCAGCAGGTCACTCCAAGGATTGTGGTCTCTCACACCTCTACTTTATGCAGTTACTCTTCATACACGTTGGTGCTCCAGACGAGAGCAATCCATGCTCAGGCACAGATAAGATCACAAATTTCCAGCCAGAAAAGCAAAAGGTCACCAGCCAGGTGGTTTCTGCCATCCCTGCAGTGACCATCCCCATCTCCAGCACAGTGCCCAGAGGCAGAGCAGGGCAGGGGAGCGCCCTGTCCTGCCCTCCCGCAGGGAGCACACAGAGCACAAAGTCCAGGGGATACTTCAGCAACCTGCAAGGAGGGACACCCTGGGCGAGCTGCGCTGGAAAGCACATCCCAGTGCATCTCTGGCATCTTTTTCCACACGCAGCTATTTTGAGGTCAGCTCGTAGCCCAGCTCACACAGCCCACGCCAAGGCCACCTTCTCTGAGCCACCTGCATCCCTCCATCACCAGCACCTCCCATGGGAGAGAAGAGGTGCACCAACCCTGCTAGAACTGAGGACAGACAGGAAAGAAAAGCAAGGAGGCAGAGGACTGCAAAAAGCCTTCTGCACCAAAACAAGCCCAGGAGCAGAGTTAATCAAGGCAGGAAAACCAGCAGCTTCAGCAGTCAAAGCTTTTTCTCTGTGCTCTGTACAGATCCAGCCACAGCAGCACAGCAGACCTCAGGAAGCCCCTCAATATTACGTGTCTGAGAGGCACCGAACATTGTCCCCTGTCCACTTATCCCAGGTGAACCAAACTTACTGAGCAGCAGGCAAATTCTCTCAGCTGGGAAAGACTCTGCCGAGCAACGAAACATAAATGCAGAAACTCTTCTAAATACCTCGGCCGTGCTGCTCTGGCGTTCCCTGCTGCCGCAGACCAATGTGCAGCCCTGTATGTCTCTGCTCTGCAGAATCCCTGCCTGCTGAAGGGCTTTGTCATCGAGCTTGTTGTTAAAACAATGGGGTATTTTCTTTTGTGTTGGTAGCAGAATCGGCACAAAGGAACCAGAGAAACAATGCACCACCAGCAAAGCGAGAGAGAAAGCAGGCAGCTGTGCCTCAGCTCCGTGCGGGCTTCCTGGCCATTTGCAATTATTTTCATTTACATGATGTTTCCAGCTACAGCCGAGAGCAAGGAGAGCTTCAGGGCATCATCGCTTTGTAAGCTAAACCAAGGCCCTTCCTACTTTGCCTCGGGTAGAAAGCCTCCTTGGCTTTGTGTGATTTCTCTGGAACTGCTCCCTCCCTTGACACCTCTCTACAGACTGTATTTTCTAAGCAGACAGTACGAGTTTACCTGGTTGTCAAACAGGGCTGAACCATGGTCTTGGTCCATCCTGTCACAGACAGCGTCTGTCCTCCACTTGATGACACGAGCACTGTCTGCGATGGCTGGCATTGCTCTACTGCGCTGCCTTCCACACAACCTTACATTCATGCTACAGGGCATTTCAGCATGGTAGGACAGATCAGCTTTCTGCAACAGCACAATCAGTTATTCTCGCTGTTTCATATCTGTTTTCTGACTTCCTCCCCTTCCCCCCAGTGCAGCAGCAGGGTGCAGTGTGGTTGCACCACAGGCACACCAATCTGCCCACCCTCTAACCTAACACTCACTACCACTACAGCAGGCAACCACCTCCACAGCGACATCAGGACCGACAGACAAAGACTTCTCTGCCTGTAACTCTTCCCCCAGAAACTGGTCAGTCCCAGCCCTGCCCTGAAGAAGCTGTAGAAACTCATAATGAGAGAGATGATCATACAAGAGTGATGGGGAAATACCCTGGAATAACTCGTATCACTGGTGCTGAGACTCCACAGAATAATACCTGGCCATCCAGCAGCACCCACCAGCCAATGGATACTAACCAGATGCACGGTCATAGTGCCACCATGCCTTGCTCGGGCAAGTTACTTCCAAGATACCTGGCCCTTGGCTGATCTGTTTTCTTCACAGCTATGCAGATCAGTTGCTTCATTTTTCTTAGTGGCCTCAATTTAACAAGATGCTTAAGCGTGCAAGGGCAGAGCCTGAAGTCACGTGTGTGCTCACGGCACAGGGCTCTTGAAACAGTGGCTGATGGTTTCAGCCCCATCATCTCTGCCTTTGTTGCTAAGAGCAGTATGACAAACTGCAGGCAATAAAAAGGGCTGTTGTTTAAATAATTTAGCAATTAACAAACCAAAAGCTACTGTCAAACATGTTCTGTATATAGATGCTTCCTACAGATTATTGTTGCTGTCTTGTCTTGGAAGAAATATGTCACAAGATGAGCATTATTTCCTTTTTCACCAGGGCGCAGCCATGATTTGATATTTGTATGAGCAAGCAATGCAAATACTTCATAAAAGTGTAATTCAGCTAACAGTGGCAACAGTAATCAGCAGCTCGCTTCAGACACTGAGCAGTCTGACAGCTCTGTCCAATTGCATCTCAATATTCTGCTAGAAGCAGAGACTGCTGTAAATGGGTGGATTAAAAGGAAAAAAAAAAGTATGATTGAACAGGTGGGTACAGGGGATGATCACTGTCACTGATGTATTCATACTGTGCAAGAGAAAACAAAGGGGAAAGGTGAAGAAAAATGGGCATCTTCAAATGTTGTCCATATTAAAAGAATCGTATCAACTGTGTCCACATCAAATGAATCTGAAGTTCTGCCCGCAAGCTTTGAGATGGAACCGAATGATTAACAGAAATAGCTCCAGCATGAGCACATCTAAAAGAAATTCTGATTTAGGTGCCACTGACTCTATTTTGGAAGTGTAGAGATGTGCATGTATATGCTGGCTCTCTAAGAGGTGGCTATTTCAAAAATCAAGTCAACAAAGTCAAGAGGAGCATTATTTGTTCATTCATACTTTAAAAGGTGAAATGCCCCAAATGAGCAGTAAGTCGTTTCTCACTTAGTTATGCCTCCTCTGTATTTAGCAAGGCATAACCCTAAAGTGTTTTCACAAAATATCCCCTGTGTTTTCCTACCCGAACGCTTCGCCAGTTCCGTGACACCCTTTAACTGTAATTATACTTCCGCTGGAATTGCGACCTAAATAGAAATTGAACTATTCATGCTGCAAATTGAAATTCTTCAATGCGAAGCCATACAAATAACTTGCATTAGCATTAACCTCCTCCCCAAATTTGATAAGATCACTCCTGTTTCTCAGGAAGCTGATACTAATTGCTATTTTATCGAGTCCAGGCAGACACATTCAAACCAACAAGTAATTGCTTGAATGACCCAGAAAATTTTCCCTTTAACCTTTAGAACATGTAGATGATCTCATGTGTAGACCCACTAACCATACAGTCATGGCCAGCTAACAGAGTGACAGCAGACAGCATTTCACCCACTAAAATCAGGGTTTGTGGCACTATGCATTTAAACAACAAAAAAACCCAAAACAAACTCTCTCTGGGGATTGTGTAGAAGCAACACAGTAACACTGTCACAAGCTTGGTTAGACCAAGATCATAGAAGCACAGAACTGGTTTTGGTTGGATGAAACCTTTAAGATCATCAAGTCCAACTGTTAACCCAGCACTGCCAGGTCTCCGCTACACTGTGTCCCTCAGCACCACATCTAGACAGCTCTTAAATCCCTCCAGGGATGGGGACTCCAGCACTGCCCTGCGCAGCCTGGAGCAGAGCTTGACAACCCTTTTGAGGAATACATTTTTTCTAATATCCAACCTAAACCTCCCCTGGCACAAGCTGAGGCCTTTTCCTTTTCCACTTGTGCTATTGTTTGTTACTTGGGAGAAGAGCCCGATCCCCACCTCACCACAACCTCCCTTCAAGTAGTTGCAGAGAGCGACAATGTCTCCCAAGAACCTCCTTTTCTCCAGGCTGAACAATCTCAGTTCCCTCAGCCACTCCTCGTAAGCCTTGTTCTCTTGGACCCTTCACCAGCTTCGCTGACGTTCTTTGGACACGCTCCAGCCCCTCCATGTACTTCTTGCAGTCAGGAGCCCAAAACTGAATCCAGTATTTGAGGTGGGGCCTCATCAGTGCCAAGGGGGACAATCCCTGCCCTAGTCCTGCTGGCCACACTATTTCTGATCCAGGCCGAGATGCCATTGGCCTCCTTGGCCACCTGGGCACACACTGGTTCATCTTCAGCTGGCTGCCAACCAACACTCCCAGGGTCCTTTTCCACCGGGCAAGATCCGAAGCACTCACAAACTTCAGCAGTGCCAAGCTCCCCAGGAAGCGTCCCCTACAGAAATAACTCTTAAGTAAATGCAGCTTTTTTAAAGACGTGGTTGATGTGTCGACGTGCCAACGTAAAAGGTGAGTAAATACAATCCTATGATGGGCTGCATGAATCTCCTATTCTATAAGGAAGAAAGGGTTTGTAGGTCCCTTCAGGAAAACAGTGTTTCACAGCAGGCTGCCACTGTTAATAGGACTTCTGTCTCAGAGCCTTACATTTGTGGGATCCTTGAGAAAGAAACCATCTGAGAAAAGGCCAGTCCCAGGGGCTTCTGAAACACAGGCAGAGATTTGTTGGGTAAGATTTCTGTGTGCGGTGTTATGTGCTGTAAATGTAAAACCTGTAGTAAGGACCAGATTTTCCTCATTCACAGGTTAGGTCCTGTCAGGGGTTAGCACTGGGCCAGACGCCAGACAAATGACAGATGCTCTCTGTTAAACCCTCTGCTCTCCCAGAAAGGAAGAGAAAGGGGATAAGGGAGAGAGACTTAGGGGTTGGAAAAGGAAACTAAAAAAACTTTAGAGAAAATAATAATAATTAGATTCTCTATATACAAATATATACAAAACCAATATCAAACCCAAATCCCCTGATGGCAATTATGTCACCACTGATGCTGTGGAGCAGGCACTGAGAAATCCCAGTCTGGACTCAGCGGCAGAAGGGAACCAGATTCAGGAGCTGAATTCTGGAACTGCATTCAGGAGTGCACAGACTGGGATGGAAAGCAGACAAACAGAGTCCTCCTTGGATGATGGCCATAGAAGAAGAAAGCTTGACCCTCGTGATCCCTCAGCTTTATACTGAATGTGACATACCCAGAATGGAACATCTCACTGGCCAGCTCAGGGTCACCTGTCCTGTCCACTCCTCCCTGCAGGTGCAGCCTCTTACTCTGCAGCATCCCAAAGTAGTACACAAGATTTAGTAGTGACTTTTGTCTCCATAGGAGCAAGCATAAGCAAGAGGCTTTCTGCACACACCGATCCTTGGGAGTAACTCTGAACACAAGGGTTACCACTGCTAGAAACTGCCACTCTCTGCAAAAATCTGCTGTTAACTTCGGAACCTGCAGTCAGCTAGAAGAGACTGAGCTGAAAAATAAAATCACTGAACAGAATTAGTTCTGTTCTAACTCAAACTGGGCCAGGTACATTAGGTGTGCACATGATGGGGGGAGCAGTCTGCAGCGTACAGCTCTGTGACCTGATAGCCTTTGTAGAAAGGCCTCTGTGACAAGACCTTTGGTGCAAGAAGGTGCTTGTACAAAATTGACTGTAACAATATTTCTTTCTCTCAATTAAGATGAAACCTATTAGGAAGCTTGGAAAACCTAATATTGAATGAAAGACAAGTGTTAAGAGTAACATAGAGAAGTCACTAATATTGGCACTTTTGGAGTTTCACAAAATCCACATCCTTCATTACATGGAAACTCCCTTTGAATTCCTGGAGCGAGGCCCAAGGCCAAGCATCAGAATGGCTATAAAAACAGTACAGGACTTCTGGCAGAGGCTTCTGGAGCACTCGGGCGACTCTAATCCCTTGGACTACACAACTTCTGAAAGAGCTGTGGAAGGCACCTCGCACGCCACAGGTTGGGGTCCAAGGCCAGCGTCTGCAGGTCTGCTGCTTGGACCAAAAGTGTCTGTTGACACTTTGTGGTGTGGTGGAAGTTTGGCCCCGAGATGGCCTTGACATAGCCAGAGCAGCAGCTGCTGCCAGCAGAGCCAGAGAGGTGGGAGATGCCAGCCCTGGTGGGAAGCCACCATTGGGCACAACCAGCCTGGCACAACCCAGTGAAGCAGCAGCACCACTACCACCCTGGATGCCAGCCAGGCCAGGGCTGCTGTGCTGCAGCAAAGGGGAGGGGGGGCCACCATTTATCTCTTCCCATCCATAGTCTCCTGTACCCTCCCCTTCCACTTCCCTGCCTGCTTGTGTCACTGTAACTCGTGAAGCCACTCACGGTTTTGACTCAGACCTTCCTCACCATCCCAGTCTTTGGGAGAGCCAAATCAAGCTGGCAAGACAGGGCCTGAAAGTATAATTACAATAGACATCAATAATAACAACTGGAGAAACACTATACTCCCTTTTCATCTAGAAAAGATGACTGTTGAACATGAAGCAATATTTATTTTTTTTCCTAATCACTTGTATCAACAGCAGATCTCACCGGGCAGACAACTGACTGATGGCCATGGGTGTTAGGGCAACAAGACACACACAGACAGGACCTTGTATTTCTGCAGGACGTGCCCACCTGAATTTCCACTGAGAAGACCTGATCTCCACGCCACTGCATCTCTAAGCCAGAGTCAGGAGAATTCCCAATTGGAGTTGATTATCTGCTATATGTAATTATCACTCAAAATCAAAAGCTCTGATTTCAGGAGCACCAGATTTTAATGCACTGTGTGCAACATCCACAGGAAAGTTCTTCAGCAGTAAGAAAAACTGGCATATATTCTAGAGGAGCCAATCCTGCCAGGGAAAGGAACTAGGCTGCAGGGAAAAGCACAGAGTTTTCAGCTCTAACTCCTACAGTTTCCTTACGGAATACTTTGGAATATTTGCTTGGAGTAAAAGCATTGCTTCTATGAACAAGAAGGGCTGCAATTATATTACTTCAACGGATAAATTGTATTAACATTTGTTCTTGAAACACAGCATTATGATAACACAGTTCACACTGGGAACATTTCCACAAACACTATTTCTTTTTTAAATAATAATAATGCCAGTTCTCCTCCTGCTGAGGAGACTATAAATACCCTCAGGTAATTAATTAGTAAGGTAGTTCAACTAATTAATTACTGCAGGCCTGGTTATATATTGTTATATTTGTTAAAGGGACATGGCCACAATAACATTCACTGACCAAATTCACGATAGTCACCTACAGAAAACAGTAGATTTATAACAGAACCAACTTCAGCATGAAAGGAAATTCAAGGAGACACTATCATGGCCTTACATGAGGGACATCATTTATTGCTTAAGCTATGAGCAGAGATGTCCTTCATCAAATGGCTGGCAATGCCTTTCCTGGTCAAAGAAGGTGACACAGCAACCCCACAACTCCTTCTGAACAGTTCTCACACAGAGCAAGATAATTAAGAGATTATTTACAGAGCAATGTAATCATACTACTTGTATATGTTCATGGTGTGCCTTTCAAAAAGCAGTGACTCTTCTTCTAGCCCGTCCCAGGTGTGGAGCCTGGTCTTTCCTACTTTGTAAGGGACTCTCTTGCCGGGTCAGCAGGGGAAGGTGACTCCTGAAAGCAGCCTCAGGCAGGCAAGCGAGGCAGCCAGCAGCTGCGGTGGTTGAGGAAAGACAATTCATTTTGTGCTGCCTTGCGAGGGAGATTTTGTTGTTTGCATTAATAAACAGGGCCCTGAGGAAGAGCTTGAAAATGATCTGAGCACGCTGTTTAATCCCTCCTGCCTGTTTCCCCAGCAGTCTATGCTAATCATGGCCAGCACCATCTGCAACCCGCAGCACACCGCTGCCGAGCTGCCTTCGTTACGTTCATCGGCTACAACAGCCGCCCGAAGAAAGATAACACAGAGAGAAAATCTTACATCTTAACATTACTGCAGATAAATCCAGGAAAGAGAAGCACGCTGTACTCGTGCAGACATTTTCAGGTTGGATTTGTGCTCTTTAATTAAGCAAAGCATTAAGAAGAACGAGAACAAAAGGCAGCAGAAAGGAGTGCCTGTGGAAGTCAGCTCACGCTACCTTTCCTGCCAGCTGTAAAGCTGAATTTTAATAGCTCACCCTGCTATTCTCTTTGCTCCAGTTTACAAGCAAACACAGTGTAAGGTTAGCATCTTCAAGAGTCCTTTGCAACTTGTTTTTCTAGAAACAGCACCTCTGAATCTGATTGTTACCTGAATCCTTGTGTTATTTTACATCAGCTCTGGAACTGTTTACGCTAACAGGGGATAACAGAACGTTTCCCTGGGGATTTCTGAGCCTAAACTCCACATGCTGCCTATGGACGCTTTGCATCTGGTCTCCTCTGTGAGCCATTTCATATAAAGTCATGAGAGCGATAACAGGATCCTAAAAACAATAAAAAAATCTGCATAAATCCCCACGCAGCAGCACTGAGACACTTTGCTCATTGAAGTGCATTACTAACACCATTTGGAAAGAGAAAAATATCCAAAACATCCTTAAGTGGGCTGACGTATTCATGTGCTCCGAGATGGGAGATAAGAAAAGAGTAACTTTCACCTGTCATCATGTTAAATGACTTGAGATGTGAATGCAAGCACTGAGAAGATATCTCTAAGAGGAACTTACAGAGAGGGATCACTTTCAGATCTTCAGGTAACCCACCTGAGAAAAGGAGAACATTTTTATCACCTTTTGGATGCTCTTTTTCCAGCTGCGCGCAGCAACTCTACGTATCAGCCAGCACCCACCACTGCAGTGCTACTATCCTGCAGCAGCACAGAAGATCTTCCATCAGACACATCTGGTGTCCTAAACCTCTCACGAGATGTTTCCTGTCTCAGCAAGATAATATGTACCGTTAAGAAAAGATGCTTCACCTTCAAAAGGCTGAAAATAAACAAGAGAAGGGGAACAATCCAAAGAGACTGGGCACGCAGACACAAAGAACACCCAGATAACACCAGTCCTACGACTGGTGCTGAAAAACTTTGGGAGGAAGGATGAGCATCTTTCCAGAAGCTGCCTGGTGTAAGTCACTCCACAGACAGAAGCAGCTGAGATGAAACTGTAATGGAGGACAGACTGTTCCCTTCTTATTAAGGGCAGGTCCTGGCCTAAATGAAGTGGACAAGCACAGGTTGCCCCAAGGGCTGGAGAGCAGTCACAGCCTCCCAGCTCCCTTTGGCCACCCCAGGGAGCGTGAGTCAGCGACCCAGTTTTTCAGACCTCTCCCCTTACTGTTCCCTGTCCCACTTCTACTTCCAGCCCTCGGGCTAGGGCAGGAAAACACAGTTTTGCCCGCTCTGCTAAGAAGCCTTGAACCAGTCTGAGAAACTCTACCGAGTTTTTGCACCTTCCACTGAAACTTCTGGGTTATTTCCTCAGTTTGTGAGCGTGTGAGCAAAGTGCACGAGCAATGTATGCCAGAGACTGTAGGACAGTGTAACTCTGTTGTTATTTGGGCAAGGGATGGCTTGCACCAGCCTTTGGGAGGATCCCGGGTTGCTAACACACACACTTAGAAAAACCAAGACCTCAGCAACAAAACTCACTGTCCAACTACTACCACAGCACAGAGAAGTAATAAAAAAACACAGCGCACAAATGATTGAACCTAAGACCCAGCGTGACCCTGAGGAGAGCCCAGTGGGACCCCAGGCTCCCATTCCTGACCTGCATTTGGTCCATAACCATCCTCAGTATACCTGGGACAGAAATCAGCCAGGCAAGCTAGAGAGCACAAGTCGCCAGGGACAAAAATTGCCTCTTCAATTTTCTTCATGGCAAATTGTGTTTCAATACCAAAGCAGCTTTCTGCCATACAATCCTAACACATGTTTCAGCCAAAGTAATGGCAGCCATGTCTCGAGAATAAAAAGCCATTATTATTGATCATAAAAAGAGTCATTTATAATTGGGCTATAGCACTAACTAGCCTCTTCTCATAGTGTGTTAGAGCATCTCAATTTTTCTTTTTTATTAAAAGAAATCATTTTCATTGCTTGTGGGCTTATAAAAGGATAAACAGGAATTGATTTTCAGAGGATCCCTTCATTGATAACAACTTGGTCTTCTAAAGAAACAACCATAAAGTTCCAACTAGTGAATTGAAAGCCTTTTACCTCTTTTCTTTGCCCAGCTTCCAAGCAGACAATATTACGGCTTCTTTTCTCTTCTTGGTTAATTATCATTGTAGCCAATCCACTGGACTAGGGGACAGTACAGATTTTACTGAGAGTGCCATGAGACTATTGAACACATATGCTCTATGACAAGTAATACTTTAAATCCTCTGGAAGGTTGGTCTTATTATTTTTCATATAAGTTAATTCAGTTGTGACAATAACATATGTATAAATACGCTGCCAATGAACATTAACTACATTTTATGTCTCTATTATTTTATATTTTACCAGGCTGTCAAGAAGCAGATTTACAATAGAATGTAAAATAGGAACATTTCTGGTGTCCAAACATGTCGAGATGGTACATTAGCTGGCATTTCTAAGAAACTGTTTGCAATTTGCATTTATAAGGCTCAGTTAGCAGCAACCAAGGCTGTATGTGAAATCATATGCATCAAAAGCCCATTTTAGCATTTTGTGTGAGAAGCACAATTTCTTTAGTGACAATTCCTTGGGTTTGACAAGTCTTATACTCCACGAAACGCATGTTCTGAGTTTTATGGGAAAACGCGCTACAGGATATTAATGTATCAAGCAGAATACACCAATTTAAATTATTATGAAACCAAATCAAATAACATTTGGGCTTCAGTCAGCAACAGCAAAGGGGAAGAAGGGTCACCAGCTGCCTACTCAGAACACTCAGCGCCGTGTACCTGATGCCTGGGGGCTGCCTGGTCACCACGGGTCCTCAGACAAGTCAGCTGATCACTGGATGTAGCACGTTTCTGTGTCACAGGGAAAATGTCACAGTTGGTTTGATTTTACTTTTTATTAGATGTGTTTTGATACACAGTGTTTTCTGTGTTTGAACTCTTTGGCTTGTGCTCTGTTTCATTCCCCTGAATGGTTTCCACTTTGACTGCAATCTCACTCTTTGAAATAATTTATATTAATTAGGAAATCAACCAATTATCAGCCCTCAAACTACTATGATGACAAATGACAACGTAGAGAAAGACACCAGACAACTTCATGATTTTATTCACTACCTTTCATCTTCTAGAAGCTGAAGCTTTGACCAATTCACAGATAAGAATGCATTTTTAACGAGCATTCTACTTCTTTTGTCTGTATCACAAAACTCTGATGACAACAAAGATACATGTGCTTACAAAACCAGAACTGGGATCAGACAGGGAGATAGCTCTTAGTTCAGAAGCAAGCCTCTGTTCTAATTAGTACTATTCAATTTTATATTACTGCCACATAGAATAAAGTATTTGTAAGGCAATAATTAGGTATTAGTTTTTGTTTTCATGAAGCATCTGGGAACAGGACCAACGTTACATTCTCTGAACTATTCAATGAAAGGCAACACAACACAGCAGAAAAATCACATTTTCTTTAGATTATTAAGTGTGCATCAAACATACTGATTGGCTTTTGAGGCAAAATTAACGTGTACAGGGAAACACCAGCAATCTATTGTTACCTACAGAAATGAACAGAGCTACATATGGGGTTTGTTCTGAAAAAGAGACACAAACTGTGTTGAAAAGAAGATGATTCCCTGGAGTAACTCTGGATTTTACCACACACAGCAGAATGATGATTTCAAAGCTCTCCTCAATGACTACAGAAGCAGATGGTCAGGTAGACCCTGGTCCAATGCTTCTTTTAGTAGGCCATGAACTTGCAACGAAAAACTTGAGAAGTTAAGCTTGAGCATCGATTGCTGAACGCGCAGATGAGATACTGGGAAATACATTGCACAAACACCAGAACAATCAACAGTGCTTAGAGAGCCAATTTATAAACAACCTTTGCTGGCTCTCCATTACTTCATTCCACATAATAAATCACTACCGTGCATCCTAATGCCCGTGTCCAGGACTCCCTGGAGAGCTCAGAAAAGCACAGAGCAAACAAGCGTGACAAGGACAGATCTACCTGTACCAGTGAGAAAACACCTATAGGTACAGGCTCAGCTCTACAAACTGAACAGCTGTATTACTTAAAATATCTCTTTTGCCTACTTTTTTAAAGTCTTACAGGATTGCATCACCGGGAACTATTTTCTGAGTCAATTCTTTCCCAGACACTTTCTCAATGTAAGGAAATGAGTTCAAGACAGCAGGTGGGTATGAGGAGAACAGTTCAGGGCAATATGACCCATAACGTGCTCTGCAAGAAAAGAAATCAAAGTGTTTCACATAACACATCGCAGCAGTGCCCCTGAAGGTCTGATCTTCCCACGTGCTAAAAAATGTCACTTCCCAAAGCCTCCAGGACAGGAGAACACTAATAACTCTATGTAGAGCCATTAGCATTTACAGAGCTACAAGAAGGTAAAAATAAATCCAGCTCTCCTAAACAGGGCCTCAAAGAGAAGAAGAGAGAAGGGCCATACTTCACATCTCATCTCCACACAGAGAAGCAATAAAGTCAGTCAACTGGTGTGAGGTGTGCTAAGTGGATCAAAGATCCACCACGGTGAACTCTGAGACCTGGCTGGTAGTTCAGATGGGGCACAGAGCAGGTGAGCAGGAGCTGGCCCAGAGGGTCCGAGCTTTGTCTTGTCTTCCAGAGAAACAGGCATGGCCATCCCCACCTCAGTGATGGAGGAAGAGAGGGAGCACAGGGAGCTGCTGGAAGCAGCTGGCCCTGAAACAAAAGAACTTTCAGGAAGAGTAAAGCAGCAGCAAACCTCCCAGTGTGCAGCTTCAGTCAGAGGTTCCTTCTAACGGTAAGAAAGATCTGCAAGTTTTCCCTTATCTCACTGAAATGGGTTATTTGAAAAATGCTGCTCTTTAGTTCTTTGCCCAGCAGAAAACAATTACATTTGCTCTAACCCAGCACAATGAAACATTAACAAAACGTTACTCATCACCAGAGGAAAGCCTTCTCCAAACCCAAGGAAATTCTTGCTGTGCATGAATGAGGCCTAGGTCTGAAAAGACCCCTGCTCTCTAAACAAAGAAGGTTATTCCTTCTTTCTTAAGGCACTGGAACGGGTTTTTTTTTCTGTTTTTCCCCAACACCCCTTCCCTGCAAACAAATGCCCGTGATAACTGTGTGAGAGCAGCTCTGCAGTGAAATCTTGCTGCCAGCCTCCAGTTCTCCCTCACTTGGGAGCGCTGCAGCAAGGCTGCGGCACACGCAAGCACCTCTCTCAGTTATTGGTCCCCCTGGAAATGACCGTGCCAGGCAAACGAAGGGAAAGCAACCAGGATTTATGACATAAACACCCTGTCTGCTTCTCTTCACTGACCTCCCCTGCAGTACGTGCCTCTGGAAGCGCTGGTCTCTGCACCATACAAAGCCCACGTGTAACGGGACCGGCACCTCCTGCCAGCAGAGCCAGGATGGAGCAAGGCTCCCCCAGCCATGGTTGCTAACCAGAACCCCAGCGTGCCCGGCTCCCTGAGCCACTGCCGGGCGGGGGAGAGGGGCTGTGCCCATCCCCACCAACCTCCGTGGCCTGGCAGCCCCTCAGCATCCCTCGGGCTGCCCTGCCCCAGCACGAGGCACCTGCAGAAGCATTGAGCTCACGCCCAGGCACGAGCCAGGAGGTGAACAGGACATCTGAGAAGAGAGGGCATGAGGAAGGTGACGTGGGGAAAGCAAGGCGAATTTCTGGCTGAAATTCCAGTTGCTAATTTCAGTGTTGACTCAAATTATGGTTTTATAAAAATAAAAATGGGCTGATGTTTCCTGGTTGCTCTCTCAGAACTTATTTTTCTAAAGATAGATCGGTTCTTGCCACCTAGTAACCATCAAGGCATTTGATTAATAACTAAACATTCTCTTTACACTCTCTTTGATCCATCTTTTTAGGCAACCAAGAGGATATGCTCCATACACAGGAAAGCACTTATGCAGCTTGACACAAGGACTTGCAGTTTTTACATTTCATTAGGCAGCAGAAAACTTGGGACTCTATCAGGGAGCTCTGAATGGAAACCAGAACCCAGTTCTTTTTCTAATCCATTCTCCAACTCCTCCTGCTGTGTCCAAAGGGACACTTTTTGATAAAAGCCACAGAAGAAGAAAGGAAGATGAAAAGGGACCTTGCCAACTTTGGTGTGACAGAAAGGCAGAGCTGGTGGATTTTCTTCCACCTTTGCTCAAAGCCAGACCTGGCAATCACACACTTTCCAGCCTTGCTTAATACAGAGGACTTCTCAATGAGGGTCACCTCCAGGAACCCACAGATGAAACGTCCCAAACCCCACCCAGATATTCTGAGCTAAAACACATACAGAAACCACCAACTCTGCCACATCTTCTTGCTCATAAAACACCACTCTGTATAAAGTCTTCACTACTCTTTCTGTTTAGAGATTTTACCCGAGGATTTGGTACAGACTCCCAAACACATTATATAAGTGCCTTATATTTCTCATGGCTAGCTCACACCCAAAAACTGGAATTCAGCTTTCAACTATTCTGTGTACAAAATCTCACCCCACTTTTGGGCTTACCTCTGCTCTGCAGCTTTCCTTGGCTGCAGGCTTGAGGAGTAACAAGACACAAAGAGCTCACAGCATTTTGCTCAGTGTGTTCTGTGTGTTTCCTTGTGACATCTCGTCAGCTACTGCACACGTTCTGTTGTCAAAGGCAGATGGTCAAACTGGAGACATGAAAAAAATCTCCCCATTGCAATTGCCTGAGAGTGTCCCTGAGCCACTAGGGACAACTGAAGTGAAATTTCAGATCAGACCGGGGAAGCCTCTAAACTCACCCAACTGGAAACTGTTTACACAGACCTCTGCAAAAACACACCAGTAACACTCCCCATCTCTGTTCAAAGTCACAGTGATACCCTCAGGCCTGTTTTATCCTCCAACTATTCTTTAATATGCTGAGAAGTTTTTCATCTGTTCCACTTTCTTCTTGCCCTCACTGGGCTTCAAGAGGAAAACGGAATTTGTTTCTCCTCAGGACGTGCAGAACTTGGAGGGGAGGGGGGACTGGGAGCAGACTGTGTGAAGGAAATCAGAGGCCAGATGTATTTCACCTCTTTTGCCTCCCTCACAGATGGGCAAGGCCAAAGCCCGGAGGGAAATGGGCTCAAGGCTTTTTCATATTTTTTGGTGAGCTCAGGTGGAGGGAAAATAAGCTTCTGTCCCTATGCATTCAACCCGATTGCATTCAACCGCAGCAGTTGATGCAAGTGCCCTGAAATCATTTCAAAAGTAGATGCTAAAATTAATCTTCCCTCCCAGTGCAGCCACACAGGATTACTCACTGCCTGGCACACAGACACAGATCTCTCTGGGATGGATGCCCTTCTTGCAGGAAGGCCCATCACGTCTGTTGACATCTCCATCCTGCCACTTGCTTATCACTTAAGAGTTTTTCATTCATGTTTCCTCCTATTTCTCAGACCTGGGTTGCAGGACACAGCAGAGGCCTCAATGAGCACTCAGGGAGAAATAAACAGGACTCCTCTCCCCACAGCACTGGTTCCTTTCCTCCCCGTCTTCAGGGCAGAGATCACAGAGGAGCCCCATTTCCTGCCTGACCCAGCTGGGAAACAAGAGAGGGGATAAGGTCAGAAAGTCCTTTAGGCTGTAGAACAGCCCTACCCACAAGTTTACTCACCACCTGCCAGACTGGCTACAGGACCAGCCAAATGGGTGAAGAAATTAAATTACCACGTCAAATCCTAACCATACACGTGTCTTCTACCTACATTTTGACTGTCTAAAGGCAGATACTGAGATCCTTACATCAAGAAGTTAGGCAGAACAGAACTGCAATATTAAAGGAAGTCTTTCTCCAACCAGCGCTATAAAATCACAGTAGGTCAGGAGCTGTTCTTCAGGCAAGCGCATAGCTCCTGCAGTCAGTGCTGCTGCTAGGCTGAAGGGAACAAATGTTACTCTTCTTTCACAAAGATACAGGCCAAGGTCAAATCTTCTGTCATCACAAACGCAAAACAGGAGAAGCCCACACATTGCTTTCAGCGAGAGCTCGTTTCGCTGACACGCAGTTTTCTCTTCATTTAGGACATTTCCGTCTAAGATTAAAAGCCAGGGGGTACACTCTGTGCTGACCTTCCTCCAACTATTAAACAGAACACAAAATCTTCAGGCTTCAGAGGGGGAGGAAAAAACTTGACGCCAATTTAGTCTTAGATAAGGCAGCATCAATGAGCCCAATCGATACCCCACACGAGGCAGTCAGCAATTTCAGCATCTCGGTACGGTTCTTTTTTTGGGTTATGCATACTAGCAAAGGGGAAAAAAAAAATGGCAATAAGGATCAGAGCATAGCAGAGAAAAGCTGATAACTGACTACAATTGCAGCTCGGTATTGTATTTCTGAGAAGATACCACCAGAGCAATTTACAGCCTTCTCGGAGATTCATCTCCTCCACCGAGATCTCAAACAAGTATTCTTCGGTTTTGGTCAGCTGTTAATTGTGCTGGAAACTTACTTATCCTGAAGGATAGCAAAGCCAGCACAAAATGAGTTTATTGAATATTTTCATCTAAATAAAAAGCACGGTGCTATTCGGGAGCAGAGCTGTGCTGGCTGCATTAGATTATTCTCAAAGCCAAGTTCAACCAATCAGTTCTTCAAGATTGCAAGAAATAAAAGGGACAGAAATTGGAAGTACATTTAAGACCCTATAAATCATGATATATAAGGCAAAAGCACATGATTACCCTGTATTAGAGGCATTTTATTTTATTATGTTTCAATTTCAGTAGCTTGGGATTTTATTTTTTTTTTTTTTCCCCTCCAGAAACAGAAGCTGAGATTCATCACAGTTTACGTGCCGATTCTGACCGTTGCTTTTTGCCTGCCTGACCCAGCCGTGTTCAGCCGGAGGGTCGGCCCACTCCCAGAACTTTGCTTGCTTTCTCTTGTCTGCAGAGGGTCCCCCATGGCAAGAAAATTCATTGTCGAGACCACAGAGGGAGTATCTGAAACAACCCCTCCCTCGAATCTCCGAAAAGCTCTAGCCAGCCAAATTTTCCAGTGGTGGTTTGTGTGTTCTGCAAATGCTGGCCTCCTGCAAACTCCTAACTGAGACTGAGCATTCCAGGCCTTCAGCTACACTTTATCTTAAAATAAAACTTCTAGGCTGAGGCCTTTCACTGCCTGGCAGATGTGACAAACCCTTCTCAAAAGAACAATTGCAGTAGCTATAATGAGTGGCTCAGAATGACCTGCTTAACAGGGAGGGTGCAGCAGCAATCCCAGTTCCCACAGCTGGAGATTGTCAGCAGGAGATCTAGTGTGGAACAGAGGCACTGCAAGTCAGGTACTCCAGTGTTAACCATTTACACTCTTAATTCCCAGGAGTGAAACTCAAGGTTAGAGCTCAGCCTCTAGGCAGGTGCTAAAACTACACAGTATTGTAAATCTAAATGACTTCACACACTCTGGATGCAAAGATGCTTTCCTGAGAACGGGCACCTCTTAATAGTTTTTGAAAGACGTCAGGTGTCTCAGAATGTGGCCACCGGTACAGAAGATATTATTCACCTCCAGTATACCAGTAAATACCTCTACCTGCCCATGGTCTGTATTGTACGTGTCCCAGCTCAGCACCCCGCGGCATTCCAGCCCTCTCTGAGACAGGACATTACTTAACTGGGCACACACAGACCATCATTACCAGAAGTTCCTGTTCCCGACAGGCTGGACAGGACAAGAATAAATGTTTGAACAGAGCAGTGACCTCATTCCCCCAGGAAACAAGAGGCTTCACCTCCAAGCTGCTTTGATAAAGCCAGGTAACAGGAAAGTGCAATCCTCCAGAAATTAGATGTTGGCAAAACATAACGTACAGTGGCATGACTGGTGTACACATTCCCTGCTTGCACACCTCTGATGTTTAACAGGACTCCTGGCTGTGCAGGAATAGTTCATTTTTCAGATAGTCACTGCCAAGGTATTCAATCAGAAAAAGTTACTAATGAAGAGACATTGAGGTTGTCCAGTAGGGCAAAAAAAACACCTGATGCTTTCTTTCTAGAAAGGTAATAACAACACAAACTTCACTGAACTGCAAACCGTGGCATATTAAGGAGCTAATTATCACCAAGCAACACAACTTTATGACCACCATTAAAAAAAACCAAACCAAAACCCAAACACACAAACCGAAAAACCCAAACCCCACACAAGACAAATATTTGCGATTGCCTGCTTGAGAAACAATTGAGAACTGGATTGCTAACATCAGACTTCTCCCACACGTTTCCAGTAAACATTGATTGGAAATGTCAAAGAATCACAATCTCATTAACAGGAATTTACCATGCATTGATCTGACCCCTCTGTCCAGTCAGCAGAAGCGCTGGGTTGTGTTTTGGCAGTAGAGAAATACCATGGACGGATGGTTAAGCAAAAGAGCAAAGCACATTAAGCAGAGACAGCCACGTTTTCACCCTCGAGCAATCCAACTGATCTATGTTGATTTCATTACTAGAAGTTTTATTATCGAAACAGGTTTTGCGTTTTTAGTTTGGTTTTGTGGGGTTTTTTTAATCTAGGAAGATGATTTATTAATCCTGTTACACAGTTCCCATCACAAACTGAAGAGATATTGAGCCTGAGTCTGCTCCCACTCAGAGAAGTCCCTGGAGTTGCCCTGGTATAAAGCTGAGATGAATATGAAAAGAATCAGGCTCTCCAATTACACCAGTCACATACTTTCTTCCCCTGGGAAAGCTATATATACCTCACCCACAGGGAAGTAGTTTAGGAGGTTTAAAGCACAGAGGCAGTCTTTAAACGTTTCAAAAATAAAGAGCAGCTCATGCAAATCCACATAACTCACAATGTCACCTCATGCCAGTGGAAAATGACATTTTTTTCGGAAGAGAAACGTAGGGTGAATAGCCAATGAAAACTACAGGCTGCTCTTAAACGGAAACTCTCAATCCCCACAAAGATGTGAATTAAATCACCTGCTGACACGACAAAGAACCGAGGCGCCGAGTTCCTTGACTCTCAGTTTAGGCACAGCCCCAGCACTAGGATTTTGCAACCGCGTACCGTGCCCTCCTCTGCCACGGGCAGTAACCTCTCTCGGTGTCTCACCGTATCCCCACCCCGTGTTCCCCAGCCAAAGGCCTCTCTCCAAAGAGACCCATTTGCTTCTACTGCAGGAGGCACCTGCACTGCAACCTGCTCCAACCCTGCCTCCATCACACCTTCCCTGCACCCCTCCAGGCGCTGCCTCTTCCCCCCCGCAACACCAGCCCTCCCCTTCTAGCACAACTCACACCTTTCATCCCAGACTCTCTCTCAAGAGCCTGGCACAGCCACATGTCCCGCTAACCTTGTCGTATCCATTCCTCTGCTCCAGAGCACCTCTCCATCCAGGTGATCTTCTCTCACCTTGTCAAACCATCCGTTATACAGTTTTTAGCTCACAGTGCATGCTTAAGCTGAAGTCATTCAGCTCTTCTACTCAAACAGGACCCAGGTACCCCTACTCCAAGCTCACAAACTGCAACTGCTAGAGGCAAACCCATTATTGACTGGGTTAGAGACGTCCTTTTTTAAAGTATGTGCAGCAAAATTTTGCTGCCTTTTTTTCCTAACGTGCCTCCCTCATCTACTCTGAGAGATGGGTTTATAGTCTTGAATTTCCCAATTTTATCCATCATGCCATCTGGAATAATTCATTCCTGCTGGATGCTCATACATATCCTTAAAATAGTTGTACGATTGTGTCAGCCTAAGACCCTTTGTTGTCACTTTAGCTAAGTCATACATCTCAGATTCTTCTTCCTTCCCGGTATGAACGGTATTCCCAAATGGATTTGTTTCTTAGATTGTCACTGTCTAGGAATGACTCCTGCAGAAAGATTTTAATTGGAGGCCATGATGGTGTTGTCCACCAAAAACCATCTGACACTACTCCCGGCAGTTAAAAATGAGACAAGTGAAAAGCTTGCTGCTTTGTCTTCAGACAAAGCAAAGCAGGTGTCTAGTTAACACTGAGCAACACAAGTTCATGATTTCCATGAAGATAAGAGATGAAAATATTTGCACTCTCTCTACCTGCTGCTCTTTAGCCATTCCTGCTCGTGTCCGCTGTGAAGCACCAGTTGACTGCTGGTCTTTGTTGACTGTTTCCTTGGTTTGTCAGCACCTCTTACGTCAGAGAGCTTGCAAAACATTCAAATGTATGTCAGTACCTCAAAAATTTTACAGCAATGAATCAGAAAGCACACGGGGAGAGAGAAGGTAAAACCTGCACCCTTACAAACAGCAGTGGAGTCCCACCTTGCAGAAGATGCTACAGTGATGTAACCGGGAGTCCAACGACTTGCACAGCAACTTGAGGACTCTGACACAGGTTTCTTACACAATCAGAGATAACTTGTTGTAAATTAGTTTTCTAGTTATAATCAAAAAATAATAGGATTTCCCTCTTTCACAAGCATGTTGTGAGTATAACTCCACTGCTGACCACCAGGTGCTCAAAAACTTACTGCAGTGGGCCAACAGCAGACCCCAAACTAAAGGTACGATAAGGGATAATGTGTAACATACCTGTTTTGGAAATGTGACCTTCTGCTGTCAATCCTTCTTAAGCTAGAAAGGGCAGACATGGAATTTTCAATTTACAAGCCTGAAAATTGCAAATTGAAAAGAATTCACTCCTGCCCTCTACTGTGAGATAGCTAAGTATGAGTGACAAGTAGACATGCTCTAAATATAACGACTTTAATTTCTTCTGAAGCCATTTGCAAAAACTCCTGTTCCCTCCAACTCCTCACCACAGTGAATCATTCTGAGGCAGAAGCCAAGTTCTCGAGAGCGATACGAAGACGATGAGCAGACCAGTGTTTCCATCAAACACGTTCTTCAGGACAGTATTTTGTAACAAAGGAATAATTTCAGTGATTTTGCAAGTCAGTGAGCCAAAACAGCATAATTAATGTCAATGGTAGATGATGAACCTTGAGCAGTAGTAGCAAACTAACTGCCACTAACACACAGTAGGATTCTGGTTTAAAACAGCTCCTGTAGAGGAACTGCTTGATCACATGGAGCTGCTCGTGTTCTCTACGTGGCAAGAAACAACTGGTGACCTTTGTTCCAATGCACTTGATTTGTGACAGAATTAATGCTGTGGAATTGATGGCCAGCTGTTCAGTTCCAAATACTGCTTTGCTTGATTTTAAAACTCTCAATTGA
This sequence comes from Actenoides hombroni, assembly GCA_024336885.1. Taxonomy (NCBI): domain Eukaryota; kingdom Metazoa; phylum Chordata; class Aves; order Coraciiformes; family Alcedinidae; genus Actenoides; species Actenoides hombroni. The sequence continues at coordinate 10,011,382 of WUAM01000395.1, forward strand.
TACTGTTTTTCAGGTTATGATTGAATAGAGCTATATCTGAGAACTCAGGTTTAAATACTATAGGAAATATGAAAGGAGGATTATTTGATCTTTTCACAACTAGGATCCTATAGAAAAATGCTTATTTGGTCATCAGTAATGGGAAATATTGGCTTGCCTTGGACTCTACCCTAATTAGTATGATCTAAACTTAGCCATAAATCATAACTTAGTGGATAAACTGACTTTTACTCAAAAGACATACTTCGAAACCACTGAAGCTCATAGGTGGAGCTATAAGGTCCACACACCTCCCTACTCCATTGCACATCCCACGTTCTCTCTTCCAAAACCAGCTCCTTTTCCAGTGCTCCTACCAAGCCTTCGCGGTAGAGCACGTATGCACGCACAGACACTTCACCTGCAAGGAGATTCTACTCCCCTTTGGTCCGACTGGAGATAAAATGGAGACATCCTTCATGCTGCCAACTAGGCAGGGAAATTCCCGGGGGTTTAGATACTGCTTGGTTTTCTGCACATAAGTCATTCTCTATTACAAGACTGTACACAGAACTGTGCAGATACACCCAAGTGAGTTCTCAAAAGCAGTGTTAGGTCCTAGAAGCCACAGATGTCAGCTGTACCATGAGAAATACCAGTATGTTCCTTCCCATGCCGCTGCTAGCACACATGGAGTCAGCGAGGTGAGGTGGACCAAACCTACAGTGCAATGTAGCAGATTTAAAGACTCTATGGTGAAAAATACACTGTGAGGTAACTGCAAAACCCCCTTTTGATGCTGACAGCAGAAAAACCATCAAAGACAGGACTTTGTTTCCAAAGCACAGGGAGAAGGGAGTTTCTCACTCGCACTTGGAAGGTGCAGGGCACACGATCCATGTTTGCTCAGTTACAGGCATCAGGCAGAGAGTAAAAGTTCACAAGCACACTAAAAGGTACCTCAGGCTACATTTAATAATTCTAAGTGCTGGTGCCTTTAACACAGGTTTCTGGGGAAAAAACCAAACTAGCAGCTGTTTGACTGTAATTAAACGTAGGCCTTTCAATAAGCTGAAGAAAGAGGAGTGCAAGGGCAGACAGAACAAGTCTTCTCTAGGTCATTAGCAAGATCAAACACAAAACCTTCAGCATTTACGCACTCGGAGTTTGCAGTGAAATATAACAGGTTTTAGGAAGTGGCAGCATTATCACTGTTCAGGTCAGTTCTTGGGAAAGGACATCTTCAGACAAAGCCCAGAGCATTTCCCAGGTAGGTGCTGCACAGACCAGAATAATGTAGTCACAGTACGAGAGATGCTCACTGCTCCTCCAGCTCCTTCCCACTCTTGGCACCCAGGCTACCATACAGGTCAGGGAGGTCTCCCAACCGTTGCTTCAGGCAATCCCTAGCAGACACCAACAGGTCCAAAGCAGATCACAGCTTGCACTCCCAGGGGTTTTCAGGGCCGTGCAAACTGGACACAAAGCCCATGTTCTGCTTCCTTCTCTCAGTCGAGCTACATGGGACCCAACAGTAGCTCACACAAGACCACAGAGAACATAGATCCTGAATTCACACCGTGCTATCCACAAGGACTTGGATGCACCCAAGCAGCTGCCCCTTACAGCAGCAGATGAGCCAGGAGCTGAGGATAGGACATCAACCTCTTCAACAAGGACATGGTCCCACAGTGCCAGACAAGAAGAGCAGAGCAGGTCCATGATGGCACCCACAGTGATCACCAGAGGCAGGTCAGCAAGTCAAGCCAAGGAGCCATCAATAAAAGGTCGGGACCAGCAAGGTGCTCGGTAGGGCACAGGCATACCCACAGCATAGCTCAGGCAGGAGCCAAAGGCAAGGTGTTTGCTCTTACAAACCCCTCCTGAACCAAAAATTCCAGATGAGATTTCTGCCAGCTCTTCTCCCTATAGCTCTTCCAGGCAGTCAGAGGGTCAGAGTGGGCCTTGAGCAGCCAACCCCCCGCGCAAGAAGACATGCAAAGCCTTGTGATTTATTTAGGGCCGTGACAGCTCTCACCATTGCATAAGGAATTTCTCAACCATTTTTATCGAAGTAGAATGGCCAGTCTTAGTGCCTACCTTCAGTTCCACTGCAGTTTGCCTCAGTAACCCCCCAGCCCCACAGATCACCTTAGAGAGCTCCACAGCACCCAGTGCCTCATTTGGCAGTCACCAAGGTCCGTGTTTCTCGAGGGTGTGAAAGGATTCCTATTTTCCATTTATTAGCCTCACCAAATGGCAGGAGTTGGTAGCAATGGGTATGGAGCTCTGCTCTCTAGGTAGGTGCACAGTGCTGTGGAAGTGCTCACGGCAGCGGTGCCCAAGGGGAACCTTGAGAACTCCCGTTCTTCCACTCCCAGTTTCGCGGCCTCATTGATGCACCTCTGCATCCTGCAAGTGTTTTGACACACCCAAAGCAGTCTCATTTTAAATTCTTAATCTTCCCAAAGAACAATTATCCTCCCGATACATTCTTGTTGCATTCAACCCATTAATCTCCCTACTTGTCAAGGGCTCTCAGAATTGAGCAATAGCACCAAAACCATCCATCCTTTTGGCATGAACCACCCCCTGGGATCAGCTTAAACACCCACTCGTAGCAAGAGGCCAAACCAGTGTTCACAGGAAACAGACTTCTGCACTCACAACACACCTTCTGACCTTTCTCCGAGACACACAACAGGGAATTGGGCACAAGAGATGCTGTTTGTATATCCCAGGCATTTGGGGTAAAACCAGCCTATTTTCCTGTCTCCATTCATCTCCTTCTGTTCTTTGAAGCCTACAGTTAATCTTTCTTTGGTTGGAATTGTAGAAGTGCCTGATTTTCATGCTATCGATCATTGCAATGTCTGCGTGGAACAGTTAATGTAACATAATTCAGTCATGAAAAGTATGAAGACTGTCAGTCAGGGAAGTCTCTAAATGTTCTGAGAGGAGCACAGACCCACCAAAGTAAAAAAAAAAAAAAAAAACAGTAAAGAAGAAAAAATAAGGAGGAAATACTAAGGACTTTCAAATATTTGTCCTAACAGTTTCTAAAAGACTTTGCAAAAGGCCAGGAGAAGGCAAGCAATGAATATCATGCACAAAAAGCCTTGCTGACAAAATTTGCCCTCTCTGAGGTTACTTTCAACAGGAAACATGATACTGGTCTGGGATTCAGGTGACAGAAGCTCTGCCATCACTACTTATCTCTCAGAGGGTCTTGAGCAAGTCCCTTTATCCAAATTCCCCCTCAATTACTCCCCTCCCCTGAGCGAGGTGTCACCTCAGCAATGCTGGGGGAAGGCTGGGCAGGGCAGGGCTGCTGCCAAGGCAGACCCCAGAGCAGCGTCTACGGTACCCTCTCTGCTGGGGTGACCGCACCGCGTGCGCAACACCCAAGGCACCTCTGCTTGGAGGTACACACTCAGCTTAAGAGAGCAGCCACAGCACCGTGGGAGACGGTGTAACTTCAGTTTAAGACTAGCTTCTATACATTTGTTGTCAATAAAGGGAAAAAACAGACTATAAAAGCAGAGGGATTTAGGGCTTGAGGAATTTTTTTAAATCTTTTTTTATCCGCTTCCTAAGTTTAAGAATTGCCTAAGAAATATTTTTCAAAATTGTTTCAAGATTGATTAAACCTGACAAGAGACTTCAAGTAAAAGAAATCCTCCTAAACTCTTGGAGTTTATCAAAGTCCACGTACATTGCATTTGAAAGCGGCAATCCCACATGATCTACAGCTGAAGTCCCCCCTTCCTGTCTCACAGCGACAAAACCACATTTGGGAGGGTGCTGTCTGGGTCTACCCAGCACAAGCAGTGACAGCAGCACCATCAGGCATCTCCAGGTTGAGCGCTGGTAGAACCAAGTGTCCCACTTAAGGCCAAGTTAACTCCCAGAAGAGCTGGGATACCCCAACCACGCCTACAGAGCCATTCTGCTTTCTTGCGCTCCTGACAATCTGCTATCTTCCCCATCACTTTTGACCAAAAGAGGCATTTGAGACTCTCAAGTCCAGCCCTGGATGATACAAGGTGAACCCTGAAGCTTCCCTGTCAGAAGACCTGTACTGCTTCAACTGGGATAAACATCTCCAGACACATTGGCTCTTTTGCCTTGATACTACCAAATCACATAGTTCCGTATGAAAAGTTGGTTCAATTGACCCTTAGGACACTGGTAGGACAATATCAAATTCACATCTTGCTGACATTACTGCTTGGTCACAGCAGCCAATACATTCTGTAGCACTTTAAGGCCCTGTATTATCAGCCTCAACGAGAACTTGCTAGAGATGAACTGAGCTCACTTAACTGAGTGCCTCAGCTCATGTATCAGACTCAAAAATCTTTGGGACAAACGTCCCACTACATAAACATTGGATATCCAGGGATACACACCAGGCACTGCCTCTCACAGGTCCTCAGATCAGGACCAGTAGGAATGAAAAAAACAGTTTCTTGTCTCTTCCTGAAGCCATTTCTAGACACCTATTTCTGCATCAGGCACGGACACAACTGTTTGCTTGAACTTCTAGTTTTCCAACGGGCCAGCTCCTTAAGTCCAGACTCTGCTTCCTATAGATCCAAGAAGCCAATTTGTCAGTCTCATCATTCCTTTCTCCAACAAATGGAATGACCTCTTCGTTCAACATATTTAGTAGAACAATGCAAGCAATGGAAAAAGTTCTGCTGATTTCCATGATACTATCACTTCTCTCCCAACAAAAGTCTGTGGGACATGAAAATCCAAGTATTTTCCATTTCTTACTATAGGAGTAAGAAAAAGTTCTTTACAACTAAAACGATACAAATGTGACCCAAACAAAGACAAAAGTTTCTTGCAGGGTTTTTACCTCTCATTTGACTGACTTGCTTCTAGTAGCTTCTGATGCCAGCTTTTATCTAGCAGGTTTCATGAAAGAGTAGAGATGAAGGCTAGGAAAGCCTCACTGGCTGAAACTGGCACTCACAGGTAGGCATATTCAATTTCCAACTTCAAAAATCAATGACAACTGATACCAAAACTTACCTGACCAGGGAAGTATGATTAAAAGAAGTTAACACTAGGATGTGCTAAAGTATTTTTCAAATAAACCAATTTCAAGTTGAGATCAATACAGGATTACGATAGCAAGTGAAGCAGCAACATAGAGCTGGACATTAGATCAAAGGTAACAACACTCACTCTCCAGCTCCAAAACCACCTGACAATATATTTGTATTACTGCAAACAAGACGATCCACCATTTGTCACTGGTTTCACTGAGTCATGAAAGAAATGACTGTATTAACTGTAGCACATATTATTTAGTAGCAGCTCTTGTGTGTTTCTCTTACAATAATTCATGCTTGAATTTATGGGAGGCATAAAATTCCTGTGGCAGATTGCCTGAAAGAACTAATGGATCTTGCACGACAGTTATTGACAGCAAAAAGGACTCATAACTTGCAATATGTTCTACTTAATTGGTACCTTTGGTCTCAAAGAAGACACATTAAATAAATGTTTACCCACAGTTTGCAATTAAACAGTTAACTCTTACAGACTTTGGGTTAATCTTGAACTAAACTGATAGTAGTAATATCCCCAGGCCATCCCTGTGCACAGACTAGGAGCTACGTGTTGTTCATACCTGTCACTTCATGACAGTCACACCTCAGTCACCTCTTCTACATGCAATCTACACCGTGTACCAGAACTCTTCCTTCAACTCATAAATGCTGCACAAACAGGCTGTGATTTTCAAGAGCTCCCTCATTACATGTGTAACTTTTTGATAGTCTTTTGTGCAAATTGAGAGAAAAAAAATATCTTTACAAAAGGACTAAGTCACTTCTAGTGGGAATACCTCAGAAATCTATGCAAGTATCCATGGTGCTTTTGTCTTCTGTGTTTTGTTCTTCTGAATAAGAATTACAGCAACCAGATGTTTGGGAATGAGTGATTAGAATGAAATGCAGTATCAGCAAATCAAATCAGCAGGTTTTATTCACAAGAATATGTGCAAATACTTCACTGCTATACTCATCCAACTCCAACCTGAGCTGCTTTGGCTCTATTTCTTTCAGCAGCCCCTCCGCCTCCCGAAAGCTTTTAACAGATGTATTGTTCATTCCTGCTGCAAGTCTCTGTTACTCATAGTGTTAAATCTGGGTTTCTGTTAATTGAACATTTAACACAGCACAGTAACAGCAGGAGACTTTAAACTTGGGTTGTTTAGGGCTTTTTTCCCCCCCCTTTTTTCTAAGCTTCACTGGGAAGCACTACCAAGGAGTAGGGAGGATTCACATCTTGAAAACAGCAAAGAACAAAACAGCATGTAAATATGAAAACAGTAAGAATTTCCAAGAAAATTCCTTTACCCTTTAAGATTCAGGTCTGTATTAAGCACTCTTGACCTTCCATAGCAGAAGACCAAAAGTTCTGTCACCCAGTTTTAATCCTCTTTTTCTCCTCGGTATATTTTTTCAAACAAATCTACTTTCAGAAACGAGGGGGGCACAACACTGCAAAGACCATTAGCCAAGAGAAAACACCAAATGTCTTCCCTCTCTGTATGAATCATCAAACAGAAGAAAAGCAAGGACACTGATTAGGCTTTTTGTGAGGGGAAGCAGGATGAATGTTGTGCAGGTTACAGCTAATGAGGACACAACTTCACAACAGGCCCGTCCTTTCCTGAGCACCTGAGTAACACAGGTCAGGTGCTTAACTGGGGAGGGGGTTGCCAACTTCCCAGCATAATCATTCAATGAAACCACATCAGACAGTGCCTGTGTGACGCTGCAGTGCCACACGGACAGCATCCCAGAATTCACTTGTTGAGTTTGGTGTGACACACGGCTCCCATTTCTGCCTCTGAGGAGAAGTGACTCACTGGCTTCTTAGCTCCCTGAAGAGAAGTTTGTGCTCTGCTCTCCTCACCCTCTCTGAATACTTTGTTTCCTTTAACTGTAGTGCAATCAGTAGGTTTTTGTTACTCCTTTGGCTTTTTTACATCCCTGCTGCTCAAGGTATTTTATGGTTGTTTCTAAGAAAACAACCACAACAAACTCGCTTCCAAGTCATAGCAGAAGCAAAACCAAACCAGTAATAACACTTCCACAATGCTGGTGGGTTTCAGGATTACCAGGTGTGATGCTGGGGAAGAATTTATACAAGAAGGGAGTGGCAGGGAAAAGGAAACGATAGCTGAAATAAGGCTGACAACCTGGTGCTTTTTACCAGCATTTTCTACAAGAGCATACTCCAAAGAGGAGGAGAAGGACGAGAAGACCCAGGAAGGAGTATGGGAAAAATGTCTGATTTTTTTCTTCATACTGGACAGCTCCAAGGCATTGCTGGAGTATTTTCAACCAGAATCCTGCCTGCAGCCTATTTGCAATAACAGTGCATCACAAGACCACGGGAACAGCTCTTAATGAATTAGGTGCTTGCAAGGTGCTGCATCTCAAATAACACAACATGTCAAGGTCTCCCGAGTACTGCTTATTCTTTAAAAGGCAATTTTATAAAGATTTTGTTTGCAGTTGAAGGTTCAGAAACACTGGAAACTAATGATTTGTAACCAAAATTAAATCCATGTCTCCCATTGATTTTGTTTTAGTTATTTGGAAACAATATTGATTCCCAAGAGATGCATCTAAACACCAGGTCTGAGGCCTAAAGAATTTCCATACCATTGATTAATAGATGCTATCTATCACTTTCACTTCTAATGAGGCATTTTCTCTTCCACAAGATACTGTATTTTATCGAAAGGTCAAATGTGGATTCTGTACAAGACAAAAACATCAGTTCACACAACCAGCCTCGGCTCCAGAACAGCCAATTTCTTTGCTTCTTTAATTAAATCATGAACAATTGTTTTCCTTCCCGTCCCTCAAAAGTTATTTCATTACCATGCTTTGTTCTCTTGATAGTCAGCTCTGTTAACATTTAACTTATGCTTCGGTCGGACTTTTTTTAAGGCTGTTCTTGCCCTGTGGTTTTATAGGACACAAAAGAAACCTGATTCACGACCAGGTCAGTGCCTTACAAATAATAATGATCCTCATTAAAGAAATCCTCATTACTCTTTGAGGCATCTTTCCTCTGGGCCAAATGCCATTATCTGTGCAACGCTCTTAAACAAAACCAGCAAAACTAGAAGTGACAGTCAATACAAAGCCATCCACAAAGGAAGCTGATGTGCAACAATATTCACCAACCCATAGGGAAATACATATCACTAGGAATTCAGTAAGTGATAGAAGTGCTTATTATACATTCAGCTGGGTAAACGATGAGAAAATTTCCTCCGGGCCTCGGAGAGAATGACTTTAAATAAATCCTTATGGATTAACAATGCTTCCTTGTAGTATTTGGCAGCACGCAGACAGAATACACAAGTTACCAAAATAGGAAGGCTGAAAAACAGGGAATTTGCCCTATTAGCCCCCACGGAAGTTTGCAATGACAGGGTAGCAAGGCCCAGCATCATCAGCCAGTTGCAAACCCACAGATGGGAGCAGCAGAATGACAGACTAAAACCACTGAAAGGAGAAACCAGATTGAAAGAATAATTCAGGTTGAAATGGCCCTTCAGAGGTCTCTACCCCAAGCATCTGCTGCCTCTTGCCCTTCCATGAAGCACCTTTGAGAAGAGCTTGTCTCAAACTCCCCAACACCATCCCCCTGCCATCACCTCTCAGCAGACACTTGCTCTACCTTGTGCCCAGGCAATGGCTACTTCCAGAGCACCCACAAAAACCAGTATCAGTAAACATCACTTCTGCTGCACAGCAGAGCACTTGGGCATCTGCGTCATTTTATATGCAGAAATGCCCCAGCTTAGGAGAGTAGGGCAATTTGGTACTTCAGACCTGAGCAAATCATGACTAGAACGTGGTGATCTAATGCCTGGCACGTGCTGATTCATGGGCTTCATCCCCACCCCAACAGTTAATAAGAGAATCTGGTTGTATTTAAAATACTTCAAATCTAAAATATGCATTTTTCTTTATAAATAGAATTTTCAATATATTATTAAAACATTAAGCAATGCCTAAAGTTACTGGGCTTCTACGGAAGCAAAGTAAATTAACAAGTTGAATGGTAATATCCAAACACAAAATTTATGAAAAAAATGAGGTAGTCACTGTCTAAACTGAATTCTGGTACATAATACTTGACATTTCAGCTCTTTCTCCAACAGGTTCCAAGAATATAGTCTCTTTACCTTCCCCACCCTCCCCCCCAATCTAGTCCAGTTTAATATGCAATCCTTTTGAAGTAAAAAAGCAGCTAGGATTTGCAAATTCAGAAATTTTCTTTCTGTAATCAATTCATAAAAACTAACTATTAGAATTTAAAAACTAGAGGAAAGATATTTTGATCAGAAATCATCAGTTCAATTCACCAAGTGCTGATAATACTGTCTTTAATAAACCAGTATTACATGACACATTAAAGAAAAATGGGAAACGTATTTTGATTACATTTTGCTTCATTATTCAGTACATTTAATGTTGATTTATTTTCAAGTACCAGTTTTCTGCATAAGCTTCATTCCAGTTTCTATTCAAACGCCAAAACAAGCCTTAGTCAAAATGAATCTAGTAAATAAGTTATTCAGGCCTGTTTACCAAAACCAACTGTAAAATTAAGGAGCCAACCTAACGTGCATTAGAGTTATGCATCTGTTCCTGTCATACAGCAGATACCTCATTAAACTCTACAGCTAAGCACCAAATTCTGGATAATGACTTGACTTCGTTGAAGATCCACATTCTAATGGTTACTAGTTAATCAGAACAAACCCCCCCACAGAAAAATGATCTTTACAAATATAAATAGAAAACAAGAATGATGTGATGGCAATACAGCAGGTTTTGACTTCTGTGTGAGATCACCCATTTCCACTGCTGCTTTCTAGCACCTGAAATGCACCAGTATAATCCCCCAAGCCTGCACTCCCCACTGCTGTAAAGAGTTCTGGATTAGGCCCTTCCTACATTACTGTGCTTTGGGAGCAACAAGGGAACATTATCCCCTGGGCAGACATGAGGCAGAGGTCAAGAGTTATGTGAAGCCCAAACCAAGATCCACACACACACACACACACACAGAGCCCATCACCTTTCCCATCCAAGCCAGCACTCACATCCCCAGGGGCTATGAAGTGTGAGCCTTCACGAAACAGAGCAGACCTGCAGTGATCTTCTCTGCCTCGCCGTACGCCAGGCACCGCGGAGTCAGCCAAAGCAGTGCCACACATCACCTCTATTAAATGCATCTGTAGCAAATGGGAGCCAGCAGTAATTCTCTCCATCTATCCGCTAGTATTTAGGGACTAGAGGGTGAAATGCTGACCGTACATAGCACATGGCACAGGGTCTGGTTTATTGCTAAAAAATTTGGCACTTCCTTATCACGTCATAAATCAGCACTGAGGGAATAAGCACATACATTTTCCAAACAGTGTATTAAATCAATTGCCACCAAGAAAATAAAAAAAAAAAAGTGGTAGCGACACGAACAATCGGATCCTGCCTGGAAGACAGAGAATAAAAGCAGTTTCTTTAATTGTATTGTGGCAGTTCCATTCACACTGATATAATCGGGTTGCATCAGCAACTGTGTCACGATCTACCTTTAGAGATTTACACCCTGCCTCAAGAAAGGCTTCCCCAGGCCACAACTTGCTATTTGAGATCCTTATTACCAGCCTGGATGTTTGCTCATTGAGAAGAAACATTGAATGTCCAAAGCCCAGGCTCTCCCCTTGCTACAACACGACGGCTCTTTGGTTTTTACCTGGGCAGTTCTTTTACAGCACTACAAATGCAGGGAAATAGCAGAGAAGAGAAAATCATTAAGTGGAGCAGCGACAGCTAATCCATCTGCAGACCCCAGCTCCCTCCCAGTCCCGCAGCCCCAGGGACCCGAGGGTTCCCCAGCACCAGCTGAGGCCCAGTTAACAGCTCCTGGGCCCAGGAGGCTGGAGGTGAGTGCTTGACTAACAGCAGCCCAGGCAAATCCAATTACTCCCAAACTCTTAGGCTGGGAATGATCACAAATATTTTTATAATGGTTATTATGGTTTTAGGGTAACTGTTCATCTAAATAAGGTCCCACAGATCAAAACAAATGGTTTTCCAGGCACTTGTGTTAAAAAAAAAATAAATGCTTTAATGAAATTCTCCTTGAAAGCAGTTTACCTTTAAAAGCTCATTCTTGAAGTACTCCCTCACTTCTTCCACCTGCCCACGTAGCCCAGGGCTTCTCCTGCCACCTCCTACAGTCTCCAGATGCAGATCCGTCAAGAGAGAGGGGGACAGATCCAAAAGGCAACAATTACAAGGTGCTCACAAAAACCAGCTGGACAAATACCAGCTACCAAAAATGAGAAAGAGAGGGAGGGAGGGAGGGGAGGGAAAAAAAAAGACACTTCCCTGTTACATACAGACAAGTTGTCCTTAAAGAACAAAATGCTAGTGACAAAATGTGAATATCAGACACCGTGACAGATAAAGTGACTGAGATCAGCCAACCAAAACTCACCATGTGCTACTAGAAAAGTAATTAAAGGTGAAGTTCCATCTCTGTATTGCAGGAACCTACAACTGAGGAAGCCACCAGGAACTTGGGAACCAGTCAGGAGAATTCCAGGCACACTTATTTGGACAAAAAAACCTGAATAAACAAGGTAACTTAACAAGAAAGCATATGTTCTTACATACTGTTTCAGGATGCAAATATTCAAAATCTTTTTAAAGTACACACTTTAGGGACAAAAATGTATAGGAAACAAAACCTTTTTCAGAGCAGCGACAACCCAGTTTTAGATCAAGGGTGCTTTCAGAAGTGCTGAAAGAACATCAATGGCATCATCCCTCCCACAAATCCACACTCGACTGCAACTGCCAAGCCATCTACACATCACCATTGTGACACGATGCCATTGTTTCTGTGGACATATTAATCCAGCTTTATACATGACACAGGCTGGTTAGTAGAGCAAGCTTAACACACTGACATTTCAGCATTCGTATTCTGTCAGGTACCTGGAGTTTTTAGGAGATTTTTCTCCCGTGCACTTAGAGAGAGCAAAGAGGTGGCTTTGAGACATTTTCTGATAAAGATCACTAAGTCTGTCTCAGTTGGCAGAGTTTTTTTTTATTGCCAGAGGTCATCAGGATGCTAGGATACCTGGAGTCTTTGACTTGGTTTCGTATTTGGCCCTAATTCCAGTGGTTTAAGTAAAGCTAAGTGCTTAAGATGTTACCAACCTGAGTTTCACCTCAGAGTTTACATTGCTAACCAGACAGCTCCAACATCTATTAAAAAAGCAAAAGAATCATAGAATCATTTTGGTTGGAAAAGGCCTTCAAGGTCATCAAGTCAAACTGTTAACCCAGCACATGACTAAATCATGTCCCTCAGCACCACATCTCCACAGCTTTTTAAACCCTCTAGGGATGGGGCCCTGGGCAGCCTGGGACAGGCCTTGGCAACCCTTCTGAGGAAGAAATCTTTCTAATATCCAACCTAAACCTGCCCTGGCACAACTTGAGGCCATTTCCTCTTGTCCCATTATTTCTTCTTCAGGAAAATAGGCCAACCCCAAACTCACCACAAACTCCTTTCAGGTAGCTGTAGAGAGCAAGAAGTTCTCCCTTGAACCTCCTTTTCTCCAGGCTGAACAACACGAGTTCCCTCAACCACTCCTCATAAGAGTTGTTCTCTAGACCTTTCAGCAGCTTCGCTGCCCTTCTCTGGACACGCTCCAGCATCAGTACAAAGTCAGGTCCAGCAGAAACAACTTAATCCTTCCCAACATCCAAGAATTCAGGTCCAGCTTGCTGTGAAAGCAACAAGTGTCTGGAAAGAGAGCACTGCACCATCACCACCTCTCCCTGCTTCCACCCAAGGCCTCTGCTGGGCACGAGTTGTACCATGACGCCGAACTGGGCCATGTTTGTTTGTGAGTGCAGCTCCCATCTAAAGAAATAAGCCTTTCCAAGGAATATGAGGGTATCCATAATGCTGCTTCTCTGCTAACAGAGAACAAACATTAAAGATGCTCTGAAGAAAGGTGTTCAGATATAAGCTCTTCCCTTGAAGCATTCTGCAGTGCTTATAGCTCTAATGCAAGTCTGAAGAAGTCAGCAGTTTCCCTCTGACTTTGATGGGATTTAGGCTTGGTCTTTGATGGACAAAAAGGAAAACCATAGCCATCAGAGTTTTTAAAAGAGCTCCCGTAAATGCAGCTATTGCTGCATTAAAGGACTAGTAAACAAAGTCATTACCTGTAATTCACCCATCTCCAAGGGAACTTCCCTTTAAGAACTACAGATCTGTGACAGAAAAATAACATGATCATCCTTTTTATCCCATATCCTGGTAGAATGAAATATGCCAGAAAAAGATAATAAGCCATTGATTTCCACGGGAAGAATGAAAGAATGACTCATCAGATGGCTCCTCTCAATAAAAAGTCCAGTTTCCCAGTAAAGGGGAGGAAGCCTGCCCTGGGCTTTCATGTTACACAGGGAGGAAAAAAAAAGATCTTTAATAAACTGATGAGATACATCAGAGAAATACTAAATCCTGGTCAAAGATTTAAGTGAAAACCGATTTGGAAAAGGATTTCATGTTGTTAAAGGACCTGGGTTTTGACTTTTAAATGCTTTCACACTTTTATAAGGGGGGGGGGGGAAGAATCCC
>WUAM01000395.1:10025185-10043582 GCA_024336885.1 Actenoides hombroni
TTGCAGTACCAAAATAGAACTAATTTAACTTCAGGTGTGATGCTAGCAATTTAAAATTAGGTGTCAAGATCAAACCTCCAGAATTCCCTTTTGCAGAATAGCAATGCCCTCGAGGTGCTCAGCACCACGATGTATTTGAACACAGCACCTATTTCCCCTCGCAGGAAGCCAAGCTCTAGACAGACACTGAACAGCAACGGGTTTCACAGGAATGAAGCATGAGAAAGGAGAAATGTAAATATTGCTCTAACAACATCTCATCGGTTTTGTCTTCCCAAACAGCGCTCTGACGTGATGGATGTGCTGCTGACACCCAGTGTTATATTGGTTGCCACTTTTAAAGATCATGTTTTAAATCTCAAGTGCAGAAACAGCTACATTGTAGGCACTAATAAATAAAGGGCTTTTTGACAGCTATGGAAAGGGGAGAAGTTAGGCACATACTGCCAAGTTAAATTAAACCCAAAATTCTGGGTTTACAACAAGCTTTAGCAAAAGCTAAGGCAATCAAAAAGTTTCCAGGATGTTATTTCTTTTCATTTTAACTAAAGCAATGAACAAGCACTTCTCTCAACACGCGACGCCTGGGTCTCTCCCTCACCAAGGACGTCAGAACAAGTGCTGCTGCACTAACAAACCACTGACTTCTCCATACAGCTGGTACTCAGGACAGGCTGGGTGTACCATGGTGTTTACCACAGGCAGAATAAACCAAAGTGTCAAGACGTCCACAGAAATATTCTACATTCTTATCTCAACCACTGTATTGTCCCCTCCCAGGCCAGCCTCCAAGGTATGTTGCAGGTACTGGGTGCCAAAGGCCAGAAACACCCCCCCATTCACATGGCTTTTCTGCACCACAATAATTACCATCCCTGCTCAAAAGCAAACTGAATGGGCATTAGGGCTTGGGAGAGGAAGAAAGCCAGCAGGACTTCCCAGGGTTGTATATTTATACCAAAAGTTGAAAGGCGTTGGAAAACCTGTCCCGTTGAACAGTACTTTGTGATAGCACACATTTGACAGGCAAAACATTCAGATACTTATCTAGCAACAGTTGCGGGTTGTTTAGATGGATGGAAAATAAAAAGAGCACGAGTCAAGGCCATAAACCTTGTGATTTATAAAGAGACGTCACTGTATTAGTAAAAAGGCGATTTAGTCAATATCCAGGGAGCTCGGAGGTAAACGTGACTTATAACTGAATAAGAACAGGTTGTGAAATTTTATATACACTGCCACTGAAAAGCCACGCTACAAAGCATCCGTTCTTATAAACACTCTGAAAGACACAGTAATTTCTGAATGGGTATTCCAGAGACAGATTGCGAGCGCCTGTCACTAAACACCAGCACCTTTGCTTAGGAACGCGCACTTTATTTGTCTTCCTCAGAAACAACAGCTCTGTCAGTCCCGAGGAACCAGGCAGAGAGCTCACTGCACACAGCCCGGGGAGAGCAGCAGCCGGGCTCCCGGGGTGGGTAGGACACAGAAGAGTAAGGAGAGACAGAAACAAGGAAAGCAAACAAACGCTCTTATCTTGGGCAGAAGCTCTGCACAGCTTTACAACTCTCGAAAGCACGGGGGGCACCTCAGCCCACGTTGTTAAGCTGTAACAAAGAGATTGCACACGATTATTTGTCGTTAGAACCTTCCTGCACTCCTGGCAGGGTGGGAGATTTCCCGATACCCTTCGATTACCCTACCTCTTTCCCCTCGCGTCCCGGGAGGGAAGGAGATTGGGTGACAGCAATGCCCGCGGGCCCTGCCTTCCCTTTCCTCTCCCCACGCTCCCAGCCACACAGCACGGGTGGGCAGAGCCCTCCACGCTGCAGCACCCACCATCACTGGGGCTTCCCAGGGCCCGACCCCGTCTCTGCTGTATGAGTGGCATCTGGGGCTGAAAATGTGCCTGAAGGCACAGCTCCTGCAGCCCAGAGGCTCCCTGCACCACACCAGTACAGCGTGGCAGAGCCAGGCTGCATCCCACCTCACCCCTCACGTGGGACGTGGTGCCTTCAGAGGGACCTGCAGCAAACCAAGGCTGAGTATCACCATCATGATGTGAGCCACAGCTGGAATTCGTTCTTCTGGTATCTCCTGGTTGCCACAGGCATTAATGCGATTCATGCTCTTCAGGATCTCAGCCCATCCCTCTGATACAACGTACTTCTATTTTACAATCAGCAACATCAGTTATTTGAAGCATTTATACAAATGTGCCTCATAGTCTCTCTTAGCAGTGCCCAACCAGGACTTCACAGCGCAAAAGGACGTTGAAGGCCCAGCCAGACATCAACAGTTAGAGAGTTGCTTGTGATTTGTGTTAGACAGGAGCTGCAGCAGCAAGATGTGACAGACAGACCCCAGAGGCAGCGCAGGAGGTGGGGGTTCTGCTCCTACATCTGCTGCTAGCCTGGTGCGTGACCTTGAGCTAGTCCCTTCACTTCAGCATCATGTCTGTAAAGCTGAGCCAATACATCTGACCTCCCTCGAGATGAGCTTTGAGCTCTACCCATGAAAAGCTCTGTGCAAGAGCACGGGGGTGTTGCATTATTACTGCACAGATACGTTAGCTCAGTTCTATGGGAGCAGTTACAACACAGGCAGAGTAAAATAGCTCAGGCTGGCCCTACTGAAGGGACACTTTTGGAACAGTTGTAGAAAACCTACCAGATCCCTGAGCCCAGGAGTCCAGAGCAGGGTTTGAAAGGGCTCTGAGAGTAACTACAGCACAAGCTCTACAGGAATGACCACGCTGGTGTCACAAGATGGGCAGGAATTGGTGATTTGGGTTTTTTTTGGTGTGGATTTTGTTTCATTTTGGTTTTTACTGGTTTAACTCCTTCCTCTATAAAGCCTTTTCATTCCTGCCAAACATACCACATTTCTGTCTTAAGAAAGTTCTTGGACAAACACTCACGTAGGAAAGAAACTTGATTAAACCCAGCAGTTTCCTCAAGACAAAGCTATCTGGGAGGATAAATCAGTGATTGATCTTAAGAGCTTATCTTTTGCTGCTGTAGGAAAAGCCAAGGCCTATGCCCTGCCCAAGCACACATCCTCAGAGGTAGTGGCCACATAGATGGTCCCAGCAACCAACAATAAGCAGAGATGAGTCTGCCTTCCCCCCACCTCTTTCCAGAGCTACTATACTGAAAGAGAAACTGAGGACACTTCTCAAAACAGCCCTCGCAAGCCTGGGAAGTGCGGCCTCATTCGAAGTCATTAGAAAACATTTTGGGGATCAAACTAAGATCCTAGGAGTAATTAGAAAACCAGAAAGTTTCTTAAAAATGCAGACAATCTGGGAGACAGTTTAGAACCCAGTGATAGAAAAGGAATGACAACAGCGAATGAAAAGAAACAAAACCAAAAAGATTTCCAAAGAAAGGGTGGCCAAAACATTTTGCCCACAACTTGTAGCACAGAAAGGATAACAACAAAGTGGATATTAAAGAGCAGAGCAACTTTACTGTGTTATGGCAAAGCATCTTTTTAACATTCACGTCAGATTAAGAAAATGTGCACAGTCAAATTACCAATGTTTTAAGAGAATATAAATTAAACCCCCTCCTTTTATTTTTCCTCTTAAAGTAACCCCCTTATTTCCTTCAAATTAGCCACTGTCACCAAAACCACTCTGGTCAAGGACCGGACTGCTCAGTTCTCTCCTGACCAAGCTCCTCACACACAACCGATGCCTACGGATATTAGAAACCCTGCAACTGCAGAGAGTGACTAAACCAGCAGCAGTCAACAGCCTTCTACTTCAGGCCTTCTAAGTGAGTTAAGATCAGCTGCACCCAAGAAAACCTGTTCTCCCAGTACCCAATTACTGCCCATTAACTTGCAGACCCCGCCATCCCAGCAGCTCTCTGGAGAGCGCAGGGCTCGCCCACAGCTCAGGGCTGTAAGTGGAAGCACCAGTTTGTAGAGAGGAAAAGGGCTCCGTGTCAGCTAAAGCCAACACGGCTCCTGCTGCTGCCAGGAGATTTTTCTTCCCTTCGCAGGAGCACCAGGACCCTGCAGGGAGCAGCTAAGGGAGTAACAAAGGCCACCACTTTGCCATGCGTTTGGTCCTTTCCACTTCCAGCTGATCCCCACCAGCAGCCTGTATCGCCCGACCACACGCGGAGGCAGCTGTCAATTTGCCGAAGGCAAGAGCCAAGCCAAACCTTCCCAAGGGCTTTTATAACGTTCACATACCACTGGTATTAAGTCAGAGAAGTTCTTCCAGCTATTTTTACAACCGGTAATGAAAGGGTCACGTTGCTGCTGCTTTTCAAGTGCAAACATCCGCTCAATTCCACAACTAATTGGGACAAACCTCAACCCAACTTTGGGTTTTTCAATCGTGTCCAGTTCAGGTATTACATAAGCTATTGTTAAAAGTTTTTCTCTCGTTGTACTCAGGCACCAAATAAAAATTCTTTCAACTTTGAAAAGTTCAACCTGTTACCCTGAAAATTTCCAGCCATCTGATACAATAGTACCTGCTCTTCCTTGCTTTGTGCCTGAAAGCCTTTACATGGGAGTCCAATTACCCGTCTCCCGTGAATCATATAAATAAAAAAGCAGCTGTAGTTCCCAAAATAGCAATAATTTAAAACCTTCTGAAATCAGGGTACTTCAAGAGGCACACTGGTGTTTTGGTCAGCTGGTTAATGAACCCAGAAGTCCCGTAAACACCAGCGTACAGACACCTTGGTCAAGTTTCTCTGCTGTCACCAGATAAAGAATTACACTGTGCCTGGTCCTATGTTCTTCCTATACCCAGGGCAGAAAGCAAGCACTGAGGATAGCACAGCCTGACCAAACATTCCTAAGAGGGGCCCAGGAGAGCAGCAAGGAGAGCCCTGCACACAGTACCTGCAAGAGTCCCCGAGCCAGGGGACTGCACACACGAGCGTGTTCAACCCCCCCTGCAGACTGAACTGCCCTTCACACAGTACCGTGGAGCAAAGTACTCCCAGCACTCTTCTTCCCTGGCAGGTACAAGAAAGGCTTGAAGAAAGCCTAATGAAAGCTTTGCAGGTTTCTCAAGTATCAGAAATCATCTGCCAGGTTGATACCAGTGTCTTAGCTTAGGTAGAAATCCTACATAACACACACATCCCCATCCACTGGTTAGCGAGTCCACGAGCCCCCAGCTGCTGGAGGCTGGCAGCCCACCACGGGACAGGACCCCTGCTCCCTCCTCTGCCATGCTCTGTTATGAGCATTTCCACCCAAGCACAGGTCAAGGTGGGCCACTATGTTACAGCACCTTGGTCCCACCCAATATATTTGTTCTCATTGCTCCACGCTCCCTTCAGCCCCAGAAAAGGTGTTCAACGCAAGGTTTAGCAAAACAGCTTAGCGACACCACGCCACTCGCCTTGAATACAGAAGAAACATGCTGAAATAAGAAGAGCTACATCTTTGGTCTCGCCCCTCGTCTCCAACAGCAATCAGGACCCAGGGTGGGAGAGTGTTTTCAGAGGGGAACTTGCCCGTGCCAGCAACCCTCCCTCCATCAGCTGCTGCTGTACCCGCACTGCAGGGTCAGCCTCCCACACAGCCCCAACGGGGCAGGAAGGGCTTTGCCTGGGAGAAGTGAGCTTAAGAAAGTGCTACTCAAGCTCCCTGACAAATAACTACAGCATGCTTGAGAACAGGACTCCTGGGTGCCACTAACTCCATTTACTTTTTCTAATGGAAGACAAAATTGTTGAGAACTTTTGGTATTCAAACCTGCTCAGCGGCTAAGAAATCATTTCATGTTGTAACCCACCGTTTTTACCAAGTAGGGGAAGAAACAAGTGTGGAAGTTACAGTTATTTATACCCAGACTAACAGCTGACAAGACTGCACAACAGCCCAGTAGCACAATACCAATGGCTCAGAGTGAAACAAATTAGCCTGGCATTTTTAATTAACAATTTTCTGCTTCCTGGAATGCGCTGATTGTCGTCCCTTTCTCCTTGTCACAGATTGACAGAGTATCCTTTAACTGCCTTTATGGAACAAACTATATATTGAATATAAAAATGACTTAATTTATCTTTAGAGGCTTTTCCTTGGCATATATGCTGTAATTGAAATGCTGAGTGATGTATCCTCTAAGAAACTGGAGGGTGGGGAAGCCAGAAGCTGCCTTTGACAGCTAAATCAGGGGGGAGGTTGTTTCTTTCTTATTATTTTTAGAGTTTGGATAGTCTAGCTCACTCAGAACTCACTCTGGATTTCAGATAACGTTACATTATTCCCTGACCAAAGACAATTAATTGCTTTGGTGCTGCATGATGAGATGTTTGCATGTTGTACAGTGCTGCTAACTGGGAACCTCTTATGTTGTTCTTCAAGATCAAGCTCCTGAGAGATTCTCAAGTTTCAGAGTTTGCTTTAAGAATCCTTTCAGCTTTTGTGGCTTCAGAGAAAGGAGTTAAGCACTAAGCAGTCCAAAAATACTTGAGTGTACCTTTCACACCTAAGCCAACGTTACAAGTTTCTTCATGCCTGATGCAGGATTACAGTATTGTCTCAAAGCACACCAGTGTCCAGTGACTTCCTAAGTTCATGACAAGTACTTACATCTCACTGCAGCTCACCAGGTTTAAGGGCAAACTTCTGCACTCGGCCTCAACAACAGCCAGGGCAAAGAGAGGATTCCTCCAACTTTTCTTCAAGAAACATACTTAAGCTCCTATTTACTCCTCTACCTGCAAAACAGTATCAGACAACAAGCCAAAAGCCACGGCAGAGGCCAAGCAGCAGGACAGAAATGGTTTGATTGCTCTCTTCTGCTCTGTGTCCAGACCCCATGCACCTTCTGGGGTGGCAGTTTGCAGTGGAGGTAGCAGAGCCCAGTCCATAGCCCAGGGGCTTCGGAGCATATAGGAGGAGGGAAGAAAAGAGATGAGGGTGATTTTTCTCCTGTCCTCTTGAATAATGCAAATAATAAATACCAGAAAGCCTCATTCTCTACTAAATGGTAATTGTCAGGTAGTCACCATTCCCCTGCTACAAATTAGGCAATTATTTCTCAGTTTAGGGAAATGCTCACCTGTCATTTCTGTCCACTTTTGTTTAAACAGAGGCCTCGGGGGAGTTAATAGATTGAAGCAGTTCACATTGCCAAGATAGGAAATGTGTTTATTTTTCAGCACCACATGCGGGATTAGGGAGAGGGGGAGCTGAACTGGGCTCTGTGTTGGGAAAGCAGATAGGTTTTCAAGATCTAAATCAACTTGTTGGCCTGAAAAAAAAAAAACACAACAAAATATGCTGGTATTTCTTATACCCTAACCAAAACCTACACAGCTCAAGGAAACTGTGCATTGTCTTCCTTCCTCCCTGTTTTAACAGGGATCTGCACTTTATTGGGTATGAGAAGCAGAGCACACGTGTTGAGGAGGATAGTATTTCCTTGCTCTGAGACTGTGCAAGTAAAACTATTAGTTAAATTGAGTTTAATTACTCCAGTTTAATTAATTTAAAGAAATTTAGCACGTGTTGGCCTTTTTCATATCCCAAATGAACAGGGACTTCTAATCTTCCACATCATCAAAATTAATTACAATACCATGAATATTATTCCAGAGTACAGAATTATTCAGGACTGGAAGGACCTCAGAATCTTTCAGTCCAGGACATACCTGAGGGGCTGTATAACACAAGAGACATTTATAAACATCAACAGCAAGCACTTACACCTTCCGACGCTCGTAAAGCAGCACAC
Organism: Actenoides hombroni; assembly: GCA_024336885.1. Lineage (NCBI taxonomy): Eukaryota > Metazoa > Chordata > Aves > Coraciiformes > Alcedinidae > Actenoides > Actenoides hombroni. Next base: position 10,032,909 of record WUAM01000395.1, read on the forward strand.
AAAATGGGGTGATGGACAGGGGAGAGAAAAACCAAACACAAAATTAACATACATAAAAACTAGTTTTTCTTATATTCAGAACAGAAATGCCCCATGGCAGCACTGTACAAAACAGTTCCTAGCATTTAGGCTTCTCCTCAGTAAAATTAGCCAGCCCACGATTGAAAGTCGATCAAGTCTGTCCTGCTGCAGCCTGGTGGAAGGCACACAGTTGCAATCCCCGACCCGGGCACTGACACAAGAGGTGTGTTACTGTTGACTGTCTGGTCTTCTTGGGCCAACTGTGATTGCCTGCTGAAGGATGAGAAGTTGCTTCTTAGCTGAGGAATCAGATACTGGAGGACTTCCTAGCGTTCGATATACCGGCAAATCCATCTATGAAACTTTCTGAGGTAGCTGCACCAATTGCCACTCAGTGCCCCATTAATCCATCTGATTTGACATTACACATCAGCAAGTCATCAACCTTGCTTCTTACTGAGGCTTAATGCACAAAACCATCACGTACCAAAGAAAGGAAAGAGTACAAATACGCATACAGCACACACACTGAGCACTAACTCAAACATACCTAACACAGGACTGAAAATGAGCCACGCTCACTGCTCGTGACTGCAGCAACTTTCCTTAAATCGACCACTTTATTCCAAGAAGGGAAGAGGAGAAGGGATATGAAAAGGTCATCTTTTAATTTTTTTTATCTAACTTGATACCATAAATACTAATTATTTTTATTTTTGTTACTGTCTATATTATTTGGGTCTCTAACATTTTACTTCCACATTTTGAAGTATGAAGATTTCCTTTCAGAATAAATTATTAATTTTCTGATACGTAGTACTTGTTTGGGGGATAACTAATATCTCCTGTTGTGATTCTTTTGCTTTTAAATGATTACAAGCATGTCAGCCTTAACTTCTTCCCACCACGGGGGTTTACCTACCAGTGTGAGCAAAAACACTGAGTGAAAACCTGTATTCAAATTTTTTTCCAAGTGGGATTATTTTGATTAGGGTGTTTGTTACTGGATTTTGTAACTGAATAGACAGGGAATTTTGTTGTATTGTCAATATTGCATTTTCCTGCTATAAAACTGGTGGGGGAGGAAAGGTTTTTATGGATGACTAGAAAACCAAGCCTCAGATGGAAAGGTAAAACATCTACAAGTTGAGAACACTAATGAAACCCAAATGCCCAGCAACACCATTCTGCTTGTTAGCCTCATCATTAGCAGCCTTGCTGGAAAGCCTGCATATTTGCTTCCAACTGCCATCATCATCTGAAAAATATGCTCATGCCTCTTTCATTATCTCCCAGGACACAGGCTCTCCACCAGCATCCCTGCACAAGATGAAGGACAAGGAAGATCTGAGGCAGAATACTGCTCGTTGGCCAGACCAGAGCATGAAAAAAACCATCATGACACTTCTCGCCCTTTGCAAACTGAATGTTTGTAGCAAACCTGGTGCTAAACCATTTGTTGATGACCTGATTTTGCAGCCCTTGGCCTGTGAGGAGAGGCTGAGGCACCTGGGCTCGTTCAGCCTAGAAAGTGACTGCTTCAGGGGACCCAAAGTCAGCCACCCTGTCCTTACATTGAGGTTGGTAAAGAAACGCAGGTAGGTTCTACCAGCACAACGAGCTGTTAGCAATAGCTATGATTTCATCAGTGAGTACCTTCGTGAAAAGAAATCAGCTTCATAAAAGTGTACCAACTGAAAGCTATGCTTATGAATACCACAGATAACCAGCCAAGAAATACCACGCCTAAAGAACCACAGAAGGGACAAAGGGCTGTCCTCCCTGGCTCCCCTCAGCACCCACACGCCCAGCTGAGCACAGCCAGGGGACACCTCCTAAGAAACAGCATCGATGGGGCCAGACTGCTGGGCGAGGGAGAGGGAAGAGGGAAGGGGTGCTGCTCTGTGCCACTGGATCTTAGTGCTGGAGAGCGGCCCTCCCTGTTTTCTTCACCGTTACACCTGCTTTACTTCCTACCCTACACGCAGGTCCCCCACCAGCTCATCCAGCCTTTCAGTTCTGAGCACTCTTCTCTACCCTGTTTTTGCTTACAATTTGTTCTGCAGTGATTCGATGAAGAATGATTAAAAGAGATCTATAAACAAATTCAGCAAGCACATAAAACTGTTACACACCACCACCCGGGTTCCTCCTCGCTACGAAGTTGCATTGCTTGCTGCTAATCTTCTGCAAACCTTGCTTCCCATCAGCCAGTTAAATGCAAATCTTTGCTAACTTTCGCTTATAAAGAATTTGCATTTACAAGAAGCTTGCTATCCTTCACGGGGTGAAGTCTACACCGTGATTTGCATGCAGGACTCATAGGAACAGCAGAACCGAGCTCTCGATGTCATTTTATCTCGTGAATCCAGCCTTCAACCTAACTCATGTTAGATGAAAACAAATCGGAAAATATTCCATCCAGCGCCAGCACAGCATCTTTAAGCAGCACCACCTTTCTATCACACTTTATTTCTCTTTACATTTAAGGCAGCCCTGTCAGTAACCATTCAGCATTTTGCTTGATTTCAGCCCTTTCCTAAGAAGCACAAAACCAGCACATTTAAACAGGAACGGAGTTGCCAGATTCTGCGAAGCTGGCCAAATAAACCATTACATATTTAATCAAATGAAAACCACTTCAACGGCCAGTTTTGATAGAACCTCCACGTTACACGTGCTGTAGCTTATTACAGCAAATCATGATCTCTACATGGAGTTGTTAATGCAGGCACATCTACGGTAAAGGATCAAGGAAGTGACGGCTGGAGAAATTAAAGGTGGTTAAAGACAAAAAAAGTTGTAGAGAGTTCTCCAAAATTAACCCAGAGCCCTTTGGGAGCAAAATATCTTGATGTTTCCAGTGCTGCTAAAATCCAAATCATCTGAAAACAGCAACCAGAGACTGGTTTTACACAGAGGTGGGACCAGATGGCAAGCTTCCAGTTCGAATGTGGGTGTATTCGAACTCATAGCTTTGGCTTATGTTAATAAGCATTTTAACACTTATGCCTCCTGTCACAGGAGGGAAAAAATAACAGCATGCTGAGCTATTGCATGAGAAACAGGAAGAAGAAAGAACAGCAAAACTAAATCCATCTCAAAGAACTTTGGGGACAGGCTCAGCTTAGCTAGGGGCAGGCAGGACCATTCTTGCTACCCTCACACAGACTGTCTTCTCATAGAGATTAATGATGCCTTCAGTAATTTGAGAAAGGCCATCACCAAAGTGACTCTGAGATGGAAAATGGAGGGGGCAGCATCTTCATAAACTGGTTGGGAGTTACCTGGCAAAAAACCAAAAGTGTATTTTTCAAGCTTCTAAGTTTTCCATTTGCAACAATAAATTAAAAGGCTTGAAATATTGGAAGTGTTCTACACACAGATGGGTGTATCAAGGCAAACAGTGCAGGAAAAAAGTTTATATTAACCTCCAAAATCAGATGAGGACTGAAGACACCTTTGATTCCAGCAAGGATTAGGACAAGCAGCAGCACTCAGTTCAGAATGGCCTTAGACCAACTGCCCGTGCAGACAAGTGACAGCAGCACAAGTAGTCAGCAACAGTGTCACAGTTCAACATGCATTCCTTTAGATCTCCTTTCACTTACGTCCAAGGTTTCAGTTCTCTCTGGGGTGGTTTCTGTTAATTTATCTCCATTTGAAACAAAACCAAATCATTTTTCATACACTGACACAATTTTGCCTTTGAAAGCGGTACCTGACTCAGCGAGAGGCACAACCAGACGCTGAGAACTATCTGCACGTTCAGAAAGGGCATTTCTGCTCAGTTCAGGTCTCCGACAGACTCCTGGTGCCCTGTCCTGCTAACAGGGGACCACTAAATCACAGTAAAAACCAGATGCACATGCACACCAGTGAGAAGGATTTTAATGTACATCTGATGAAGGTACTTAACACTCTGCTTCTTTAGAAAGCCACGTCCACCACTATCAAAGTCCACTGACTTCTCAAAGCTCTCATTCAACTCTCAACCAAGTTTTCTTCCAGCAGAGCTTTAGAAGAGTACATGTATATCCATCTCACTGTCTTTGGTAGCTTCTTCTAGTTCACATCTTAGACAACTTCTCCATCCACTGCAGCCTTCTCGCTAAGGCCTCTGGAGCTTGCAGTTTTGCCTCGAGTCACCATCCCAGCAATCCTATCTATGGTCAGCAATTATCTAGAAAATTATTATTAACTATTTTATATGGTGACATATAATCCTAAAAAAACATATGATCCTTAAGTTTCGGCAACACCAAGCTTCCAACTTGTTTGGATGTTCTATTCAGAATCCATAATTGGTGTTAAGCATTTAACACTGGTAGTACCTTTTAAGATCTCTAGAGCCAGGTTCTTCTCAGCCTCAACCAACGACAGGACAAGGGGCAACGGGTGCAAGATGGAATATAGGAGGTTCTGCATGAATGTGAGAAAAAAACTTCTTCAAGTTGAGGGTGACAGAGCACTGGAATGGGCTGCCCAAGGGGGTTGTGGAGTCTCCTTCTCTGGAGACATTCCAAACCCACCTGGACACGTTCCTGTGTGACCTGCTCTAGGTGATCCTGCTCCGGCAGGGGGGTTGGACTAGGTGATCTTTTGAGGTCCCTCCAAACCCTTAATATTCTGTGATGCTGGAATATGAAGGGTCATCAAAGCTGCTTCGAGAAGATGACTGATCCATCAGCAACAGCTAAATGCTATTTGCTTTTCTCGTGTGAAAACTAAATACTTAAAAACACTTACTGCTGTTGGGACAGCAGCCTGACATGGAAAGCAATTGTCTCCAGCAATGGCACACAGCAGTCACTGGTGCCCAAAACCTACCAATTTAAGGCAATTCTAACCTAGCCCAAAAGCTGTGCTGAGTCTCCATTCTCCTAGACTAAGGCATCGTTTAAACATCAAAAAGGAGACCATGTATTCTCAGAGCAGCAAGTTTTGTACCTGTTAAAATAACAGGTCCCTGTTGGAATAGTTACCATTTCAAGTCAGTAACTATTCCAGGGCTCACTGTAGTCAGTGTGACTTTCTCAGAACCAAATAAATAGCAAAGTCTGTGCTACTCCCCTTACGGCTAAATTTGGATGAATAATCATAGGAGTAATGATGAGAACTACCAGGCAACCTGGGAGAGCCTGCACGACTAGTTCATGTGTTAAGAGGCTTAACTAAAGTTCCTACAACATTCACTGATGGATTCAAGTTGCAAGAGATCACTCTGGAATTCACTTACCTTAAATGAACTGTGCACTAAAGTTTCATCTAAATCAATGACCACACACTTCTTCCCATAGTCTGATGCTGTCAGTTCTGGCAGGAGGTATTTAGCTGGTGGCTAAAAACAGAAAGAAAAGAGGAAGACGACAAAACAAAACAAAAACAAAAGTAAAACCTCTATTGAAGGGGCACTCTTCTGCCAACATCACTGCTCTAGAAATTACTGGGAACTGAAACGCAGGGCTTCAAGTTGAATGTTTTTCTGGGCTTATCGTAAGTATGGAAATTAATGGTTCATGCAATACCCATATAGATTTGATTTGATTTTTTTAATTAAATGAGAGAGCTCTTTAGAATGACCTCCAAAGCATCGGAAATGAAAATGGTAAAACATCACCACTAGCTAAAAGCAACAGTGAAAAATAGGACAATGGATAAAATTCTATCTTTTTTTTTTTTTTTCCAGTGGCCCTCTTTCTAATGCCTCGGTTTTGGTTGCTGTTGTTACCCTCTTCACAGCCAATGCCATTTCCAGCCATATCACATCGATGGGCATTTAAACATTTACACTTTTATTTCTCTTTGCCATGAAAGATGGTGAAATGGAGAAAATCAATCCTGAAGGAAGACAGCGTGACTAATTTTACCTTCCAGGACATGTCTCCACTCTCATTTGTACCACTTGTGAAGGTGCTGACCAAGAGCTTTCACGTGGATCACGTTAGCAATCAAGGTATTAAAACTCCAGTGTGAAGAACCTCAACTAGATTCTTCTACAATACACTGCCCTTATTGGAAAATGGTACCAATGACATCAACTGACACATTTTCTGAAAGCAATGCAGTCACAGAGTCTTCTGATCGCTCACTTCCCACTTTAACATCCCAATTTGCAATACTTGAGACTTTGGTACTGGATATTTCCTGAATTAACAGAAATGGGGGAGAAGGCTTCTATTTGGAGCTGAAACTCTGCTGCCACTCACTGAAAGAGGGTTTGTTTTTTTTCTGAAGGAAGAGGACTAGCTTTAGAAAAGTATCAGTAGGGAGAAGGTCAAGACTGAGAGGAAATGAAATTAAGAACTGGATACAGAACTCTGGCTTGATTCTTTTGCTGTCTTGGTATCTGTTCAATGTTGCTCTGGTAAGGATGAATCTAGCACCATTTTCATTCTTTTCAACAGTGTTTTGTAGAGGTGCTTGCAGGGATCTGAGGCCACCCCTCAGGTGACAAACAGATGAGTCAGACACTCTCTGAACACCCTACAGCAGCAAGTACCAATTAGTAACCACTGCCTGGCTTCAGACGTCATCTTCAGTCAATGGATACTGGCCAGTGATGCCTAGTGAGTTCTTGTTTGAATGAAGTAACTAACAAATGAAATTATGGACTTAAATAAAAGTGTCTTTAGCTAAAGTGTAAGTTAGGGGGAGATTTTTAGGAGTGCTCACTGAAATGGATGCAGTTCCTTACAATTAACATCAACAATGGGTTCCTCAGCTGCCAAAATGGAAGCTGCTTTGCTTACAAGCCACGTGTCTCAAATCCATTTTCTCTCAGCACACATCTAACAATGACCTTCAAGAAGAAACAACTTCTGCTTCGTGCCTGTAAAGTATCCATCCATCACAGTAACCTAACCAGGCCAAAACTGCTAGGGCACACTCTCTGAGTTATAGCCAGTCCCACGTACACATTACTTCAACTGCTTGAACTCTACCTCTGCTTGTCTGCAACTAGGACCAGATAAAAGTAATTCCAGTTTCTCACTCCCATTCCAAATTCTAGAAAGTACTAAGGCACCCCACCTCAATTTTCCATAGTAAGAAGGATCCAGACTTGAAACCTAAATAGACTAAAAGCTTATGGAAAGAAACATCAAACCCATTTAAAGACCATGATCCTCAGAACCCATGTTCTGATACTGATTTCTTGTCTCTGAAGAAGACAGAAAGATAGAAACATCCCAAGAAACCTTAAGTGTACTTTTTTTTTAAAAGAGTAGTTCAGTTCATTTTTGTACTCTTAAGACTTAGTATTTAGTTTGAATTTTCGACCAAGTTCATCTGCACAAGCAGTTCAAAGCCAGAAATTTCTTCTGCTATGTGAATTCTTTTTCAAACTGAAAACATCTATATGGAAAAATATATGGAACTAGATATTCTTTCCTATAAAGTATGCATATGCAAAATAGGAGCACAGTCTTATCACAGATGTCTTCTGGTTTTTATCTGGACACTAGTATGCCTGCCATCAAAACCAGGATGGACATACACCAAGGATTACAAAATGTGAGGACCTTCAACTCTGAGAACTCAAAACTCCTCGACTGCAGGGTGAGAGACAGTCTGTGCCCACCTTCTTCATCCACCTGCAGCTCTGCTTTCTCCGAAGCAGCAGCTGGGAGAAGAACAAGCCTACCTGGGGCATTGACACAGAGTTACTGCTAGAGTTTCTCTCCCTTTTCTGTATTGCCTTAGGAGATGATGTGTAATTACTGCCCTAACTTCATCTAACAAGACTAACCCTCGAGTTTTTTCCCCAGGCAAGTCTCCCACTAGGGCACACCAACAAGGTTTGGCATCTTGATTTCAACCTGATCCCGTTTTCAAAGACAGCTGGTCAACGGTTTGCACATTTGAAGATCAGAAGAAATAATGTTTCCATTTTAGAACCTGCATCTCTGCTGCTCTCCACTTTGAAAGCACACTTGCCACCTGATGCTCTAACAGGGCTAAGGAGACTAGTCTGAAGCTGAAGGTGCTGCAAGTTGCGCAACGGCTAAACATCTTGTGTGGGACTTTGGAGCAAGGATGGCATTTTTGAGGCTTTAGGAACTTAAAAGGATTCGTCTGGAGGGTATCAGTCCATTTCTGCTGGTCAAGTTTGCTGATCTAAAGCAACTTCCACGTGCCAAGGGTAGCAAAGCTTTTAGGAGGAAAGGAGCTTTACTCGGTATCGTATTTTCATTTCCTCACTAACGGAGACATATCCAAGAAGAGTTCCAATTACCACATTTCCACCACAGTCAATAGCAAATAGTTACAGATCTTTGACAATTCCTCTTTTTTAAACATAGTAGCTTTAAAGGTATCTAAGACGATTAACAAGAGTATTTAATTGTGGCTAACAGCAATTCGTATTTACTATGCAATGCGCTCTGAAAGACTGCAGACTTCCACAGAACTCAGCAGAAAAACACCACGTGGTATCTCAGTACTGTAAGTCCTAGCTCGGTCTTCAATTCCAACAAGACATAAATTGTATACAAGTTAAAGCTTTTCAACTAGGCACTGTTTGGGATTTATGCATCCCAGCCAGGTCTCACGGCTGATCAGCTTAACAGACCTTGTAGTGAAACGACTGCTGCACTGCTTCAGTCCCGTGGAAATAGTATATTCCCTAAGGAAAAAAAAAAAATAAAAATAGGGGGTGGTGGTGGTGGCAAGAAAACAGGACTTTTGGTCGAAGCATAAACAGCCGGTCAACACAAATCTTTCAGAAATTTACTGTATAAAACAACCATAACCTTTCTTCCCTGTAGGCCCACGCTTCCCACAGAGACAAGTATCAAAATTAATGAGCCCTTTCTTTGTGTACTGGAAATTGTGTCTGGCCTAAGCGCAGTGTGTTAATTTGCTGGTTGTGTTCCCTCAATTCATGGGGTTTGTTTTTTTTTCGGTTGCACTCTACGTAGCTAACGGCTTCTCGCAGCAGTTCCATACAGAAATACCCTCCTAGGAGATAACTGACACCCACTAAAAGCTGCTGCCCAAAGGTGGGGGCTCCCGTTGTGAAACAGGCAGCTCACAGCATTTCTTGCAGAAAAAGCTGTTACAAGAAATTGTCTGCGTGTAGGTGAGGAAAAGTGAAAAAAACCCCCAAACCCAAACAAACAATACCCCAGGGCTAAGATTTAACTTCTGCAGGGATTCTGAGGACTAATTCTGGTACCAGGCTTTAACGCTGGGATCTGCAACCGAACGTTTCAGAAGGTGCAGGAGTATGGCTTCGTACCTCCATCTAGCTTTTCATTCAACAGAATGAAAACAAGGGTTCAACTTGCTACGGGCCTACTTTGATTTCTCTACCATACTCCTTTCCATACAATGCTGAGAAAAATCCATGAAAGCACAGGCTTCCTGAGCTACACTTAATCTGTCTGTAAGTCAAGTCTATCACAGTGTGTTGGCTTGTACTGCTTTGGGGTTTTTTTAATTCTAATTTTGTGTGTGTTTATTACAGCCTTATAAAATAAATAGCTTTGCAGTACTAGGGAGAAAAAACCAATAATCAGTTACACTGCTTTTTAATCTATGCCTTATCTGGAAACAGTTTCAGAAAATGAGAAGCAAACAGAATAAAGCTGATCTTGGAAAAAAAAAAAAATACCCCAAAAGCCAAAGTCCCACTGCTTCTATTTTCTGAAGAACCTCACTTGAAGCTGCAATGTTTCTTGCGTAGCTGTTTTCTCTAACAATAACCAAGTGAGAATTCATGTTCGTTCAAATCCTTTCATTAAGTGCAATTAATACAGGAAAAATCTGATTGAGCAGCAGCTGTATTTCACTGATGGGCACAGACGGACGTGAAGCGATGGAAAGTTTCAAACAGGTGACTGCAGCAGACTGACAGATTTCACACATGCACGAGAAAGCTTCAGGAAACCTCTTCTTTTGACTGGAGGCTTCAACTGGACAGTGTAATGAGCAGGGAGCAGGCAGTGCCCTTTTCAGAGTCACTGAGGAATTCTCTGACCACTCGATCACATTTATGGGGAGCCCTATGAAAAAAATCAATGTCCAACTTCATTGTGACCAAGCTGCCTGTTCAGAAGATTCTTCGCCTGATAGGTGCAACAGATACTGTTCAAACAGCTTATTTCTCATCCATGACCTTAGGCAGCAGAGCATCACGAATTTCTGCCTTACTGGGTCTTAAAAACACAGTTAAGTGTTGTCTTGGAGCCAACCTCTGGGCTCCGGCACACAGGACAAACAGCTCTGGTGAGGCTGCCAAGAGAGGTTCACCTGAAATTTTAGGCACTTTGCTAACAGGCCGTTGCACCTTTGCTCCTACCCCGCCCTCTGCACGCAGCTCGCTTCTGCCTTTATTTAGCCTGCTGTGTACTGAAGGTGACTGGCCCTCACTCTCGGGCTGTAAATGTCACCCAGCTGCCTGCGGGTGAGGGTTGCTCGACAACACTGGCACGTCCTGCTGGAAGAAGGCATCAGATGGCACCCGAGAAGAGGAACGAGCGCGTTTAAAGTCACCCGCTCGCCGCGAGCTCCGTGTCCTGACCGCAAAGGTAAGCTCATTCGACTGCCTTAGTGAAGTGCTGGGAATAGAGGTCAGCAAAAATACACCTGAGCTACAAAGGGGGGGGTGGGGGGGGAAGGAAAAAAAAAGAGAGGGAGAAAAAAAGAGGG
>WUAM01000395.1:10043682-10073186 GCA_024336885.1 Actenoides hombroni
GTGGTCCTGCTCTGGCAGGAGGGTTGGACTAGATGATCTTTTGAGGTCCCTTCCAACCCTTAACATTCTGTGATTCTTTGAGTTTCAGTGCTGATTTTGTCCATTGTAACAAAACTGGACTGAGCTCACCTGCCCCTGGGAGGAGGTTATCCAGCAGCTATTGTATTAGTGCTACTGTAGGTCATTGCCTCAGCGTGCTCCCTTTGAAAGGGCAGCTGTGAAGAGAAACTGCAGCTGAAAACTACTTCCAAATAATTCTCACATGGTAAGGAATTATTCTTCAGCTATGATGTGATTTCCACGTGCACCTTCCCTGTGCTTTCAAGTTCCCAGGCTAGCTTGTCCCACAGAATCCAATAAAAAAGCCTAATTTCTCCCCAGGGTCTTTTCTGGTCATGTTTGATATCACTTAACATAATGAGCTTTTTACTCCCACATCATAAAGGGGTTTGAGATTTCTTACTTCTTTTTGGTCAACACAAAGCGTGGCTTACATCCCTTCTAAAGAATGCTCTTAGTTATGTGAAATGTGGACACGTCGTCTGGGCCAACCTCTTATCTACGCCAGATTCAAAAAGTCTGGTTGGGTGCAGTGGCTCAGACTGTGTGTTTTTTGTTGTGTTTTGTTTCTTTTGAAAATATGTATGTGTGTGTCTTGTTAAAAAACATCGCTGCCCCCGTCTAGGAACAATGCACCACTCACATCATTTCCTGAAAGGATAGAGTTGGACGGCAATTATCTACTCACCAAGCAGGCTAAAACAACAGTTCCTGATATTCTTCTCAAATATTTCAACTTCCCAGGAATCCGGAAAAAATAATTCCATGAGACGGTGTTATGAATGAAGCTATGACATTTCAGTTTCCTTCACTTGGAAGCAGACATCCAGAGGTAATAAATTACCGTGCACTTGGCACTGCCGGGGAGGGGCGGGCAGGGGGTGTCTGGCTGGGGCAAATTGTTTTTCATCCGAGCAGGAACAATGAAGTGCTTCTACATCCTCCTCTGTCCGGTGACAGGCAGGGATTCTTTCCTCGTGGGTTTTCAGCAGCAATTGCGTGGATTACACATAGAAGGAACAAGGAACCTGACAGCAAAGCACCTTGAAACCAAACTTGTTTAGCGATAGGGAAGCATCGCAGAAAAAAGTCAAAAGTATAATTTAAAAATATAGAATAATTGTTTTTGGTTTTCCATTTTATCTCTGGGAAATAAAACCGGTAACGTGGTCTGAGAACTGAACTGTAACAGGGAAATAAATGGGAAGAAATGAGTGGCGGAAAAGCATCTTTAGCACTTTCACCTCTCAAGGAAAGCAGTTTTTCCCAGCATTATCCCCATCCCATCTCTGGCACTCTGAAATTAGCTACGTCTGCTGCCACTACTCATTTTATGCATTTTTGATGCTTTTGTTAGTGCAAAGGAAATTAGAGTAAATATTCTGAAGAGGATCCAGGTACTGCTTTTGCAAGTTCTCTGTCAAATGTCATTTTCAGCTTATTACTTCATGTTTGAATAGTTCTTAACTGGGGTTGTAAACTTGGAGTGTATGATAGGCATTATATAGGTGTATAGAAAAGTGAAACACTGCTGCTGGGAAAAGAGTTGATGCCTTTGATTTTTGAAGAGCTCTCTTTAGGTAGTTAATAATCAAGCAGATGGAAAATACTTCTGAAGGGGCAGGTTTGGATCCAAAGCGAAGCATTTTAGCACGGGGAGCAGGACTATTGAACAGCACTATTCCATTGGCAAAGTCATAGCAGGATAACAGCAAATCAGCACGTGTCAAAAATCAAACACTATGAACCCAGAAACTCTTAATTAACCCTGCTCTTGTTCTTGCTTCTGGATGAGGTTCAAAGAAAATACTCATGAATGGGAAATATATAAATCATACATAACTAAGAGATAGATCTGATTTAATGAGCAGTTATCTGTAACCTATAGCTTTCCTAGGAGGTGTTTTTCTTTTGTTACTTCTTTGAGAGAACGTGACTGAGCAGTCCTACCAGCTTCAGGGTAAGTGTGTGACGAAAGTAGTCCCTTTTTTAATGATGACACTAAACTATGGTAAAGAAATAGGATTAATGTGATTGCTGTTCTCACACCACTTAACTTTCATGCCCGTACCACGTAGGTGTTTTTCAAACTGAATCTATTGTCATGGGTTTGTAATTCATCTACTTATTTCTGGTTTAGGAAATAATGAGAAGTGTGATCCTGTTCACCCTATCAAGCTTGAATCCATCACGACTCAACACTAGGATTTTCTAAGCCTTTAACATTGCCAGGTACCACTTCCATAGCGAGGTCAAACACCTTTAGCATGTTTCACAGCTCACGACGTGCCTTGTGAACGGCAGCCTGGTTGGTGCTACCTGTGAAGTGTAGATAGTAAGACAACTAAAATGTCACAGTGACTGGTTAAATAGATCTTTCTTTTCCTACCTTCCAGCCCTGGATGCATAAACAGGGATACATGGAAGTGAATTTCTTCTTTTCATTTTGCTTTCTGTACCCTTGCTCATGGTGCAGAGGTGATGTGCCAAGGGGATCCAGGGCTGTTTTGGTGGAGCCCAACAGGCTTCACCCTCCGTCCTTTTCAAATGGGCTCAGCGTTGCAACCAACGATAGGATTCAGGGCTCCAGAGGACCTGACGTGGTCCTGCTTTTCCCAGGTGCCATCCCTCCTTCGGCTTTGTCTCAGCTCGCTGCTGGGTTGACAGTGCGATCTCCAAAGGAGCAAAAGGCAGTTAGCAATTCCTACAGCTGAAACAGCTTCAGTGGCCATTAAGCTGGTAACAGATGTTGAACTGAAAGGTCGATAATTTACAATGTGGAACGTAATTTCAGTTACTGCCTTTCACAATTACAAGTATGTAGGCGACCTGCATAATGCTCCGAGCGTTGCTGGCCCCATGCAATTAGCCATGCATGAATGATTATTAGCTAAAACCTGGGCTGAGAATTGGACCCTCCCTCCTGTACTGACTCAAAGAAGAAAGAAGGGGGAAAAAAGCAAACCCAGGGAGTCAAGTAAAGCAAACTGAGAGTCATTATTATGTCTGGTGTTCTATAATATTTTTATTGATATTTTGCTAATCCCTTTGATCTGAAGCAATCGTAGATGTTTACCACTCAGTCCAGATTGCATTAGAAGATTTGTGAGCTTGCTTGAAAACAAAGTATATTGTAGGACGAATGGCATATGGCCTTAGTCAAAGTGGGGTTTTATTTATTTTTTTCTAATATGGAATTTATTAAAGAGTGGAATTTATTATATGTTAGTTTATTGTCTGTCGAAAACAGGATTGTCACCTTTCCTTACAGTGCAAATAATTGAGTCACGAAGGCTCAGAATTCATTTTCTAGAAGACTGAAGGAGAAAGAAAAAGTCTCAAATTTTGCTGCTTTCCAACAGGTCACTGTTGGTTTTGGTTGTTTTTTTTCCTAAATATCTTACTGGAGTAGTTGTGTTTTGTGAGATGTGTAATATCTTGTTCCTGGGATCAGTATAATTTCTGTGTAAGTAAAAGGATAAAACCAAAGCTGCAGGGCTTGTGGTACTACATAGATAAGGCATTTGCAGTTACATTCTCTGCCAATAATTCTTGTTATGAAATGCTATAAACAGAGAAGTGATGAAAGTTAATATGCACGCAGGAAAAAAAAATTTCCTTTTCTTACCAAATGCGTATTCATTTAATTTTTAGATCAGCAGTTGAGCCAGAATTTACAATAATCATTTAAAAAATGGAAATAAAACTTGACTTCCTGGGGGCCGCTGTGTTGTCGGGCGGTGGCCGGATGGCGGGGCAGACTTTCCCCAATTAGCAGGTTGCGTGCCCGTGCCCCAGCTGCTTGGCCAACTTGCCTGTTTATGCGTCCTACGCGTTACCGCAGTCCAGACTCAAAACAGTAAACACCTCGGAACACCAAAAGTGCCAGAAGCCACTTTATTTTTGTTGTTATTTTCTGTAATTATACCTGGGGGGATTGGAGAGGTCTAGCACCTTTTTTTTTTTTTTTTTACCTTTTTTTTTTTAATGACTTGGTTTTTACATTTCATAAACCCTTGCAAGTGGGTACAACGGCTGCCTTTGGACTCGCAGGAGACGAGCCCCTCTAGGACACGCACGCTTCCAATAATGACCCTTCCCCTCTTTCAGTGGGCAGCGTGTCAGTGGCTGGGCCAAGCAAGCGGGCATCACGTGTACGGCCTCTTTGCGTGATGTAGGACTCGCCCTCAAGAGCTGTTTCCCACTTCTGTCACTTCTCTCATTTCTGTTCTGTGCTTGGCTTCCTAGTGAATAACGACACCCTCGGAGCTCTAACGTTCCTCTTTTACCCACCTCATCCCTGACCCTGCTTTTCTTCAACACGCCTAAATCAGGGGTTGCACGGTTCCAACTTTATTTTCTTTCCTTCTTTTTTTTTTTCTTCCTTTAACATGAAAAGGTCAGTTTGGTTTACTTTATGGTAGAAGGTCTAAGACTTTCTAATGGAAAAGGTGGATGCAAGTTGTTTTCATAGAGTTTAAGTAAGGTTAAGCAGAGTTCCCCCGAGGTTGTACTGGTGCTGGCACTGTCTAATGTTTGGTTTGGAGGAAGGCACAAGCAGCGGGGTGGTAAAATCAACACATGACCAGAAAAAAATATTACTCGGTCACATTTAGAAAGGAAGAGACGGAAATGTAGAAGGACCTGAGAAAGAACAGGAGATCTGACATGATGATGGAGCTGCGATTGCAGTGGAATGAGGTTTAGAGAACAAACTGATTGAATTTGAGTTGATTGAACAAATTGATTTAGAGATTTAGAGAACAAGTTGGTTATTTATATATATACCAGATTTTAATTTTACTGAAATCAGCTGGGAAAAAGGATAAGCACATTGCTGTGAAGAACTGAGTGAAAACATCTCTTCATCATGCAGTGCTGGCTGAAAAGCAAATAGATATGTAGGAAATCAAGTAGTATTAGGAGAAGAGTAAAGAATGGTACTAAAACCAAAGTCATTTAATATCATGACATATAATATGTACTCACATAGACCACTAAATACAATCTGCTACATCTCAGAAGGATAATGAGATGGGAAAAGGGCAGTGAAAATAAAATGAAATTTGGAGAAGTGTGTAAGTAGGGAGAAACCCTTAGAGGTCTAATTTGGAGAGTAAAGTCTTTAATACAGTAAACAGTGCAGAGAAAGTGAATTGTATGTCAATCCACATTTCTGGTTTTTTTAGAGAGAAAAATGGATTAAATCTATTTGACTTTGACGTCTGATTAAAGAAATGTTTTTTCACATAACACGCAATTGATTCGCAGCCCGCACAGCGGGTTGCCATTGACCGACTGCTTTGGAGGTGAACTCTCTGGGAAAATTGCCCACGCTTCATTGAAAGGCTCCACTGCAGAAACTTTCCATTGGCCTTTTTAGATGAATTTCATCATGACCTTTCCTGACTCTTCAGTACTGTCCTTCCCACACCGCTTTCTAACACCGATGAGGGCATCTCATCAGACACTCAGCTTCAGGTATGTGTTTTCCGTGCATCTCATCAGATGCTTATCTTTAGCTACGTGTTTTCCATGGATTTTACTTTTTCAAACCAAACCACACATTTCACACTGTGTTTGCGTAACACTTGCTTTCTAATTCGTAATTAGTTGGGGAACTTGGGGAATGCATTATCAAAGCAACAAAAAAATAACATTCTACCAGAACTATGCTATTGTATTTTTTATTTTCTTGAAGAATGCTCCATCCTGTTCCAGCTTGATGTTTTTTCTAGCTAGAAACAGATTTGAAAGAAATGTACCTTGCAAAGATACTGAAAGACAAAGTGGCTGCTGTCAACACCGATTTTTTTGTCCTTTGTTGCTCTTCCCTAATAATTCTCCATAAATAGTGTTTCTAGCTTTGCATTATGTGGAACTTAACAGCCCAGCAGTGCTTGGTTGCCTGTGGCAGGTTTGACTTCTTGTCTAGGTTGAGGTAACGTGTCTGTCTCACTTTGTTTAAACCCCACTGGGGTAGCTGAGCTCTCATGTGGGGAGTGACAGTTGAAGGGCTTCTTAGTGAGCAAGGTGGGCTTCTGATGGTGAGAGAAGGGGATGTGGCTGTGGACATCTCACAGATGAGGAAATCGGGATGTTTTCCCTATGCTGCCGCGGGAAAAGCGGTGGGTCTGTCCTTGGGGGTGGTATGAGGAGTGTCAAGCCACCTGAGAAGAACCAGGCTTTCTTTTTACTACTCTAATGGTATTGCTGGCCAAACATTAGGGCTTAATCCTAATGAAATCTTCCCTGGCCAATGCTGAGCCTATGGATAAGGCTGTTGTTGTGAGGAGAAAATGCAGAAAACCTCTTTTTTTTTTTCCTTTAAAAAATCGAAACAACCAACACCACAAAGCAAATCCCACCAGAAGCTGCAAGGCCCTGCTACCATGTTCCTGAATTTCATCACATACAGAAGAAAATTTCATGAGAATTTAATACTCCACTCTTAAGCTTCCCACAGAGCAGCTGGCTTGGGCTTCTTCACAGAGGCAGGGCAACCAGTAGGTGATGGAAGCTCTTCCAGTTAGCGTTGGCATGCTCCACAAAGCACAGAAGGTCTAGAAATGGAGAAACGGATACAAATTAATAATAAAAACAACTCACCTTCACCAGTAACAACACAGAAAATACTTTCCATACTATGTAAGCAATACATCAACATTTAGGCTGATTAAAATTTGATAAACTACCAACTTCCCCGTTCGCTGATAGGAAGGCTGGGGCCTGAGATAAAGCAGTGTCATGCTGGGGAGGACAAACACCCCAGCATCCAATAAACTTTTTATGCATGTATTTTGTTAAGACTGATTCCCATTTCCTTTGTAACTCTTTGTTTATTAATGAGTTGACTCATCCAGAGTCCAGCAGCTTGTTTCCACACCAGAGAGATGGATTTGCAGCCCGGCCAAGTAGAGTCAGAGGCAGAGATAACAGCCAGCAACAACAATAGTCTTCCCCGGCCCGTTTGCCAAGAACAATTGGCAGAAAGGACTCTGGGAGTAACTTATCACCAGCACGGGGAGAGGCTGAAGTTCTGGAAGCAGAGGGGTTGCTGCTTGCCTGCCGCAGATAAACAGCAGGATGCGATCGAGAGCCAAGCTCGTGTCGCTGGCTTTACCTGGCAGAGGGGGAGGTGGGAACCCATCAGTTCACAGAACACTCTGGGATAACTAGCCAGTTATTTTAAGTAGCCTCCGACCCAGTGGGTTAATGCAACAGGTTTCTTGTACATCCCAAATCCACACTGACATAACCCTGAAGGTAGTTTGGTCTTGAGGTCAAGGATTCTAACATTCTGTGATTGTAGCATTCTATCATTCTACGATTGATGAATCTAATGAAGTTCAACGTGGGCAAGTGTAGGGTCTTGCACCTAGGGAGGAATAACCCCCTGCACCAGTACAGGAGAGGGGTTGACCTGCTGGAAAGACTTTAAATTTCCTGGTATTTTGCATTCTGAAGGCAGGCTTTACCCAACCATTAACATTATTTTTGTTTAGCAACAGAAAGGAGAGGGGTAAAAAAACAACACAAAGTTGGCTTGCAGTAATTTTTTTCAGAACCACTAGACCAAGAGATGAGAGAGCTCCTGATTTCTGAGGCCTATCTGAGCTCAGGGTGGTAAACTAATGATTTCCTGTGAATCAACAATATTATCATAAAATATGAGCATCCAAGATGTACTTATGCCATAATCTTTACCCACTAGCCCATCTCAACCTCCTGTCTTCTCACTCCCACTTTAGCGCATCACATCTAAAGTTAGACTGTTAGAGGAAGAGACCACACCTTTCCCAGATCATCTCTTTTTTTTTGTTGTTGTTTTTTAAGAGCTTAGCCCACTTTTGCACGCTCTATAAATAAACAACAGCCAGTGTGGTGCCAGGGAAGGAAAAGAAAAAGCTACATTAGGTCACAAGGCAAAATAAGAAATCGACAACCTTAAATATTTTCCTTACAAAATGCGAGCACTCTTGGGCGAAATCATCACAGTCAGTGTCCTGAAAGCAGAAATCCTCTCAGAAACCCCTTGCTGCAGCACCCCTGTTCTGGGACCAGCAGTGGCCCCACCTTCAGCTACGTGCCTGGTGCTGGGTGTTTGCCCCGACACAGCTCTGCTGGGCAAGGGTATGTCAGCACAAGAGGAAAGGGTGGAGCAGAGGTGAGGAGTGGTGGGGGCAGAAGCTGTTGGCATCAGCTTGGTGGTGTGGGAAGTGGTGGCTGAGCGTCTGTTTGTCCCCAGCGTTGACCCAGAGTCAACGTGTTACCAATATGGCTTTAAAAAACCCATCAGCATTCATTTCCCTTAAGGTATTGGTGCTTTCAGCTCGTAACCTTGCCTCATGTTTCTAAGCATTCAGCCATCTGAGCGGCAGCAGCGCTGCAGCTTGTTTGGCATTTGATGGACAACAGCTACTTCTATTTTGATGATGTGCTATCGAACTGATTTGCCTGTGGGTTTTTCACTGTGCCTCTTTCCTTCCCATCTAATATCTCTTGAAGCCTCCTTTCTGTGCCATCATCTTAACCTTGTGTAAGATTCAATTCTGCTTTTCATTCAGATTTTAGGGTTTGGGTTTTTTTTGCACTGATTTGATGAAGCTAGAGCACAGTTCTCCAGCCTGGGTGGATGTTATCTAATTCTTTACAGTGTTGTAGATTTCTTGTCTTATCAGTTACAAAATATAGATAAGGAACATAAACTGTGTTGGATTCTCAAGAGAAACGTAGGGAGTGAGGAAGTTGAACAGCTCCTCGTGAGGTCAGAAGGGAGTGTTCTCTTAAATGTCTTTCTAAGAAGAGATCAAGAAAGTACGGCCCTTCAGGTGCAGCAGGGCTTTGTAGGAGTGTGCTTGGAGCTCCAAAATGCTGTTGCTGACTTTCTGACCTGCAAAGGCCAAGAAATGCCAGTCAGTCCTAAGTAACAGTAGGAAGGAGCCCACAAGAGAAGTCATGGTTTAGGATGGAGGAGATTTGGAAGCGCGGTGCCAAGACTGTCAGTTGTTTCCCCCCGCAGTCATGACTACCAGACACATTGGACTGAGTTTATCATTTCTCCATCTATTCTCTCAGGATACATTTGGCAGCTGAGAGCACTTTTTATCCTCTCACGTATCACTGTGCCATATTCACACCAGAGCTATCTCAAAGAGCTTGAGGGACTTTTCCTACCACCACTGGCATGGGCAGCATCTTGGTATGTCAGTTTTGGGTGGGTACCATTGGTGAATTTTCCACTTGGCCCCTCAGCTGCTGCTTTTGAGAGTTACTTCTTCACATGCAGCAGTAACATTAGCTCAAAGAGGACTCGAAGCAGTCAGCTCCTCTTTCTCCAAGCCCTTTCTCACCACAGATTAAGTTAAGACTGCTCACAGATGTCTATCTAGCAGTGATGCCAGGTAGTAGCCCTTCTCTTCTTTACAGAGTAAAGGACTCTAGAGGTTGGGTAACACTCACAGCTGACTTCTCACTTCCTTTCCACATGGGCAGGTGCAGCTGTTTGTGGTTTTTCTCCCCTGCCCGGTGTGTTGTTCTGTTCACACTCGGCAGATGCACCTGGTAGTTGCTGAGATTGAGGAGCAAAGAGCACTGAACACGCTCACTGAGCTGGTGGAGAAAGAGCACTTGACGTTACTTCAAAATAGCATTCGAAAGTGGCAAAGGCAAATAACCCTTCCCCCAACTGCAAGGCGAGATCTCCTCTAACAATCCAGTGCTGTAGGTTTTAGCAGAATCCGTCATTTGAACTTTCTACCTCCTATTTAGTGATGGTCAGCAACTGGAAAAGCAATGCCTTAAGGTGCCTGATGTGTCAGAGACGTGCCCGGTCAGAACAGTGACAAACATACAACATTGCACAGTATCACCAGGTAAAATTAACGCAAAAGACCAGGCCCCTTTGCTTCAGTGGGACAGTGGGGTATGGCAGCGTGAGAAACGAGGCAAGTAAATCCCCAGCCCCTCCACTGCTGAAGCTGGGAGCAGCTGGAGGCAGCACGATGCCTCTCAAGATGGGAGCGACACAAAGCCCTTGATTCCAGCGTGCCCTCCAACTTGGTAGAGGCTTGAATACGCATCTCGCATTTATGACTCGGGTTCCAATCAGCAGTAGTTGTAGTACAACAGTCATAATTGCTGCATTAGAGTACTCAGGATGGTTCTTCTTGCACCATCAGATGTTGAGCGTGCGAAGGCTTGATAGAGTGACTCACTGCCATAAAGCCGATGACGCGTATTGACTTACGGAGGTCTATCAAGGAACTACGCTTCCTCCTGCTGGTATCTGAACTTTATTAGCAAACAGAGGTCCCAAACCAGATGTCCTCGTGACAACAGATGTTAATAGTAATAGCAGATATCCCAAAGCTAATTTTTCAGGATGGTTTCTCATAATTGTATGGTTTTAAATCCATGTTCCGATCTTTCCCTGCGCAGTAGGGATGTCCAAGTAGAGTCGTGTGATGCTGTAACCTCACTGTAGTTTAAGTGACTGCTTTATCAGGAACAGGAAACAACAAACTTAAAGGAAGAACAAAGCAAAAGTTAATCATCTGCTAGAAGCTGTTCCTGCATTTGCCAGCTGGAGTGCTCAGTAGAACATATTTACTATTTATAATATCTTTATTCCAAAGTAATTTCCAAAAATTAATCAGAAATTAATCCTTGCATCACTCATGTGGACTCAGTATAAATTTCTTCTCAGGGAAGCAGAAATACAGACTTGTCACTGTCCAGTGACTTCATCAGGAAGGTTTTGAGTTTACTGTGTCTCCTCAAACCTGCTGGCACTGGACGCTTCAGTGTGGATACACAGCCTACAGTGTGGAGCTTGTGGAGTCTCCTTCTCTGGAGACATCCCAAACCCACCTGGACACGTTCCTGTGTGACCTGCTCTAGGTGATCCTGCTCTGGCAGGGGGGTTGGACTAGATGATCTTTCGAAGTCCCTTCCAATCCCTAACATTCTGTGATACCCCACCCTCCACCCTGCTTTCTGACATCTTTTTAACCTGTGTCTAGTGGCATTAACTGTACTCATCCAGCAAACAGCAGGGCAAAAATATTTGGTGAATGAAAGCATGAACTTGGGAAATTCCACATCACTGTCAACTTTCAGTCTAAGGGTTTAGGAAAGGGCTACAAATGACAAACAGCCATTTCTTGTCAGCCTCTTTAGCGCAAGGTCCCCATTATCATTCTCCAGCAGCATCAAATTTCTGTGGGAACTAAACCTCTCTCAAGCTACCCCATCCATCAGTACAATGCTATCAGATGCCCCTACGTTCTGCCTCAAGGGAGGATGCTGTATTTCCAAAGTCCTGTTATCACCAGGAGCTGGAAAAACCTGTATTTCCAAGCAAGAGCAAGCTTCCAGAAAAGCCACTCTACCTCAGTGCCATGTTATTTTCCACTGTATTAAAACCAGCAACAATACTTGGTCATCTTTTCTGTCAGTGCCTTTTTCTCTCCCTCCTATGCTACTCATGACCTTGTGCACTTCACCACTATATTAAACATTATCAGGCAGTTAATAGCCCAAAAGAGACCATCACCACTCAAACAGCAGACAGTCCAGACGCAGTCTCCCGGTGCAGCAACCTCTCTCTCATGTTTTAGTAGGCTGAATTCAGTAACTAACCCATTGAATCAGAAACCTCAGGGGTTTGCTCACCATCCTACAAATCCCCTACCTTTTCTCAAAGGTCAGAGGGGAGAGAGACCAGCACGGGAATTGCTGCTGCCCAAGTTTCACTTCAGGCTTGGCCATTTTAGAACGTGAAAATATCTTGGCAAACCCCATTCTGCTTTTATCCACAGTTTTTGATTTAGTTTTTGAGAACAGCTGTAGTCAGATACTCTCATTTCAAAGACAAGGGCAGATAATTAAAGAAAGGGCTCATTTACTCCTAAGTAGCTTGCAGGAAACTTTCTTCCCAATATGTGGCTTTATTTTCCCCCCTCTCCTTTCTTCCATAATCACTATTTGTAATTTATTAGATGTGCCTAATTAAACGTGGGATGCAACTGATCTTAAGTCTCAAATTTCAACTTATCTTGGTATTTGTACAAGATGTTCTCATTTTATAAATTAATTGACCTGAAGTGTGGAGAAGATACTAAATCTTCTGCTGGTTAGCACAGCCTAATATAACTATTGCAGTATTCGCTGTTGTGTAACAGCGTTCTCATTTCACAGCCATACTGCCAATATAGCCAGCACAGGGAAACAAAGTGGAGGAAAAGACATGTTTGTCTCCTAAGAAGCCAGGTAAGCATAAAGTTAAAAGAATTAGAATGAAAAGAAAAAAAAAATGCCAGCAAAATCCACTGAGATGAGAATATAACCATGGCCAACTACTTTGTACATTAAATCTTGTCTGCAAGGTGAAGACAGGGCAAGAAAAACAGTATTTTTCCTGTCTTTCTTATCTGCCCAACTTCCCTGTATCACTTATTGCACAAAAAATAGCTTCTTATATAAAGGCTGTTTTCCCAAACCCCAGCATTCGGTTGAAGGGAAGGAAAAAAGACAAATATTTAGTATCAGCAAATAATTTAAAACAGGCTTCCTTTAGAAAACACTGGCTTTTATTTTCATCAAAGTTGTTTTAGTTTTCTTTTCCAAGCCATAAGTCTCTCTCCTTACTCCCTTCTTCCTCCCCTTCTGGGAGGTGAGGGGGGTTAACAGAGAGGTCTGTCACTTGCCTTGAGGCCGCTCCAGCACTAACCTTTGACATCCTAGGAGGCACAAGATGTAAGCTCAAGCGCCTGGGCTCAGGACTTCATTCCAAATCACTGTGCTTGAGAAACTGCTTTAACCAGCAAGTGAAAGAGCACGTGCACTCCCACCCACCAGGCCTGAGCTGTCACACCACCGCAGCCGCCGCGCCCTGTGCTGAGCCCCACGCTGCTGGGTGACAGCAGACAGGCTCCAGCACGCTGGCAAGGCCCAGGCCCCTCTGCCTTGCTTGCACATCCCAAAGAGATGCCCTCATTACTGCCAGAGACACACAGGGAATGCATTCACTGTTGGAGATGGGCACCGTAACACAAGGCCACGTCCGACAGCCAAACAGCAGCTGACGGCCTGGTGAAAGCCTGGAGCAATTCTGTGGGCTGCTCTGTTAGGCTCTGGCACCTACACTTGGTCCAGAGGAAAAAGACAAGCCTGAGGTTCTTTTTTAAGGATCTGGCTTAAAGCTGTGGAGGTGAAAAATCAGGCCTAAAGAGCGTGTTGTATCTACAGCAGCAGCCTTAAAGTGTATCTCTTGGCAAGAAGGAAGAAAGCATTTGTCCCCAAGATGGTCAGGCGGCCTGGTGACATGATGGACCCTGCAGAATAAAGAGGCAGGAAAAACTGAGCCAGACAAAAAGGCAAAGTAAGTACAGCAATTCTCTCCCCAAGCTGATGAGGTGGCTGGCTTAGGAAGGGCAGTCATTACTCATTGGTTGTTCATGAGCAGATCCTCAGAGACTACCTGTGGCCTCACGTCTGGTTAGGCAGAGGAAAAAGAGCCTCCTTCCTGCAGTGTAAACGTCAGGGCTGCTACCTGCCATTCAGTCACAGGCTGTTGTTTCATCAGATAGGAGGCTATCTCATCAGGGCCAAAGGGGACTCCCGGCAGTAGGTGCAGCAGCCCAGAGCTTTTGCTGCACTTGCTGATAAATCCCTGAGAAGCCTGTGCTGGAGACTGGGAGCAGGGACCAGGTATAACGTCACTGGGCCACTACCTGTCCAGCAACAGTCTGGACTGTTACAAAAGGACTGGGAATACTAAATAAGGGAAAACCAACATCTTAAATACATTAGCCATAAAGGGTATACTGCAGGGAGGCAAATCAAATTAAAAATAAGGGTTTTTTTCACCTCAAACTTCAGCCAAAATACCTGAAGTCATTTTGTGAGATGATTCACATTCAGGTTTGCTTTTGAATTCTGTGTACTGTGGAATACCTGGAGTTTCTAACACTGGGTTTAACAACTGCAGACTCCATGGAGATAGACACTGATACAAACAAATGATAATGTGGGAACTAACACACCTACTTGTGAGCAGTATGTGAATATTTCTATATTATTTTGTGTTTTGTTTTTTTTTTTTTTAACTTGATGCTGAAGATCTCACAGGCTGTAATAGGTGAAAGATCTGCAAGTGCAAAGGAGTAAAAGCTGTAATTGTTTTATATATTAATAATAAATTACAACATTGAATGCTACTCAGAAGCTTTAACTAATACACAAAGTGGCCATCTACTTATTTAGTAGAGCCACAAGAATTATTACACTAATTCCCTGAAGCTTCCCCTACCTTACAATTTTATTCCAAGTGCTATTCAGGGAGATAATTTTTATCCTTAAAATTCTATCTGATTTGGGGAGGTTCCTGGGGGACAGGAATGAATCTAATATATCCTGCTATAAGAGAAAAAAAATGCATTTAGAAAAGCTATTAACCCTGCATCTTTCTGGTTTTCTTTTGCTCCTTCCTAAGGCAAGACCTGGTCAGTCCAGCCCCACAAGGACACTGAAATCTCATTCACTTTTTCCCCCCCTGAAATCCAGCAGTTGAAATGTAGTTAAACTACAGGCGAGCTTCGAGTCTTGATGTAAGGAAATCAACAGAGGGGAAAAAAAATAAAAATACTGTTGTGCATTCTCCTTCTAACCTTGTATTATCTTCTCTGTTAGCAGAAGGGAAATCCTACATGCACTTTTAATTTACCAGCTTTTAACAGGCAGCCACTGGTTATCAGACATTAACGTGAAGTTCTTTTGGAGGGGAAGTTCACATACCAGAACTGTCCAGTACAGATGAAGCTACCAAAGGAGTTGGGGAACATTGTTGATTAAACAAAATATCAGCAGAATCTCTTCCCTGTTTGTAGCTGTCAAAAATCATTTCTGCTTTCTAGTCTGACTTACTTCTTTTGAACTCACTTGATGAGAAGACTTAAAATGACCATTTTATTCATTACCCTCATGCCCTGACAGCACAGATTGAGCTGAGCTAGGACAGCAGCAGTGTTGCATGGAAATCAGAACTCTCTAGGGGAAAGAAAAAGTGGTCAATGTTGCTTTCATCTTTCTATCATAATCTGTGAAGACAGACAAGATAGCTTTATGATTGAAATCTACTTTTCCCCTCTAGAAGTAATGTCACCAGTTTTATCTGGCAAGAAAAACCATATGCCTGTTAACAGATCTTGTAAATTCTGGTTCAAAGGAAGAAGTCATCTCGATGCTCAAGCAATTACTCCAACATAGCTCCACTAAAATGTCACCACTGTACAGTCCACTGGCAACTACTCAAACAAAACACAGCACCCAAAGCCAAACCACAGCCCATCAAACTTTTTGCCTAGATGCTTTGCCACTTGGATTCTGCTTCTGCCTATACTGGTTTCCTTCTTGTTCCCTCTTCAGTATAAATCTTCAGAAGCTTTAGAGGGAAGCTAGAGCTAATAAAGCCAGGACAGTTATTGAGGGCATCAGGATTCCCCCTAAACCTTCTCCTTTCAGGACTGCTCCAAATTTCAGTTGCTGGACAGAATATATTCCCATC
Organism: Actenoides hombroni; assembly: GCA_024336885.1. Classification (NCBI taxonomy): domain Eukaryota; kingdom Metazoa; phylum Chordata; class Aves; order Coraciiformes; family Alcedinidae; genus Actenoides; species Actenoides hombroni. Next base: position 10,059,311 of record WUAM01000395.1, read on the forward strand.
TTGATTGCCAAACACGAAAGCACAGCTCACTGGTGTGGTGTTGCAATAGGAAAGGTAACTAAGGTCACCACATGAGAGTCTGAAGAAATACAACCTAAAGTTCTCTCAGCCCCCAGTGTTCCCACAGATCCCATCTTCACAGCTGCACAGAGAAAATGCAGCAGAACAACAGCAACAAAGAAGCACTCGAATAGAAGAAATTACTTCTGTCACTCCTCCAATTTTGAAATGCAATTAATTTAAGCAGCTTTAAGTCTTAGTGTAAGATGCTAAAATTCTTAGTAATTAAAAGGTGCATTCAATCAACTACTCCCCTGCTGGCAAGAAAAGATAAACATACTTTGATTTTGCTTTCCTGGATGTCCAGTGAACACTGATGACAAGCAATATCCTCCAACCTCATTACCAGCTCCCAGGATGCTGGTGCCCAGACCCTGCAGCACAAATCCCAAGTTGGGTTATCACTGACCACGCTCAAAACGCACAGAGGGTAATGGAAACATCTGGAGAAGAGGAACAGAACACAGAAAAGCATGGGAGAGAGCATGGAAAGATGGATTCTGGCTTCTTGCAGTAGAGATACTTTGTGGGTTGAGGGTTTTTGTTTGTTTTGAAAAAACAGTGTCAACCAAGAGGGGAATGGATGCCAGCCTCCTGCCAGGCAGATGTCTTTCTGGTCCTAAGCACTGAATTCTGCAAGCTTTCCTCTAGCTGAGGAGAACAACCAACACAGTCAGACCTGGGATGCACAACTGATGCAGTGCCACTATTTTCCTTTGCATATTTTAGGCATGTTTGCTTCAGCAGGATTTAGTTCAGTATTTCAGGCCTTGGAAATACAGCAAATCAATGGGAGACAGAAGAGATTAATATTAAAAATAGAAACTCCGAGCATATTTAAACCTAAAAATCAACAGCACCATCTTATTTCTTTTCTTTTACATATAAATGTGAGATTTACTGACAAATTCCTGTCTTCCTCATCAGTCTTTAGGCCTATTCTTCTCGCCTTATTACACTGGGAAAGAGTCCAGAAGCACTTTTTGTTTGGCACATTAAAAATTGAGCTATAAAGCATTAATTCAATATTAATTTAAATTTAACTACGTAACTTTGTGGAAACAATGTCAAATATTCAAACTAAAAAGAAAAGGGGCACAAGGAGGATCATTTGGGTTCACTTGAATTTAAAACCATTTCCTACTTCTGCAGAAGAAATTTATCATTCCAGTGATTTAATTTCTGAGGATGACATCCCTATTTGTAGTTCTCCAAAAAGACACAGGAAGCTCATCTTAAAAAAGCATTTTAGATTTCAGTGGTAATAGCACCCTATAGACTGAATCTACAATGAGTTTATTAATTATACATTGTTCTCGATGCATAATTATGTAAAGTGCAACAAATTTGGTCTGATTTAGTTTTCCCTTATGTGGCAAGAGGACATTCATATTTAATAAGGCCATTGTAGCAAAACTGAAAGTCTAAACTCCCTGCACTGTCCACGGTTATGAAGGCAGTAAATTAGAGCTTCAGCGCAGGTCCTTCGAGGGAAATGCAGCAATTAAAAAGCTGTAGCCAAAAATTACCTTTTTTTGTTGTTGTTTTTGGTGGGGAATACAATAACTAAACCTCACACTCCAGCAGTTTTTCTCTACAAAGCCAGTGATACTTCCAAATTCACATCAATGACGTTTATTATATATGAGCTTTTTCAGACGAAACACTAAAAACATAATATTGGTTTAGTCTGCCAGCTATAGGCCATGGATTTTTTAAAGTATTCTACCCAAACAATCTTCCTAATGGCATTTCAGCTCCCTTCTCCCTGGTATTTTAAACCACATCCAGATTTCTCCTAGACCTCTTTATTTAAACTCTCCGTTTGTCAGTTCTATAGTTTTAGTCGCTCTCTTCGCGACAGAAAATCCTGAAGACTGAAGAACATGTCACTATAGAGACAACACAAAAAGGGCTGATGCAGAAATAAGACTGTCGCTAATAAGTTCAAGATTATTACTACAGATTTGCTGAAGCACTTTTCCCCAATGTACAAATGGTTAAAAAAAAAAAAAATAAAAAATAAGCAAGCAACACAAAGCTTCTGGTCAATGTCTTGTGACAGGCAAGAGGGGAAGAACCAAGGGCAAACACTGAAAATTATCAGCCAGGCTCACTGCGGGTTGCACGGCTGAAGTGCAATTTATGGAGATGAAGTAGTACAGACCAGAGAAGAACAGTGCTGATGAACCAGGTTAATTTGTGACACCTTCAAGGAGCCTGACCCAGAGATGACAAGAGAAGGCTGAGTAGGAAGAAAGCCCAGCAGCACTGCAAGAAGTTTGCGTAGGAAGTACGTGCCAGGAAGTCACATCACCGATGTGCTGGGAGGTTGTGACAAGCTGAAATCTGAGGTAATGGGAAAAGAGAGGACCATGACATGATCAAAATAAAAAGAGGGCAAAACCATGTGATAAAGTTCAAAACTAAGTATTTTTTTCTCCCTGTAACATTCCAATAAAACAACTCTGATTTTTGTCCCCAAACCTCCCACTGCAGCTTGTGAGAAGAATTCCTTTACCCACTTAAGCCTTGTCAGGCTTTCTTCTGGAGCAGTGTCAATGTGTAGCTCATGCATCAAAAAAGTGCCAAAAGAAACCTATTAAAAACCCTGAGCCAATAAGAAGGTACACATCCTGCCACAGCAGATGGCAACCTGCACAGACTGGGAGTTTGAAAAACTTCAAAGTTCTAGCACCAAAACCTTTTCAGAAGCTGAAAACTTCTACGGTTCATCCTCCAAAAGGAACTCAAAAGCCTGAAATAGTCTATCCAGTCTAATATAGCCTTATTTTCTTAAGAGCTTTGCCAGCATCTCACGAACCAGTTCTGAGAAAGTTTTCCAGGACATGCAGTTTCCACAGATACCCATTTTGCAAAAGCCCCAGAAGAGAGGAGGACTCTGATGGCCAATTTGCACCAAGCTCACCGACCTGCAGCTCACTGAGCAAAAGCTGTAGTGGCCGAAGCTCCCATACGTGATATCCCTGCTTTTTCTGGACCCCTTCCATCTTTTCCATATCCAATATCTTCATGGGAGCAAGTTTAGCAATAACAGACTGATGATAATGTAAACCTGTTCATGTGATTCAAGTCAGAGTACATCAAAATGACCCCCAAAATAACTCAGTCCACTTTTGGTAAACATGACTTTGAAGCCATACTCCACCCGTGTCTTTCTCTGCTTCTTCCCAAACTAAAAGTGTCTTCCACTTCTGCGAGAAAAGTAAAATCTGCTGTAGGTTTTCTTCCCTTAAGATACTCCTCATTTAAGTGCTGCTGATTGCATGAAATTTGGCACCTGAAATACCAGAGTGCAAAACAGTCTTCAAGGCCCTCAACGTTACAATCAAATCTAATATTTAGATCTGGAAAGATTAAAAAAAAAAGAAAAAGCCAAAGATGATGCATAATGAAAACTCCAAAGAAACCTGGAAACATCTGAAATACTATATTAAAACCATTTATCTGAAGCAGAAGATAAGTTGAAGGAGTTTACAAACGGAGGGAAAGCTGACAGTGATGAATGTAGCAATTTTGGAAACCAAGAAAGAAAGAAAAGCATGAAGAGGAGAAGTTATGGAGGAGGAGAGCAGGGAGGACTAATAAAAGGAGAGGCATTGGAGGGAGGAGAGGAAATTCTGGGTAGCTCTGTATGAATCAAATTGGTTTCTGTGGCAGTAAAACAGGAACGGGCAACTTCATCCCTTTTACGACTTTAGCGACCTAAGTAGAGTTAAAAGGATAAAACAGGCTGCAAAACATTAAGCTGAAGTCTCTGCACTAAAACCCTCTCAACCTATGGCCCAAATGGCTCATTTCCCCTCCCGGGATTTTCAGTCCCATTATCTAAAGGCAGCCAACAGATTTACAGCTTCGATACTGAGGAAGGCAACAGTCTGGATGCTTTAGGGAGAACTAGCAGCTTTCCATGGACCTCCAGGTTGTGGTGGAGTTGGGAATTTCTTTCTCCTGCTCTCTCCCACTGCAGCATTTGACATACAGAATGTAAGACTTTTTGGACTTCGAACTAAACAACTTTCTTTTTTTAATAGACACTGGAGCCATTTACTGATCTACTTGGCTCAGGAGACGTGTAAGAAGAATGGATGTTGTGAAACTGTCTCAATTCAACAGCTGCTCTATAGATGCCTGCGACTAGATTCAGCAACCCATGTGTTCCCCACTATCCTGGAGTTTCAATCAGTTCTTTTCTTGCTGCCAGGTAGCAAGATACAAACAATGGAATCCTAAGAGGGTAAAAAAAAATTAGACACACCAAGGAAACTGAACAAGATACACACAGCACACATTAAAGAATCTCTTCATACCCCAAGGTTCGTTATTACCACAGGAAGCTTCACAAAAATCAGAAATTAATTGCTTAATGACAATCACTGACAGAACTGATGTTAGCCTTCGTTACCATGTTAAGAAACTGGCTAGAGAGTCAAACAACTCTGAAGCCACGTGAACGTTACTCCACAAAAGTGCTTTTAATTCAGCTAAACTGTTCTTGAGTACTTGTGCTGTGTCTTTGGATTGCTGACGGCTATGTCCAGCCTCCAGCCCATTTAATCGATAGGCGTTGTTCTCCTGCTGATCTGCAGCTGAGCTGGCTGTTTATCCCAGGATTCCCCAGCAAATGGCAAAAGCAAGGCGCTGCTGGAAGTACTTAGCTTTGCAAGAGCCTGAAGGGCACCAAAGTGCTTTGCGATTTATTCTCCTTGAGTTTCTAGAGCTACAGCTCTAAGTTTTGAACAGCTCTGAAAAGCATGTTGTGTTTCTTCCTACAACAGCTTCTCCGTACTGCTTATCCTACACACTTCCCACAACAGCCACCCACCTTCTTTCACGCTGGCCCGTACACGCCATGTGTTCTAGCTGAGCGTGAAAACAGAACCTGTCCATGGCACCAAAGTGGCCAAGGACACCCTCAAAAACCACATAAAACCACAATCCAAGCAGGCTGCCAATCCAAACCAACACTGCTCTGGCCCCGTGGCTTTGCCAGCCACTGGAGAAATCAGACACTCAGCCTCAGCTGGAAACACAAGAACTGAGGTGTACGATTTTAAAAGAATAAGAAACTTTGTTTTATCTCTTTATTCATAAATGAAGCTACCTTCTTCCACTACCCTCAGTTTTTTGTGGGGCTTGGGTGGGAGAGACTTTGATTTTTTTTTTGTTTTGTTCCGGTATCATCTACGTTGTGCTCTCCTCTTCAAGTGGTTCAATGCTTATCTTTCAGCCCTCTCTTATACACCCACTTTTCACACGGCATTCAGTACTAACAGCAATGACCTGCAAAAACAACTGGCTGATGGTTAACTTTTATCCACAGCACCTTAGTACAAAAAAAATAATCAATTACAGACCATATAATGGAATCGGTGCTTACCCAGAGAAAATGTAAGCTTGTAGAATATGAAACCAAATCCAAGAAAGATAAAATACCATGAAGGTTTAGAGAAAAATGGACTATCAAAGCATCCACAAAATGCACTAGCAGTACAACAGGTACCTGCCACACACAGAGCCCAGCAAGTCTTGCCTTGTTTCTTGTATCTGAAGTTAAACCCTAATAAACAGCATTGACAGGAAAGGTCCCAGAGGTCTGCTGGGGCCTCCTAACGCTCTGCAGAACCACACCATGAGGTCCCACCTTACTTCAGGTTGTCTCCAGTGCAAAGAGCAGCCGCTGTGCAGCACTGTGAGCCCTGGCCATGCTGAAGCCACGGGGATGTAGGAGATGAACAGAGATACGCTGCACAGCCAGCGGTGTTGGGTCCTCCTCCTGCTCACTGGCCCCTTGCACTAAGCAATGGAGGCATGAGCTTCAGTCAAGGGGACGCTCCCCACACCCAGCCCAGCCACAAAGCTCTGTTTGGTCAGTTTTGTTTTGCCCACCACCACCACCACCCCAAAACCCAAAAAAACCCACACACTTGCAGTTTTGCTACCTGGCCACTCATCGCCACCAGCAAAAAATAGCTGAGAGGAGTGACTCCCTCTCATCAAACCATCTGCTTAACCAAAGCCCACATCAGCAGGAACCAAGAAGGATTCCCAGCTGCTTTAGGGAAAAGGCACTGCGAGATGAGCAGCCTCAGTCCAGGTCCCAGCAGACAAAAGGCTCCATCACAACTGGCAAGTACAAGTCTCCCTACCAGAAACTTTCAGAGGTTTCAAGCTGTAGCACTGAATTCAATCCAGTGATCACACTCCTAACACAAAACACGGGCACCAGCGGGAGAATTTTAACCCATCCATCCTCCCTCAGGCAAGCAGAGACTGGAAGCACCTCTGTGGTCAAAATGGAGAGAGAAATATGAGAAACTTAGAAAACATTTTCTTTCTTTTTGTACCAAAGGAATTATTAAAAGAACTTGGACTTCACTGTCTTAGGAAAGTGTTTGGACACTTAGACCACATGCTGCTTCCTGCAAGCACTGCTGGCTGGAGGAAAACATGTTCTTTCTGTTCCAGCCAAGCTAAGGCTGTATTTTGAATCCTTGGTGGAGTTGACACAGTATCAACATGAAGATGCCAATTAGTACACTTGCCCATGACAGCCACTACATCTTCCAGAGAAACTAGAGACGTTTTTACATCTTCTCTGGGAATCAAGCTGTTCGTAAACTCTGGGGGTTCACATTCCTTTCAAGAATCAGAAAGGAGTGAAAGAGCTATTTTAGCACTGAGGTGGAACAAGAATTAAGAGTGATCAAAGAGTAAATTAAGTCATTCTGGGGAATTAACTTATTAATGAAGTAATATACATAGTTTGCTGCTGTTAAGCTTTTTTTTTCATTCTTCCTGTGAACTATTCATGACTGACAGCCACCTACCAATGATCTGCAGCTTTATGAGGAGGAAGAATTGAAACCATCAAACAGCAGAAGCAACATGTTACTCTGCTATAGGAGAAACTCTACCAGGGATGCTGCAAAGAGCGGTCTTAAAGTAGACTGACTGTCAAAAATCCTTTGAGCAACTTCTTTTCCAGCTCACCAAGGTTTATAAACCTCAAGGTCTACAATGGAAGAGAGTATCTGGGAAAATACTGGCAGCTGTTCCACCTTAACAGTAAAGGTACAGCATGGGGCTGAACAGCTTCAGCAAAAATCAAGGAGAAATTTCTCTCTGGAGTTTTCTCCAAATGACTGAGAACACCTTCTGACATGGAGTCTCCAAGATGAGATGAACAGAAGGGCAAGTACCCTTCTGTCTGCTTTGAACCAGAGGCAGCTTCACCAGAAGCTCCTCTGCTCAAGCAGAGAAAACAAGGCCTCGGTCCAGGTCACAGGGACTTCTGCAGGCTTGTGCTTTCCTGGGAGTAGTGGAAAAATGCATCCTGATGCTTCCTGGTTTTCTGTATGTTCCAAGTGTGAAGGTGTTTTCAACCAAATCAATCCTCATGCTGACTTTTCCATAATGCCTCCTGTAAACAAATCTTCTAGAGTTCAGTAGGATGTAGAGAATCACTTCCAGAATCTTGCAAGCAGTTGGAACTATCACTACTGTTAAACATCTATTGCATTCCATACTATTTTCATATACAGGATACACTGTTTTGAGCCAAGTGGCTTGAATTTCCTTTTGTCCCTCAGCCTGAGGCCAGGGCAGTGCAGGAGTGACCTGTCCATTACCTGTCTGGAAGCCATTATAAGAAGTGTTACCAGTTTTTGAGGCAGTTGAACAGCATCCACCACAGCTCTGGTCACTGTGCAGGTCCTGTCTCAGCACAGCAGTCACACAGGCAGGGAAACCGAACCACCAGGCTCCAAAGGGCAGTGGGAACTTCTGCCCTGCAGCAGCAATTAGCCCCAGAAAGGTCGAGGTTTAAAACGAGGTTTTGCTGTTTCACTTTGTACGAGCGATTTTGGACTAATAGCTGTCCCATCTCTTCCCAGCACCGAGTAGTAAGTCACACTACGAAAGCCCTGCAAGGCACACCTGGCAATGATTTCAGTTTTTACTACTAATCCCTTCAGGCGTCCTCCTTGAGCTGGCACAGGGGTATGACCTACATGATGGTCAGAGAGTAGATAGCCACTGCGTTCTGATGGCGTTCACGCGCTGTTTCGAGGAGTCAGCGTGCCCTCGGCCGAGCGGCTGAACACCCAGGAGACTCTGACTGCTAAATACAGAGGGACCTAGAGAAATGTTCCCATCCTAACCAGCTGTACTTCGCAAAGGCAGCAGCCGTGCAGCCGCAGATCAACAGTTTCAAGGTAGATGTAAAAGGCTGTTTCCATGCTTATCAATTTGTGTGTTCGAGACAGCAATAGTCTCCCTTCCAGTTAACAAATGAGCCGCTCGATTTACTGCCCATGTTTTTAGAAGCTGACATTTGCAATTCACTGCACTCAAATCAAAAGGCAAAGGACGGCCTCACGACGCTCCAGAGAGGTTTCCAGCTCTGCTGGCAGGAATCTCTTCCCACCCCAAATAACCACGGGCACCTGCAACAGTCGGCTGGATTCTGACTGCACCCAGATGCGGGGGAGTTTACGCTTCAGCTCCTGGGTACGCTGAGATTTTTCACTTCCAACAAATAATGTGTGCACCTCCATATCATCAGATAGTACAGTCACTGTAATTATCTTGTCTCCTTCCCTTCTCCCCCACCACCACCCTTAGGCTTTCCAAAGATTACTCCTCTTCTCAGAGATTATTACACCCATGAAGATGACATTCATTAAATACAGTGAGGCATTGCTAATATCAAGGACAAGGAAGGAAAAGGGATTGAGGTTTTATCCTTTTCATTCAAGAAAGCAGAATGAAATTATTTTTATTGTAATCCTGGAATGGGAAGAGATCAGTCTAAAGTTTTAAATTCTGTAAATCTCCAAAGGACTATTTTTCAAAGACTTCTCAAGTTTATCTTTAATATTTTAAATTTCTTCACAATGAAAATTTATCTGCATCATCCAAGAAGCAACGATTCCTGGTCTAAACAGGTACCTGTGTTATACCCACTCAATGCATTCAAATATCCAGAGAGATAATTCCTACTTCTCCCCTTTGCCATTTGCATTTAAATAGTCTGCTATTTCACTGGGGAGAAAATTACATTTAAAAGGATATAACCTGTATTAGTTATACTTTCACGAACAGAAAATTAGAATTACTAAAATAATTACACAAAAGCTCTCGAGAAGCCAAGGGACACAAACAACAAAGGCCAGCGCCGAGCCAACGCATCAAGGTTCTTTGACTCTCCAAGATCTACTCAATATTATCTGCAACTTTGGAAGTGATGTTGTTCCTCTGTAAGCCCAATAGCTGCATTAAACTGATAACACGTGTCTATATATCTTAGGGAAAAGTAATAAACTCTGCAGTGAAACACTATTTCCGCAGTATCTTGGAGGAAAGATAACTTTTTACACAAACTCATTTTTCATTTCCACAGCATTGTCTTCTCTCTCAAACAGGATATAAGATGATTCCACAGACAACTTCAAAAATTAATGTTTATCTGAGCTCACCCTTTACACAAAAGCTGCCCAACTCAAGAAATGCCTAAGAACAGAAATGCATCACATACCACCAGAAAGTGAAAGACAACACTAGAGCTCAGCAGAGCTAAGCTATTTCAAATTCTTCTGAAGGCAGAAACATCACCTCTCATGAATAAAAAGGACAATCTAGCTGAAAAAAAGACATTTTTACAATGAGTGGCTTTTATTCTCACTTTTCCTGTAGCAAAATAATTGGTAACACTATTAACTACATTGGAAACCCTTAGGAACGGTGATCTCCCACCTTCTCCTAAACCAGCTGCCATTCAGACATCACTGCCTTACTGTATTTGCTCCACCTCCTCTGGAAGCATTTAGAGAAAGCTTTGTACATGGGCTGTAATGGTGTAAAGATGTGGGCACCAGCTTCCACGGGTCAGGGAAATCCAGCCCCTCCAGCACTGTTAATGATGTCAGCATCACTGAGGACCACAAGGACAATCGTTTCCTGTACTTCTACAACTCCCTTCTCATTTATTTTCCCACTGAAGATGTCTTTGAAAGATGAGCACCCCTGCAGTGAGATAATGTCATTATGGTCCTATTGGAACCAAAAAGCTCAGAATTTCTTGCTGTCAGCAGTGTAATGGCAGAGTTGATGCCACTCTTCTACTGCTGGGATGGGAGGGAAGCTGAGGTGCTCAGCCCCACGGCCCACGCAGATCTCTGCTCCAGCACAGGGAGGGATGCAACAGACTGGCTTTGGGCTCCAACAGCAGCAATAAACAAAGTCTCCTCTCGGGCCCAGCAACACTCCTCGTCTTCCACTCAGCACTGGGATTTCCCCTGCCAAAGCAGAGCCTGCCATACCGCCTGCACACACAGCACACGTGCCCTTGGCTTTGCTACAGGCCCTTGTCAGTCCAGGGCATGCACCCTCACCATACACCACACACCACTATGCTCCCCGGCACAACGTTCACTTTGCCAACGGCAGCTACTCCCTCCATACTCAGCAATGCTGATGCAGCTTCAATACTGGCCAAGCAGCAGGTATTCTAATGATTAGAATTTTAATTAAAACTTCAGGACTCCTTTCCAGCACAACGCTACAGACTCTGACCCTAATTTAACAAAACCACTTGGAGTCGTAGAAGGAACAGCTCCTACCATGGGGCTACTCACAGCCCGAGTGGTAAGAACACGCTTAAGGGCAATTCAACCCTCTGCGGAGTTTAAGTTACTCATTAGCTGGTCACTCACTGGCACCATTCAAGCTAAGTTCCTTGTCCCTATTCTGCTTGGCAGCCTCATCTCCCCCTAATTTATGGCCACTGACCTGGAATTTCAAAGTCTTATGAAATTTTTAATGACCCTAAAGACAGTTTTTAGAAACAAGCTATAACTTCAGAACAAGACAAGAGGTGTCATCACCAGGAAAGGTCAGACTCACTCAGCCTGGCAGCCTGCTTCAGATGAATGCCCCAACGACTCGGGAATGGCACACAGCTCTGCCAGGACAGCTGAGGGTAAGGAGGTATGCCCCAAGGATTTTAGATGGAAATAATGAAACACCAGCACCTTTCAAGCCTTTACTACACATAAATACACACTTAATTAAAAAATAAGTGATCTGTAAATGTGTGGCAGGAAGCTTCACATGGATATCCAAACAGAACACAAACCCCACACTTTAACCCTCTTCATAAACTGAAAAGGTGACGGGGAAACATCACTAACTAATCTTGTTTTAAAGGGGGAGGAAGGGGGGAGAACATCTGGGGGTTTGTTGGGGGTTTTTTTGAGGGTTTGGCTTGGTTTTTAGAATACAGCAAAAACAAAGACTCACTCTTTTCCCAGAGCTCACACAGCAAGAATGACTATGACAAAAAACAACCACAAACTGCCACAAATTTATGGAATTTTTCAATCAGCTTAGATCTGCCTTTTCCTCTTTTATTTTAGCAGGAGTGAGGGGTGGGCAAAGTTCACTGTAACACATCTGTCTTAACCACAACTTTGATATCAATCCTAAGAGTCACTGACTTCCTCTAAGACTTATCTTCTCTGTGTCAAGCCCCACCATTAATCATCACTTGTCTTCTACTAGAGCTGCTAGACAGAGCTGAGCTACCCTTGGCAATGGGTCACTACTGGTGATAGCTCCAGTAGCACCTATGAACATCTAATGACGTTGCTTTTCCATTGGCATTTAACAAGTATAAAACCAGTAGTGCAAAGAAGACCAGAGGAGACTACAGAAACAAGGAAGACTAACAGGAGGTTTTTTTTCAGGCATTTCCCTGTCCCCACCCAAAAAAACCACATAGAAAACAAGTTCAGAAAACAAGTTTGTGAGCAGCTTTTCCTCAATTCTGCATTGGCAAAGCAAGATCATCTCCTTGTTTAAAACGCAGCTGCAGGCAAAATGAACTGGAGCTAAATAGTTTCTATGTGATTTCCTGGGGTTAGCTATTCAAGTCAGTTTTTCTGCAGGGACAGAGCATCTCCTGCTTCTGTTCAGCCTGGCAGAGAGTGAGTGATCACCTTCCCCTATCCTCACTTGGAGAGATCAGCTCATCCAGAGGAATACGTGATTGTCAATATTGGGGGACGGATGGCAGGTCAATACAGTCAGATATTTGCTCTCACCTGATAGCTCCAGGTGATGTCTGCATCAGAAAAGATAAAAAAAAAGAAAGCCAACCATTGTACACCTACTACACGTGAAGTGATGCAGCTAGGGGAAACTACTGGCAACAGTCACAAACTGGAAGACAGGAAGGTCCACCTGAATAGAAGGAAAAGCTTGTTTACTGTGAGGGTGATAGAACCCCTAGTGCAGGCTTCCTGAGAGGTTGTGGAGCCTCCTTCACTGGAGACCTTCAAAACCCACAGCCACAGGAGCGCTGGGCTCTATGATCTCTAGAGCTCCCTTCCAATCCCCACCACTCTTAGAGTCTGTGAAAGTTCCCATGCAAGTCCTACAGAGTGCATCTTCAAAGCTAGCTGAGCTGCAGTTACCTTAACCTCCACAAATACAATTGCTCCTATCCCTTCCCAGTAATCTTTACCCAGCCTCTATTTAAATACACTGCTGTTATTTTACTCCATTCTTTGTCTCCACTTGCTAAACACAACTCAGAGGCAAATACTGGCGCTGCTACATGATAAAGTTGAATGATTCTTTCTCTGTCCAAGCAGGTTTCGAGCCAGGAGGATTTGTTCCTTTCTCCCACACCAAGCCCAGCCATCAGCCAGCTCGAGCGAGTGCACTACTTTGGCTGAAATGACAGCGCTGGGCTCCCAGCAGTGCCGCTCGAACTGCCAGAGCCACAGCAGCCAACTGCTGCGTGCGGGACCACAACCATCAACAGCCAGAGCTCAGTGCCTGCCCCACACTCCAGACTGGGGAAAGATGGGATCATCGTGCAGAGCTGCTCTGCTCAGCGGGCAGGCTCTGCTGCCACTGGAAGCTGTGTTTGATCCAGCACAGCAGGAAAGCAGAAGGTGCTCTACAAGTCTCTCACCTGGCAAAGGACTCTGCCAGTGCTGCCAGTTTGGTGACTGGGGAGCTGGGGGAGGTCATTTCAGCAGCCTGTATCTGTCAGGCTGATTATCAGGGCAGTCCCACACAGTAAGCGAGGGGAAGGGGGAGAAAAAGAGGGATTTAAAAGAAACTGGAGGGAAGACAGTGAAGTCTGACATTAATGACTCAAATTGCTCAGTTCTAACAAAGGGAGAGACCAGTGACTGCATGAAGCCAAGACTCGACTCAGACGCTCCTTACACCTCTTAAACCCCTTGGTTAAGTTTCTGCTGTGCCTGGTTCAAGCCAGAGATTTGAACATACCCACAATCCAGTAAGCTATATAATCCCCAGTTATCATTGCCTGGCAGGGACAGGACTCCCTTAGAGCTGGGCTACTTTCAGAAAGAACTGTTTACTGCAGCAAGATACAAAGATAAGTCATGACACAGCCAGCATGTGACGGACTATGAGGCTCAGTGTCCTTTCCACAGAGTATTAATTTACTCACAGAAAGAACAGCTCCAGCTGCAGGGGTTGAGCCCACCCCCCACGAGCCCTGAAGCACAGCCACGGTGTCCGTTTGAGGGCTATCCCACTGCTGATGCAGGGTAGGAACTACTCTTACTTACAAAACCCCATCATCAACTTGAGAACAGCATCCAAACCTTATTTCATTTCGCCGCCCCCCCCCCCTCTGGCAATGGAGTGGTTAGGGCATCCTTTTTTTTTTTTTTGGCCTTGAGTTGATACATTTAATATTAAAAAAAGTTATTGGTCCCTACCACCCTTCGGCAGAAAGAGGGAGTTTCAG
>WUAM01000395.1:10079245-10142986 GCA_024336885.1 Actenoides hombroni
GAGCATGGGGCCGAGCCCGGCTGCGGGGGCAGGGTGGGCTAGGGCAGGGCACGCGGGAGCGTGGCCAGGTAGGTCTGGAAAGTCTCCAGAGAAGGAGACTCCACAGCCCCCCTGGGCAGCCTGGTCCAGGCTCTGTCACCCTCCCCATGAAAAAGTTCCTCCTTGTGTTTACCCAAAACCTTCCATGCTCCAGCTTGTACCCGTTACCCCTTGACCTATCACTGGCTGTCACTGAGCAGAGCCTGGCTCCATCCTCCCGACACTTGCCCTTTACATATTTATAGCCATTAATAAGGTCACCCCTCAGTTTCCTTTTGTCCAGGCTGAAAAGACCCAGCTCGCCCAGCCTCCCCTCCTAAGGGAGAGGCTCCACTCCCTTAATCATCCCAGTGCCTCTGCACTGGACTCTCTCCAGTAGACTTCTTACTTCCTAACTATTATGCGGATGCAAAGCAGTAGTCACGTCATGGGTACAGTACCACTAAATACAAGGAAAATCTATAATGACCAGTTTAGTCATCACCCCAGAAAAACAAACAGGCTGCAAACTGAAGCAGAGGAAATTCAGATGATAGACTACAGAATTTAAAGCACACTGAACGTTGTGCCAAATTAACAAAAAATAAACCCGGAAGCGAGGCTTTGGAAGTGCTCAGAGCACGAGGAGATTGCTGCAAGGGCTGATCCAAAAAACTCTGTCACCCAGTCCCTCGTGAGGCAGGGAGAGCCCAGATGGACCAACAGAAGATGTTCAATCAGACGGTCCTGAACAATTATATAGTCCATGGTTCAAAACATACCCGAAGTGAGAGAGATCATCTTGCTTCTATTCCCATCTGTCCCTGGCTCACTCAAAGAAGCTTCAGAACCTCTTTCCAAGGGGAAGTACTGCTGTTCCCAGGCATACAGAAAGCACCAGGTAATAAATCCTGCAAGCTCTGAGCTCACCTCCACAAAGTACTTTGAAAAATGTCAGAATTGTTTAGATACAAATTGTACAGTTACAACACCAAAACTGTGTTAAATTCTAACAGCATTCCAGCCAAAGCCAGTTGTGGCTGGAATCCACGTGCTCCAGGTAAGTAATTCTCTTATGGGACACTCTGAAGAGACAGAGGAAAATGAGTGGCTAAAACTGGTTGTAGGCAAACATTTCTTTTCCAAATGGAATCATGGCTACACTGATTCTCCTATAGTTTTTAGCAGCCGTATCGCGCTCCACTCACATCTCTCACTGCATATCAGAGCCAGCAGTACTTTTGCTGCTAACCCAGCTAACCTGGACTACCCACACTACTAAGAGCCTGAAATTAATGCCCATAAACACATCGGGGCCCCAACACATGCACAACATGGCTTGTTTCTTACTGCAGACCACGTAATCCCTCTCTCAACTTCTCCTCAGCATGCGACCTCCCTTCCACAGACTTCAGCTGTTGACATTTGGTACAGAACATAAAAAAGTTACAGTTCTCTGCTCTAAGGAGCAAGTTGCTGGAAGGGAGATGAAAAAGGAGAGAGATTAGAAAAGCAGCATCAGTATCATCATCCTGTAAAGTTGTGGGCAACAGATCAAGCTGTGTTAGACAGAGAGCAATCAGCTTCATCCAAATGGACTCCACAGGGATGGGGTGCATAGGAGAATGGGTACACCTACAGAAGGAGTTACCTTTTCTACTATGTCCTTGAAGTTCCAGACCACTAAGGATGCAGTCTGTAATCAATTCCTGTGCAAGTGGGTATGTGTCCAAGGAGAGTGTTGGTATCATGAACAGCAGCTCTATTTTGAGGGAGGCCGCCATATTTAACGACAGGCTTTGTTCATCGTACAGACATCCCACAATACTTCCAGCAAGGGTTTCACCTTGATTTTTAAAGGACTTGAATTTCTCTTTCCTACCTCCTGCATTCTGAATTCCCTTCTCTGCAGCAGTTACTGTGACCAGGCTATTCGCAGTGCTACACGACCCATTCCTCCGGCTTCGCTGTCCTACTTCCCTGCAGACTGAGCTCCCTGACCTCTGACTGAGCCTTCCACTATGATCAGCTTCAACAGGGTTTCCTCTGCCTCACTGTCTAATGAGCTTAGAAAAATTCTGAACATCTTGTCATGGTTTCACTTTAACAGATTCTTTTTCCTTAACTGAGATGGGCAGGAGGCAGTAACTCCAGAGATGCCCTTTGGATGCCAAGGCTCAGCTGCAGACTTCAAAAGCATGGCTGGGGTTGTTCCCCCTCCCCTTCCATTTCTACTGTTGGCTTTGACATTTTGGAGTTCAGAGGGCTCCGTACACAAGCAGGAGAAATAATTTCTCACTTGGCCAGCTGAAGGCTCCTAAGGAGAACAACAAATTAACAGTAATGGATTACAAGAAGTAAACTGGGTTTTGCTCATCTGCAGCCACGCTCTGCCCCCAAGGGACAATTTTTATAAATACAGTGTTGTTGATCTTCACACGTTTCCCCTCAAATCTAGACTCTCGCCTCTTTATCAGCGGCAGGCAACGTTGTCAAAGTAAATGGAAATGAACCGTCACGATAATCCAGGGAGCAAGGAGCAGACTGGAAGGCTCAAGGTCATCCAGCTATTCGCCTTTCTGCTGCAAACGGCTCGGGCCGCAGCTCCAAAGCAGGCCTCGTGTAACCCATGAGTTTCTTATTCACCTTCATAAAACTCTCATGTTACACAGCAATAGTGTTAAGTCAGTTAAACACAAGAAGGGTTTTAGCGGTTTCCAGAGAGCTGATGTCATTTGGGAACAGCCTACTCCATTTGTGTGTTACAGCTGAAGAAACAACAAACCCAGAGCCAGATACAAATCACAAACACAGGCAGCCAGTGCTTTATGAGTCCATAAATCTAAGGCTATGGATATGCAGAGATCAACGCTGTAATTTATGGACACAAAACTTTACAGTATTTAGAATATGAGCAAAACATGCTGCAGCAGAAGCAAATCTATGATGCACTAAAATTTCACTAAGGAAAAATATTACTGGTGCTCCGTTGCACAAGTTCAAAGGCAGTGGTCCAAGCATGTACTGGTGCACACCAGTAAGAGAGGTGCTGTGAGAACAGGCACGCAGCACATGTGCAGTGCCTCATGTATGCTCTGCCTGGGCTGACCATTACCTCAGCATCTTTCTTTCCTCCTCCATCAAGAGGATCAGGAAGAAGGAATGCACACAAAAGGGTCCCGATTCACAGCTGCTGAAATGCAATGTTATATCCTTCAGAACCATGCATTCCTCTGCTGCTCAAATGCCTACCAGCAGAAGTTTAATCAGCATTCCTCCCCAGCCAGGAAGCACACAAACACACAGAGCAGCAAAACTAATGTGCTTTAAAAAACAGAAAAAAAATTCTTTAGAAGGTACAATGTGGACACACTTCTAAATTGTTTAACCCAAATTTTATCCCAGCTCCCAGCTACATGTGTCTGTTCTGCAGCACAGCATCTCCAGGCACCAGCAGCTGAGAGCTATGCCAGCCATGCTTCAGTGGGGCAGAAAAGTACCTTCTGTTTAAAGAAACATGACATAAGAGTAATCTTAACAGGCAAAATTTAACACCACGTTGCCCACCAGCTTCTGGGGTAACATCTGTGATTATGCACTTGGAGATGCAGCGAATTCTGGGAAAGGCACTTGAGAGCTGGCCACATCCTGCCACTCCACACCCCCCTGCACCCACCCCTGCTCTCAGAGAAGGGATCACCAGAGGTTCAGCAGCAGGTTAGAGGAGATTCTATGGCCAGAATACAGGGCCACTTCTGGCACAAATATGGCAGATCCTCAGTTAAAAAAAAGCAAAAGCACATACCTAACATGAAAATGTAAGGCATGGGAAGTTCTCAGTGTATCAGGGGGATGCTTAGCTGCTCTGCTAGCTTCAGTTTAAACCCTAACCCAGTTTCAAACTTGAAGACACTGAGAACACAGAAGACAGGGTTCAAGGCCTCACCAGGCACCAGAACAAGCAATCAGCCCCACATGTTCCTCACCTTGGCCTTTGCCCCAAGCCCATCTTACTCTTCACAAATGCTAATACGGCCTCATAAGCTGACTTGGAGAAGAGGTCAAAAATAAGTAAGGTGTAATCACAGAATCCACTGAAGAGCTGCCATCCTTACTCAGCACTGCAGTGCTGGGAGTCAGTAACATCCCCTACCCAGGCATAACGACAAGCCTTCTCAGTCTGAACTGATTCCTCCAAAAGACTTGGAAACCAAAAGACATGTTGATCTGTATTCCTACACATCAACAAGCTGAGGCACAAGGTGTTCTCGCAAGCAGACATTATGTTCATTTGATAAATAAGCAAAGTGAGACACAAGTGAGTCGTGTCCCTCACCTCAGTGGTATTTCAGACAGCACTTTCAGCCCTGACTCCCAGCTGCTTGCCCTGGTTTTCCAGTGCAATGAAGTACAAGTGCAAAGTCAGCTTCCAGTAAAGCAAAACACATGGTAGACACATAGCTGTCCTGAGCTGGGACCAATTAGCAAAGGCCCACTAGCTCTGTAACAATCAGGACTGTGCCACAACTGGTGATTCTCCTTTTAAAGAGAACATAGTTATGACCTGGATGGTTCCAGCTTTTTCCCTTCTATTCCCCATCCTCCCATCTTTCTCACACACCCCCACACTGCCCCCAGTTTTGCTTAGTTTTAAGAGGTGATTCCCATTTTCCTTACTATCACTTCCATTGCAACACTGGATTAACGATACTTTGAGAGTAACCACAGCTCTTAGAGAAGAAAGCTTTCCATCAGCAGAGCACCAGGCTTCAAAGTCTGCACCATCCCCTGTTTGGAGCGGAGGAAACAGGTCCAGGAGAATAAAATGACTCATGCAAACTAACAGCAAGGCTAGATATGGAAACCTGGCATTCCCAGTGCCCCGTGTACAACGGTCTCAGGCTGCTCTCCCAGTGAAGTAGCAGCTTACTTTCTGTTCTCCCCCAGTTTAGACTATGATCAGGATGTAATAAAGAGCTTCCTCTACTATTCCAACCCCTTTCCAGGCACTGCTGTTGTATGTTCTTGCTCAGGCATCCATGAAGTTTGAAAAAGCCATTCATGGACATTTAGGAGCTAGTTTAGGACTGAAAACAAATATGTAATATGAAGCAAATGCTAAAATAAACTACAGTTGGGATCTTAAGTCCAAGAGAAAAAGAAACACACAAAACAAGCTTAAGGTGAAAGCAAATGTACCTATATATTACAAATACATACAGCTATAAATACAATCTATTTTAGCATTTGCCCAATGAAATAGAGTGTTAAACATGAACAACTGCCCTTACTACTTCAAGTGCAATCTCTCTTTCAGGAGCAACATATTACAGAAATTTTGTGCAGAACGTTCAAAACTACTGTAGTTAAAATAAATTACATGTTTGGATTCAATTAGCAGACCCTGATGAGTCATAGCCCTCACTTGGCATTTATTTAGGAAAAAAAAAAAAAAAAAAAGAAATAATCTTGGAAGCCTCCAGCGCCACAAAGAAAATTCAAAGGCAGTGTGAATTCAAGCATTTGGAAAAAAATGAGAGGTGCATTAATCAGCAGGTTCAACCTCCCAACGGCAGGAAAAAAAATTTATTGCTTGTCTCAGGCATCCTTCAATCTGACCTGCAAAGCAAGCAAATTTAAAGTAACACCCAGTACCTTGCTGTGGCTCGCAGGCTGCGAGCCAAAGCAGTCTCCAATATTTGCATTTCCCATACACATATAGACAAGTGTCTTAAGCACATCAAGGTCATTCAATACCAAGAGCATTAAATTAAGTTTTCCTCTAAAATGAGGCCTCATTATCAAGACCAATTAAAGGATGGCAAAACCCTCCCAACGGCTCCAATCCTCGGCAAAGGCGTATTCGTGACCAGAGCATTCTTTAGAAATGATGTTGATGAAAATTATTAAAAGCTATTTTAGTCTCTGTGTTAAAGGTCTCCTGACTATCAACACCAGAACTCTATCAAATTGCTACGATACACGATTTTCCTATTTGCACTTTCACCACGTGCTTTTTATTGATCTTCTGGACTCCCTAGTTTGGGCAATTATCCACCAACGTTTGGAAATGACAGTGTGTGGGAAAGCAGCTTGATGTAATGCTCCATTCTACCCCAGGAACACTGGTTCCACAGGGGCAGAACGCACCACTTCTAGGAGCTTATTCCTTCTGGTAGCATTTCAGATTTCTGGTTCAGCTACAATGTCAAAAACGTGTTGAGTGTTGCTCGATGCTAGAAAAGGAACAAGCTCATTCCTTGGGGGCTCGTACAGTCAGTATTAGCTAGACAGTACCAGACACACAAGCAATGCTTTGTGAACTCCTCCAAGACCTGAATCTACATTCCAAAATGCCTGAAAGCAGAGGAGCACAGATAATGGAAAGAATATACAAGGGCTTGCATTCCAGTGACACCTCCTTAGACCTCAGGAAGAAGCTTCCGATACCCTACTTGGAGCTTCTGTGGAATAGAAATGGTTCCCCTTCCTCTTCTTATCCGTGGCTCCATGTAAAGAAACGTCTCCCTTGAGCTTCCCCTTCTCCTCTGAATGTCCCTTCCATCCATTACACACAATGCAGAGATTTGCATTGTGTTGGAAGGGAGATTGAGAGCCTTAGACTGTAAAATCATTTTCAAAACACAAAGAGGTAAGAAACTGTGAGGCTTTGGTAAGCGCTCGGGTCTTACGAGTGTCTTCCTTTTCAGAGCAAGAGTGGAGCATGTGAGTGAGAAGTTCCTTCTGGTGCCATTGCAATTAAAGAACCTACAAAAACCCCATTCGCCCAAACACTGCAACAACAGTAACCAGCTCCCTCCTAGCTCAGGCATCTCTCTTAGTCTTTGTCAGGAGCCCCATGCGCTCCAGCAGCTCTATCTCAAGCTCCTCCCAGAGCTGTGCTCACCCCTCAGCTTCCTCAGCAGCAGCAGCTTTACCCACACAGGCAGCACTCAGTCCCCAGGCTGCTGCCATCACTCCTCTCACTCTAATTTAATTAGGCTTGCTGTGGCTATATCCCCAAGCCTAAACCAACAACTTCCTACCATTTCCCCCATCGCAGGGAGGGTGAAATGGCCTCATCCAGTCAGGCTGAAGTAGGAAGGGCTACCACATCCATCTGCTTTAAGCAGGTCTTTGAGAAGTGCCTACCATTAATGCCTTCTTCCTGCAGGCCAGGTGGCACTGCCAGCAGCACTGCTGCTTATTGCTCCTCAGCAGGAAACACAGATGAAACCTCCACGTCACTCACAAGTTTCCACACTCTGCACATAGGGAAGCTGAGAGCAACTGAAAGATCTTGCAAGACAACCAATTAGGAAAGATTTTAGGATGCTTTTCTCAGACCCATGCCAAGGGAATGGACGCGCTCTGTTTTCCATAGATAGATACTCCCATTATCTGATCAAGAACCCAGGGATAAAATCAATTTAATACATGGAAATTACAGTTTTCACAAGAAATTGCATTAGAGTAATAGCAACAGGACTCTGAAGTACTAAGTCTGCCAGTGAGTGGGGAAAATGCTGGAAAAAGGAAGCTAATCCAGAGCAGCAGGCACAGTGACAGTACAGATCAGCATGCCCAGACCTTCATAAGGTACATATACTGTGGTGACTATTTGGAAAATGGTGCAAAACTTCTCAAAAAAGAGATTTTTCTCACTTGTTCTCCTTGAAGGGAGGTGGTTCCACGAATGAAGAGACTTCTGAGGGCTCTGAAGGATGCAGAAAAACCTCTCTAGCTCTGGACCACCTTACAGTGTGTGGAAATTAATTGCTAAATTTGCCCCCCAGAATACTGATACAGTGAATGTTGCTGGAACAGCCTCCTTTACTTCATATCTTTTTCTTTTCAGAGTCTCTCCCAACCTCACATAAACCTTTCTGTCTGCCTGTCCCGAGGCTTTAAGTCATTTGATGAACTTCTGTCTCTTTGCCTAACACTGACCTGTATTTTCCCCTGGGAGAAAAACATCCCATGGAAGTAAAATATTAAGAAGAAAGAAAAAAAGGGGGAAAAAAAAAAAGGGGGGGGAGGGGGGGGCAAAAGTATAGCAATGAAGCAATGATTTGTCACTGTAAAATGTATTTACCCTATTCTCCATGCTTTACATCAAAAAGCCACTCAAAATCCAAGTCATCAACCATTTCTCCATTATTGCAAAATACATTGTAATCCACTCGTGTGCTTTCACAATTTTAAGATTAAAATTACACTGTCAAGACATTTTTATCGCTTTTAATTTTATTTTTTTTTTAACTCCTGTTTTAATACCCCTCTCACTAGGCTTAAAAAGCAAATGCCTTTTCCTATTGATTTGTTCTTCTCCTTTGGCAAACATTGATTTCCCACCCCCCTCGAGTTACAAATGAACAAAAAACTAACACATCTGTTTTGTTCCATGACAACAGCTTCTCAGGACCAATTGCAGCCCCCCTCTCAACCTGCCAAAACCTTCTGCATTCGTGACTCAGCACTGTAAAGGGTGACTACAGACCCTTCACAAAGCTACTTCTGCTAGAAAGGGTGAACAACCCAACCATCTGAGAGGGTACCGCACAAAAGAGCTAATGTTTGCTTCAGTAAAATAATTGGATTGTCTAAAGGACAAAGAAGTCTCTTTAAAAACCTATGTGAGATCCCAAGGGGCAATATGACTTTGGAGAGCAGTACACCATCTGGTCTGCCAAGCCTTACTTGGACTGTTCCACGGTCTTAGTCATTAAGACTGATCTTAATCATGTCAATGATAATTCAGGGGAGGAGGGGAAGAAGGGTTTTGACTGGTCACTGCATGAAACATTCCTTTACCTTGAATAAATATGGTGCCACACTGCCAGGGAACCCAGAATCCTTTCAGAACATAGTAGACAGACACTTCAAGGTGTTTATACAACACTTCACACTGTATTGAGGTAAGAGACTCATGTGTTTCATACGATGAACAGGAGAAAAGAACAACCAGTCAACACAAATTACTGGAGGGAATAAAACCAGCACCAGCATCCCTGGTCACTAACTTGCCCACTGGTAAGGAGGACGTACTTGACACATTTTGTGCAGCACTTTACCTCTCCCTGGGATTTCAGAGCATTTCACTCCCTGGGGCAGCGAGGATTTTGAGATGTTTTACATCAGTATTTTCAGATTTTAGTTTTCATTTCTTCGCTGCTCTTTCAACAACACCCCAATAAGCTTTTCATCGCCCACAGCAGCCCAGCTAGCAAATTCTACACACAAGTAACTGCTGACAGGTATCACTGAGAAGGGAAAAATAGAGATACGTGGAAAATGAGCTTGGAGTATGAAGTACTAGACAAATACACTAAAGGCTAGTGAAAAAAGCCAACTAAACACTAGTTTGTGGGCTTCACTTTACACATGGAGGATAAGAAGTGTTCAATCAATGCCCCCATATTCAGCAAACCAAAGATCTTCCTCATAAGACAGGATGGCACGTTTTACACAAGGCAGTCCACAGGACAAAGCTCTGCTTCCTTTAGATGAAAGTCTACTGCCCTTCCAACTACTTTGCAACTTCACAAGCCCATCCTTCACTGAGTGGTTACGCTGTGAGTAGAAGTGCTGCAATGAAAAGCCTGTACAAGGAACGAAGACACTCAAGCAGAAGTTTGGAAAGAATGAGCAGAGCTGCCACAGTGAAAAGTGACAGCAAAGCCTGAGATGAGCCGGGTGCCAGGGCAGACTCTGCTCTCGAGTCCCCTGACACACACATCCCCCAAGAAAGTCCTGCTTTGGAATTGCTCTGCATTCACAGCAAAGACCACACAGTCTTCCTCCAAATTACACCAGGCTGGTTTGGAGCTTTATGTGAAGGCAGAATCTTTATGCATTTGTGTCTCTTTCTGCCCCTCTGTCACAGTCATGTGAAAACCTCTTTGTTGATGGCAATCCACTTGGGCAGAGATCTTCATGGCTACTAAATTCCTCAAACTTCAGGAAAGACAATCTAGTAGAGGAAAAAAGATGTTATGGTGAATAGAGAGGGTAAGACCTCAGTCCTTGTTAATGATCAAGAAACCTTCATGGGAAAGATTTGTTTTGAGTGCCCTAATTACAGAAAAAGCATCTCTCAAACTTTGCAGTTATTAGACCTGAGAAATTCCACCTTTTATTCACGGGTTTTTATGCTGCTATGAATCCTCCAGAGCTCACTCTGAGTTAGGAATTCAGTTAAAGCTCTTCCCATGACCAAAATATTCTCTTCTCCCCAACTCATTCCCATTTTTTTGGTGAACTCTCCATTGTCTTATAAAGCTCTACCTCACTACTGTAGCTTTCAGATAATTTAGTTAAAAAGCCAATCAACCATGAGCCACAAAGCGATAGGAAACGAGTTTTCATTAGTTCTGCTAGTCACAAAAGCACTTGTTTATTATTACAGAAGCAGCTGGAATATATTTGGTTTCTGCACAATGTGTCTCAAATTTTACTCTCAAAACCGAGAGCAGCTGGGACATAAGATTACTGACAGTTGCCTGTAACATTATTAAAAAAACCAAAACCAACAAAACCCAAAACTAACCCAACACCAAACAATACCATCACAAGATAAGGCTCCAGTCTGTCAAGGAAGAACACATCAGGAGTAAGGCAAGAAATCTGCCAAGAAGTAGGATGTATCCTTGCAATCTTTACTGGCTATCTAGAAAAAGAAATAAAGACATGTTAATGAAAGCAGGCAGGTGATGAGAGCCAGGGTCAACGACAGAAAAATTCAGAGGAATCTAACAGCAGAGTAAGGAAAATGCTGTGTGGAAATGTCCTAAGTTGTTATTCACATATTAAAGGTGAAGTCCCTTTAACCTGGCTCTCCACAGTGTGGATGTTAAGTGGTTGAGCTCTGGATGCAGGACTACCCGTCTACACTGGGCTATCCCTAGCTGAAGTGCTCTGCTCTCCCTGCATTCTGCTGTACTGGAGATAAAAGAGCTTTCCAAGCCGCTTCCATAAGCCTGATGCATCAGCAATTTCAGCAGGGCAGAGGGCAAGCAGTAGCAAAAACTTTATTACTCAACAGTCAAAAATTGGCTCTGCAAGAACAAGCAAAGTCAATATAGAAAACAGCTGATGAAGGGCCAGAGACAACCTGCATGACCAAAGATCTCTTCAGAGAGGAGGATGATCCTCTGGGAAGCCACCAGTCACAGCTTGCTTAATGCCCTGCTCCAACACAGATCTCTGCAAAGCACTGAACAAGGCATCTCAGCACACAGTCCTGCATTAGAAACAGGCAGCTTTCAAATCAAACCAACTAAATGAAGGAGCTGAGGGCCAGGTAATAGAGAGAGACTGCAGAAAGGACCAAGACATTCAGGCTGACAGTCTGGGGCTCACTGTACGCTTGGGGCTCCAAGGTTTGGTGGAAGGGCTTTTCTAGATACTTCAGCAACACAGACACAAGATGAACAGGGGGAGAACCTCGGGAGCAAACAAACTAAGAAAAGCAAGAGACACTTCTTTACACTGACACACATAAGCAACCTTTGCTGTTTGACTAGAGAGAATGTCTGAATGGAGAAATTCACATCTGCTATGTTCCATCTCCAGGGAGATGTTGCTTCTCGTGGTGGAAACTGGCCATATAATAGATAAGGGTTTATTACAGCTGAGATTTTTTTTTTTCCCCAGGGATCTAAAAGTATGTCACAATCTGAGGTGGCTACAAAAGGCTAACTGAGAAAAGCCAAGTCCAAAGGGAATCACTTAGCAGTGATGAGATCTGTCAGGTGATATCATGGTTGTCATTTATCGTAATAACCAACATGATCTCAGTATCCCAAAGACAAACCAGCTGACTGCTACACAGCCAAACCTGAACTTCAGCAAGGACACCACAAGCAAGGCAATCAGAGCGTCTCACATTGGAAGGGACCCATAGAAATCATCAAGTCCAACTCCCTACTTTTCACAGGACTCCCTAAAACTAAATCTTATAACGAAGAGTGTCATCCAGATGCTCCTTGAACTCTTGGTGCCATAATCACTTCCTTGGGGAGCCTATTCCAGTAACTGATCACCCTCTCAGTGAAGAGTCTTTTCCTGATACCCAATCTGAACTACCCCTGACACAGCTTCATTCATAAAAACATTAAAGAGCACTGGTCCTAAAATTGAGCCATCTGCCGCCAACTTGATGTCACCATCACAGTGAGATGAACCCTCCAGCCCTGGGCCCCACTGAACACAGCCTTCCAGGAGCTTTTAGAATAATCTTCACATCTTTCATCCCACAGTCACACTGTATCTCTGGCCCTTGCTTCTGAATCTTACCTCCGAGAGCAATGACTCCGTTTGCTTTTCCTAGGCAAGACAGCTGTACCCAGCTTTACCTGTCTACAACTCAGGGGCCAGCTCCCTGACACAGCTCCCCCCTTAAAGGGGACAGGGAGAAATCAGAGAGCAAAGAAAGTGGCATCAGTGGGCTTTGGAGCATTACAGCTAAATCCACATGAAGGTGGGGGAAACATGGAGGGAAGCAAACATACCATAGCTTCCCAAAGCTTCACCTTCCCTCCCCAGCCAAAGAAGCCGGGCAGAAACACGGACACATTTTTTGTTGGGTGGGATGTGGAGGGGCTGTTTAAGAAAAGGGAGGCTGCCACATTATACTACATCTTGGTAGAGTTGCCTGAACCTAAACAGCCTAGAAAAAAATCTTTATTCTTATTGCAATTGGGAAGTACAAGCTACTATTCATCTTCATCCAACAGAAGCTAATATCCACAGTACTTAAGCAGAGGGGCTGATGTTCATACTGTTTTCTCTTCTGAACAACACCAGTGTTGTTTTCCCCTGCCAAAAAGATGAGACTAATTAATGATTTTTACAGACCTATCCTACCACAAAAGAAAAAAAAAAAAAAAAGCAATAGGGAAAGGAAATGCCTTGGACAATAAACATCTACAGCTCTCCTAGAAACCTGGACAGCCTCATGTCCAGAGTCCCAACATCCCACACCTACAAATGAATTTTCTTTCCCTGTATCACATGAGACAGAGGAAACTATTGCTTTCCTTTTACAGATGAGAAATGAAGCAGTGACTTATTCCTAGAGGGACTGGTGAGAGCTCATACCTGAAATGCATTTTGCTTCAGGGCAGTCAGTAGGACTATGAAGAACAGAGAAAAAATAAAGCCATCAGTTTGAAAAAATACACTAAGCTCACAACAGTAGCCTGGAATAACTCAGCAAGCCTGGTGACAATGGGCAGAACGATGCAGACCTGCAAAGAGAACTAGGAAGGAGAGCAGTTGGAACCAGGAGCAGCTAAAACTTACAGATCTGTATTTTTGGACCTGCAGAACAGCAGCACTGGGTCTGCACAGAACTTAAGGAATCTCCTGCTCCATCTTTCACAATCTATGGAAAGAAAGGATTGGCCAAATATTCCTACTGCTGAGTCATTCCTGCCACTGCCAGTCACAGCCCTTGTCTCAACAGGAGTTCAAACATCACAAATTAAGGCTAGATGCCTCTCAGTGCATTTAGCTTGTCTTAAGACAGGAAAAGTATTCTGGCCAGTAAAGCAGGAATTCTTTTTACTGTCAATAAACCATATACACTCCATTTGGACAATAATACCTCCAGTTATGACTGCCTGAACTGCTTTTGTAACTTAGGAGCAGACCTTTATCATCACTGAACAGAAAACATGGTATCTCTATAGCCCCTCTACTAAAGCTAAAGCATGATAAATACAAAGGGCTGGATGAATACAGAGTTTGCAGGTGGTATGAGCAGTATGTGAGCATCAGGCCTTGCAGATGCTTGCAGATAAATGAGTGACCTAAAGTCACTGCAGGCTGGGCTGTAACCACCAGTCCCACCTGCCTCCCTCGCTCTCGGGCAAGTTGTCTCAGCCACGGCACTCTCAACTTCCAGATCCAAGTTACACAGAGGAAAGAGAGGTTACCAAATGCAAAACAGTTTGTCAAAGCGTGTTGTCTCTAGCTTGGTTCAGTGTTTTTCTGCCTTCTCCTCCTTCCCCTGCTTCAGAGAAGACCAACAAGATTGCAGTTAAATTCTGTATCTTTCAGACAAAGAGGAAACTTAATTGCAGTCTTCAGGAGACTGAATTTCTATTGAATGAAATAATGAAGCATAACCAATTGCATTTTGGTGCCAGGGCTCAGAAGGCAATTTGCTAAGAAGCAGAGGTGTGGAGCAATCTCCTCAGCAGAGTGATTCACTGAAACACAGCAACTGGCAGATAGCGACAATCAGCCCCAGATAGAAATGTTTCACGGATGACAGTAAGAGGAGCTTGTAAAAGGCTCCAGCTCAGGTAAACTGGGAAAGACATATCACCACTGTCCAGCTAATTAATAAAAATTATTACTAGAATTAGCAATATACATGTATATGACCTCTGAATGCTGAAGCAAAAATACTTCCTGTTAACATAAAGCCACTGAATTAGCCATGCAGTCTCCAAGTACCCCCTGCTGTCAGCAGCACCTGGATCCAGCACAACAAGGTGATGCTCAGGACAGAAATGACTAACTCTGGCCCTAAATAAATGGATTCTTAAAATGCCTATGAAATCACTAAACAATAACTAGCAGTATATCACAGGAAGCCTTGTTTTCTGCTGCTAGAAAAGACCAGCTTGAACAGCTTTATTTTTCAATGTATTTTTGGAATATGCTTCTATGAGCTGCAATGATGGTGTTGAGTCATAAGCTCCAGGATTCATCTATTCAGTCCACACTCAGGTATCTGGAATGCAAAAGGCTGGGAAACGGAGATAGGAGCTGTTATTTTTTTCCCCACTCAGTATGTCCTGTATCGCACCAAATATTTCCCTTCTCCAAAAGCACTCGCAGAATAACTTAAGTAATCTACAGAGATACCTCTTTATCTTATGTACTGCTGCACAAACACCTGACATACTGGAAAATCCAAACTGAGCTCTGCAAAGATACCTGATCTCCCACAGGCAACCCGTTCCTTTATCACTGGGAAGGAAATGGAGTTCTTTGTTCAACAGTCAGCTCAGAGTTAGGAGATTTCAGCGGCTGTATCACTCAGGATCACGTGCCCACTTAAATAACAGATAAACCAAATATTTGGGAACAAAATCAAGAGCAGAACCTGCACTGACGAACTCCTAGAAGCTTGTAAAGCACCAGTGAATCTATTATCTAAAAAAGATGGCTGTCACTTCAAGAATACCCACCACATTTAGGCTCATCTAAAACCCCCCACCAAAGCAAAAAAAAAAGTGTTCCATGGCTGAAAGTAGAATGGACTACAGGAAAAAGAACTCACATTCTTCTAGGCAACTGTACACATTGCTGGGTCACATATCCCTCCTTAAAACAGCAGAGTGGGAAGAGAAGCAGAAAGAAAGATTTGACTACATTTTCTGTCCTTCTCTGTACTGACTTTTTTCAGATGCTTGTAAGAGACAGAACTTGACAGAGCTAAGTCTCAGCCAGGAACTCCTCAAACTGACATCATCTAGAGAAGGCTTAAATTAGGGAAGAAACTCTACAGCCTGGGTCTCAGCAGTGAGACCTCAAACATCATGTCCATCATTCGGTGAAGACACTTAGAAAATGGAATCTCAGTTAGCGAATGTCAGGAAGAAAGGGGTTGGGATTTGCAGCAAAAGCCAATTAAACAGTTCCCATCTCAACTCTGAGCACGAGACTGCAGCCCTCAGAGGAGAGCATCTAACCCTATTCCTTTAAGACAAAATGCATGAAGCAAAAGCCTTGATTACTCTAGCTTCATGGTTCTAACAGGAAAGAGGACTCCAGTCAACACTCCTAGACACCGGTAACTCCGAATTAAGATGTACACAAGTTCACAGCTCATTCCTAACCAATTAAGCACCTGAAACAAGACCTTAATCCTTAACTACTTATCTCAGTACTCCTGGTTCTAGGGAATTTGATACAAATCTTGGCTGTTACAGATGTACAGATTGAGTGCAGAGTAGCTACACTAAGCAAAAGATGGATAAAGATCACACAGGGCAAGTTCCTGAGCAATTCAGTTCCTCTGCTCTTTTTAGGCAGTGCTGTTTTCAAGACAGAACAGAGCTTCTGGACAGCATTATGTTATTTTACATGTCACAAAGCATTGAGAGGGT
Organism: Actenoides hombroni; assembly: GCA_024336885.1. Classification (NCBI taxonomy): domain Eukaryota; kingdom Metazoa; phylum Chordata; class Aves; order Coraciiformes; family Alcedinidae; genus Actenoides; species Actenoides hombroni. The sequence goes on from WUAM01000395.1 coordinate 10,095,391, forward strand.
TTAAACAATTAGAAGAACAGAACTTACCCCTTATAGTTTGCAAAGTGTTAGTAACTAGCATCACAGCCTGTGCAATGCCATGTGTAACATCTAACATTTGTGGGGGATAGAAACATGCCCAATTCTGGCATCAGGGGTGAAAAATGACATTAACAAGGATGGAGCGCTTTCCTCTTTGCACCCCTGCCTCATCCACAAGCAAACAGAGGAAATACTTCCCATGCTGCTTCCTTGGCACACAAGCCTACCCTTGCCCTGCAAGCAGCCACGGGCCCAAGTCAGCTTTCAAAGGCCCTCCAGCACTGGCAGCACCCTGCTTCCCCTGAAATCAAGGGGAATTTCCTCACTGAGCTAACGAGAGGAGACCCTGGCCAACACCAGTCCCATCTGTACCCAGTATAATCCATCCTTCTAACAACGCACAAAATCCATTCATACCCAAAAGAAATGCATATTCAGCACAGCTCTACATGACCCCGAGTCCAGTGGCACTATCAGCTATGTAACAGTCCTGAGCAGAGACAACAGCATTCTCGAGGGTCTGTCCTGAATCGAAACAGGCAAATGGCTCATTATCACCAGCCTGAGCCACCCAGTCCCTTAACGGATGCTTCTAAGTTTTTTTCCATTTCCCAAAGATCTCAGCTATTGTTTATCTGCCATCCCCATCTGCTAAAACACAAGTCTGCTTCCCCCAGGTTTGACGGAGAATATTGTAACTCGTAATAACCCTTCTCAGAGCCCACTTCCTAATTGGACAGCTCACTCCCCAGCACCATCATTTTACAGGGAACCAAAGCATGATTTAAGCTGTCAGGTTCCTTAAGCTATATTAAGGAATCTCTTCATTCCCACAGGGTTGAAAAATCTTAAACTGTCGATTGCGGAGAATATTTGCAATAGGTAGAAGACTGGAGTATATTTGCTTTGTTCCATGTATTGTTTCCCTAGGCATCCTCTTTTAGCCCCAGCCAGCCAGACTGCTGTGCTAAGTGGAAAAGAAGACCTGTGTGGAAGTATTTATGTTCCACAATGGATCTGAAATGAAAGGCAGCACATACATGTTCACTGGCATTGCCAGTCCCCTGCAACGACTAAGTGCACCCTCTATATTATAACCCTTCCAGTCTATTCACGGATGCTGTATTTTCAACACAAAGTAATCAAGATAGAATTGTCACATATTAGTATAAACCTAAGTGATAATTTGAGAGTACAGAAGGCAAGCATCAGAAAATAGCATTAAAGCCATAAACTTGTTTCTCCTTCCAGTGAAATTAATCTAACAGTTCATCAACAGTATTCAGGGGAAAAAAAAGTTACAGCAGCATGATTATTCCCTTTCTCCATTGTCAAATTTTCTTTACCTAAACAGGTAGTGAAAAGCAAAGTCAAATCTGCCCAAAGATGTCTAGGAGATCTCCTCCAAGAGGGGTCATGCAACACTTGTCAACTCTCACCCTTTCACAGCCAACAACTAGTTCAGAAAGAAATTCTCAGTCATGCACCATCATCACTTCATCCCAGCTGAGCTCCCCTCGCTCTCCTTATCTCCAGCTGCTGAACATGCCTCACCTTTCCAGCATCCCAAATGCCAGCAAGGTCGCAGGGACTGTCAGCTGCCACCTGAGTGGGACACAGCTCTGCAGAGACACAGAGGGTGTGGGCTTAGCAATATGAAAGGAAAAGAGAGTTTTCTTCTTCCAGAAGAAAAAGAGCAATAAAGTCATGTTAACGGGTAAACCAAAGCAAGGAGTAGATGTTTATGCAAGGGAAGGATGTACCCAGGGAATACTTTTACTAACAGCACTGCAAGGAACCTTTAAAATAGTGAGTGTGCTGCAGCAAGCCTGCATATATACAAGGAATATTTAAACTTTCATTGGACCCAGCACAGACCTGATGCCAGGAAGCTCTATCAGGAAATAGTTTTGAAGTATGGTCTGCTCAGTCATAGAGGTTTTCAGGTTTTTTGGGGTTTTTTTTTGCTATTTAAAATAAACAGTAGCAGTTTAATCTTGAAAAAACCCCAGGTAGCTTTACCTCCCAAGGAGAACAGTAAGGAAGACCTCATTAAGGGTCCCTCATTCCTTAGGGAATCATTCAATACACATACTAATATTCTTCCATATCTACTGTCCAGCAACTTCACTGCCAATTTGAGTTGGAGTTGTTACACTGATTTTTCCATTCCTTTTTGTTTGTCCTCATGGGCTGCAGTATTAGTAACAAAAATAAGCAGGTGATCAGACTATTCCACTTGTATTCTACTAAAATTCATCAGAATTTATGAATTTGTGAGCTGTCAGCAGCTACGAAAACATGGGGAGAACACAGTGATATGCAATGTTAATTTTTCTTGTCCCAGAATACAGCAGCTGCGCTGTAAGCAAGCAAACAGTTCTAGGGAAGTCTCTCCTGCATTAACAAGAAAGATTCACTACCTTATTACTAACAACCCCAAAGTATAATTCGTGCTCCTATATCTGCAAGGAATATTCAGTTATTCTTTAATAACAGAAAGTCAGTCAGCTGCTCCTGCTTTGCTCTCTAATTATGAAATATGTGGTCCTTCTAATTTTGAATTATAATAAAAGCACCGCCAGGGGCCATTCGAGTTCCCTTCTTTCTATACATGAATTGTCCTTGAACAAATGCAAGTTAGCTAATGCATCAACTTGTGAGCAATCTTCACAGGTAAGCAGCTAGAGGACACATCTGCATGTGTCCATAAGGCAATCCATACCAGCACATTGCAGGAAGGAATCTGTTTGCAGCCTTCGCTGATGAGGCACTATCATACATCTTAGTACATTTTCCACCCTAGATGCTCCCTCTTAATATCAGCAGGAAGCACTCACTACAGATACTCTACTAGCATTTCATATATTCTACTAATATTTCACACATTCTAAAGCATCTCACTTTGCCATTCGTGCTGCAGTGCATGAGGGGAACATCCACAGACTGCAGTCAGTCTTCTCACAGCCTGCTGTTGGAAAAGGTCTCTTTGTACTAAGTGACTTAGGAAGTAACAGACAGCTTCACATCGCTGCTGCTCAGCACTGGGCAGAGCTTCACATCTGGCATTTCTCTAACCCACCACCAACCGCAGCCCTGGCCTGAAACATTGATGAGGTTTACATTCATGAAGGAGCATCACGGTCTGTTCTCCATCAAGAGCTAAAAGTAAGTTTTACATGCACTGACTTCAAGGGGACTAAAGTCTTTTCTAAATTCAAGCTAATTACACTCCACAGCACTCATTCAGTGATCTGAAGGCTTCTTAAAGGTTTTCCGCCTGCTGCTTAAGTCATCTGACTAAAGAACCACTACAGAAGAGAGTTCAAGCAGGGAACACACGCTTGAAGTGATCATCCAGCAGGTCACCACAGGCACCAGTGAAATGCAGCTCTACTGGTGACAGAGAAGATGAAGAAGGGAGAGAGACAGGTGTGGCATGCAATGCCAAGGGGAAAAAACCAAACCACAAGAAAATAGTTGTATTTGTATTCATATGCATAGGGAAGTAATTTCACTGTACAAGAGCAGATACTTTACCCCTTGTGTAAGAGCTGCTGTGCCCATTTAACAAGCCCCAAGTGGGCAAAACCTCCTGCCACGTGGCTGTTCCATCATCCCATGCTGCTCTGCACACTGGTAGGAAACCTGCTCCGGAGAAACACTCACACCAAACTGACAGGCCAGAGCCCAGGGATGTCCACACAATACAGCATAGGTCCAAGAGGGCCCAAGCATATACAACCACATCCACGCGCTGCTGAATCCGAGTTCTCTAGATCCTTGCCAAAAAACATTTGTTCAGGCCCCTGCTAGAATCTGTTAGTGCAGCTTCAGCACGCTACCTGCCACAGCCTGATGACTGTTGGTTGGCACAAAGCCCAGAGGAGCTCCCATCCACCACAGGTTTCTCCCTCAGTACATTCATCATCACAGTTCGCACGTCATAAAAAAATATTTCTACGTTCGTGTTGCTTTTAACTTCACCTCATATTTCAGTGACCCAGCAGATACGCTCTGCTAAACTGGAGAGGCAAGTCTCATCTTCCTCTGCCTCGTTCCTTCCACATGTGTTTTTCCCTCTGCACCATGGCTGTGATATATTCACCCCTGGCAGTCACACGAAGCCGCTGGTCTCACCTCCGGAAAAGTCTCCGGGCAAAGCGCCGGGGGGAATGTGTTCAGCCTCAACGCTATTATCTAAGGACAAAGAGGTACCTCAAGAACCATCCCCTCATGCAACAAGGTACTTACGTCTATAGAGTCTCAAATTCAAGTGCTCAACTGGGATGACCCCACTTCCTTTGCCAACTGACAGCCTAGGACAGTATAGCTTCAGGCACTTGGAGAGGTCTGGATTTTTGCTTGTGTTTGATTTGGCTCGTTTCTGACACGGGTTCTTGCTCCCAAAAGCAGGTAATTTCACAAGTCCTTCTACCAGACAGTAAGTAAATACATTATGGTTCTGCATGAAGGAACTGCAATATATACTGAAAATCAATGCTTGCATAATTCTGAGGGCAAGAACTTCAGGATGTAATTTTACTTCAATACCTTATGTATTTACATGCTCTCACTAGGTACCAATAAAAGCTTAACAGCATTCAGCTTGAATACAGCTCTGCCATGGGTATGCTCATTTGACAAAAAGTGCACTATTAAAGCAGCTTTAATCTATTCCCTGCACGGCCTGGCCCTATCTTCTATTCAGGGAACAAAGACCAGAAAATTACAGTCAACAGATTTGAAAACACAACCGTTGTGGGAGACCTGTGGCTGGCACAGGAAAGCAGTAGCTCTGAGAAGTTGCTGGATTCTTCCCCGTTTCATCTTGACAGGGTAGACAAACCTCATGATGGTTTTGGTCTGTTGGACCACAGCAAGGACCCTTGAAAAGTGACTCCCTAGTTAAACAGCACCGAGGTTTCCATGCAGTAGAAAAGACCAAGCAAGTGGAGAAGAGCAGAGAAGAGCAGCAGGGTCCTGAGCACCGCTCAGGGTGTGACAGAGGAGCACACAGACCTTGCTGCCCAGCAGCTCTGCAAGTTCCAAACCCAGGACAGCACTACAGACAGTCAAGCAGCAGCCAGCTTGGACAGACCCCCCACGTTCCCAGGGAGGTGGTTGAGGCCCCAGCCCTGGAGATATTCAAAGTGAGGTTGGACAAGGCTCTGAGCAGCCTGGTCTAGTTGAGGGTATCCCTGGACTAGATGACCTTCAGAGATCTCTTCCAGCCCCAGCCATTCTCTGATTCCTACAAACATCCCTCTGGTTATCACAGCCCACTGTGCTATTACAGTTATGCTGTATGTGTTTCAAAACAAGGAACACAAAGCTCTGCTTTCCTGGCTAGGGTTGTATATAAGCAACTGAGGTCAGTCATTTTTCCCCAGGAAGCATTTGCTTGATGTATCTTTTACTTCAGATTGGATTCAACAGCTTTGTCTCCAGCTTCAGACACTAAACCAGCAGCACAAGATCATGTACACAGTTTATGCAGCTTACAAGAGTCTGTGTACCTGTCAGCCATCATTCACAGTAGACCTTGGTTTAGATGCAGTCATGAAAGCATCTTAGTGAAGGCTGAAAGAATGAAAACCAATCTCTGCAGTCACAATATTGCCTGCAAATCGATGTGCCAGTCAGACTTAAGGAGAGACAGCTCCATATGGAAAGATGGTCCAATTTTGGTATTCAGACATCAAAATGAAGCCCACCTGATGAAATATCACCAGCAGGGCTATTAACCAGGAAATCTGAGGTTGGTGGTGGTTTCTTTGGGATTTTTTTTGCTTATTTATTTTGCTTCGCTTTTAAGTCTGAAATTAAATAAGGCCTAAAAATTTCTAATGAGGAATTACTGTGAGGAATTGAAGATCGATGCAAAATTTCCTAGTCTGACTGCAGCTGATACAAGAACCACAGCACACTACTGGGTTACAGTCCAGTTTTGCACAATAACATATAGTAGCTAGAATGTGCCATCATTTATCCCCGCAGATACTGCACAGAATTTATCCATAAAACCCTGAAAAAACTGTCACAAAAACAAACAAACAAACACACCCTACCCCACCCCACATTAACAGCTCAGTATTTTCTGTAGAAGCCTTGGTAAAAACCCATCATTTTCTTTAAAATGACAAATTGTGACCATCTTTCACATTCTCCTAACAGAAAACAACTGCTGCCACCTGGTAAGTTTTGCACATAAGGCTTTGAAATCTCCCTGTTTGGCATCCTCTGAACCCCAGGCAATTTTAAATATCTCCTCAGCTAGGAAATACAGGTGGCAAGAGGGTTGATGGAGAGCTGAGATCGAACTGTAACTCTGAAGGGTTTTCCTGTGAAGGAGACAGAAGAACAAACAGCAACACGGTTCACACGAGTGAAGCTGTAGAATTGCAAAACGCAGTCGTGCCCCGGACGAGAACGAACCTTCCCTATCAATATTTATAAGCTTGGTCTTTCAGCATCTCATTAGAACACGTCTGGTATCTCACAGGTTGCGTAGAAAATAAAAAATAATGGCATATTTGCCACGGCTTCTGACACATGCCAGCTTCTTTTTAAACAAACACCATCCTGCATCCACTACCCTCTGCTCACTGAACGCTCCAGCTGCTGTTCTGCTTTAGGGAGCGTTCGTTGCCGTGTGTAGCAGAGCATGTCACAGGACAGTTTATGCTTAGAAAAAGTCAAGCCTGCCTAACATATGTTGTTCTCCAGCCTAGTAGAATTAAATATTTTAGTTGCTTCCCTTCTTCTACGGTTAGGCTGATGTTTTTATTCTGCTTCTAGCCACAGTCTTTTCCTTTGAGCCTCGTTCTCATTTACGCAATGTGATAAAAGCACCAGACTCTTCCAATTAACTCTGCTTTGGATGAAGAGCTTGGTTAGCATTTCCTCCCCTTTAGTGCACGATCTCCAAAAGCCACCAAGGAGCCAAAACAGAAAACACAAAGAAAGTCACTGAAACGAGCACCCGAACATTTGTGCAATTAGGAAAAAACCAACCAACAAAACAAACCCACCCCAAAACCACGGTAGCTTCCGAGACAGAGGACAGATTCACGCAGGGAGAGCACGCACAAGCGTGTGCGTGCCTTTGCACTACCAACAGGACAGGATCAAACCCCCTGCCTTACATACCTGCACTAATTCAAGTCCAAACATAATGACCCAATAACACACACAAGTGATGTTCTTGCACAAGCTAATTGGTCTTTACCCTCTATTATTCTCTTTAGAGCAAAACCTTTTATAAAGGTCATTTTCAGCCATGAGAGTGGCCCAACAGAGCTGCATTAAAGCCACTACATTCTGAAAATCCTGCATTATTAAGGTAGATATATCAACAGAAGCAGCACCCAAAGATGCATACCTGTATGTTATCTTCCTTCAGCAGATCAGAACGAAACCAAGTGTTGCACATCATTCAACAGGAGGATATGGCCCAGTGTGTTAAAATCTGGGCAGGAGCCATAAAGAGAATAAGGGAGCTCTTATAATAAAAGAGTCTTTACAACAAGAACTTCCCTGTTGCACTACTCCACTGTTAAAACATAAATCTTGACACAGCTTTACGCTTTCAAGTTCATTCTAAAACCTGATCCCAGCTCTGCTAAACACCAGGAACTCCCCCTTGGGTCTCCAGGATTACTTGGTATGAAATACACACCTCTTCCAACTTCAAACAACAAATATATTATTTTGACCTTTACAGTATACGTGTTTATATTCTTCTGGTAACTCAGTGTCCTCAGCAACAGTGCATGAAAGGAACGACACCCTACATAAGGGCCACAGTATCCCCACCTCTTTGCAAGAAAAAGCAGGCAAGTTCCCAAGCTGGGAGCAGGCAGGAAACACCGAGCTTCCCAGTGCCAAGGGCTCTATTTGTGTTCAGTGCCACAGAAACAAAATCTCCACAACTTCTAGGCTGGCAGCAGCACTAAGAAGGGACCCCAGAGCACGTCCCAGGTTCACTTCAGTGCATGACCAGGAAAAAGACTTCAGGAGTGAGCTGAAGCTTGCCACAAGTATCTACAGCCTTTCATTAGCCTGGAACACGCCATGTGTGTCAAATAGATTAACCCTAAACAGAGGCTATGGCATTTATTCCCCACAAACTATTTCAAATATATAGCTGCTTTTTTTTTTTTCTTTTTACCAGAAATAATTAATCCAAAATAAAAATTCAGCCTGGTCCTGTCAGCATCTTGGTGAAACATGATGAATTCTCATTATTTGGTAGAGCAAGCAGACATTAAACAAAGACTCTCCTGTTTTTAACAGCATAAATGATGACATAGCTATTGGGGGAATCTCTGTTCCACTGGACCTTCAGGATATTTAAGTACAGTTGATATTCATCTATGACCAAAAAGAGAAATTACAGATGAAATTCCTCTAAGAACAAACAGCACAAGCCACCACTACTGAGCACAGAGGACCACAGTGTATTTGTAATGCATTGCCAAAAACATTTCATATCTCCCTGCTAGGAAAACAGCAGCATACCACAGTAACACATTCTTCTCCTTTGACACAAGTGCTTACATTTAAAAATCCCTGAAAGGCATGACAGAAATCTAAAGCAATCCAAGAACAAGAAAATGAAGAGTAAATATGAAAATAAACTGTCATTTTAGCATGATCTATCCTAATTGGGAGTAAACACTAAAATGTTATGTAAAGAGGTCTATATTCTCCTCCTGTTAGTTCCACAGAAATCGAGCTACAACGGGAACATTTCAATAACGTGCCAGCTCATCTCTGTCCTCTCTTGAGTTGCTCCAGGCAGTAATTAATGCTGCTGTAGGGATTCAGTCACTCTCCTTCACCAGCGAAGTCTCCTCGTCCATCCTCGTCTGGAGCCTCAGGAGGAATCTCAATACAACAAAGCAGAGGTCAAAATCCCATCACATTAAGTGGCTATGTTGTATGGAATAGGTTTCCTTTCTACCTTCACCTCCAGAAAAAGATTAAAGCAATGGTGTAATTGCAATCAAAAGCTTCCTACCACTTTTGATATTGCAACTGTCTCACGACAAGCCCTTTCAGAAAGGAAAAACAAACAAAAATATATTTAAAATAAATAAATAAATAAAGGGTTCCCACTGTTATAGTCCAGAAATTTAAAAAAGAGCTTACGTGGTCAGGAAAACATCATACCAAGATGTTGTTAAGTGAGTACACTATTTAGTATTTATTATAGACAAAACCATCCCTCAGTAGATGCATGTTTCAGGAACATGTCTAGACTAAGAGATAGTTACCTATTTTACTACTCTGAGTCTCTGAACCCAGGTCAAATGACTGCCATTATCACTGAGTCAAGAATCCCCAAACACTTACAATACCATGTTTCTTTCATTAAATAGCACCATCTCATGTTAAAAAAATAGGCATTTTCAACATTACTCATTCCAAAACAAAAGAGCAGGATGTTTGCAGACTGCTGTACATCACAAGAGCCTGAAGGAAAAGGTAAGCTAAAGCAGTCCCCAAAACACCCTCATCACTTGCCATGTCCCCCAAAAGGCTGTTAAGGAACAAGTAGTGGAGAAGTGACTAATCAAAGAAAAAAAAATTTTTTAATGGCTTAAGGATACTTCTTTCTTTCAGAAGTTTTACAGGCAATTACTGAGGTCAACAATGACCAAGGAACAATTAAACACCTGCAGTGCTGTGAAAGCTGGATTTGGAGGCATGGCAAGTATGAAGAGAAGATGCACAGTTCGGGCACTAAGCTACTGGGAGCCCCAGATTTAAATTCTTGTTTCACTAAGGACTGCTGGTGTCACACAGAGCAGACCAAGTTCCTTTGTGCAGCGCTGGCCTACTCCTCCTGAGGACATCAGCAGCTCCAGCCCCCGCAGAGCACTAAGCACATAAATACATTGGACACCATGAAGAAATTCAATACTTTGCCAACAGGGCACAGCAACCACGTGCAAGGATGGACTCTGGACCAAGTCAGAGGGCGGTATTTCATCAGGCAGCCTTTCATCTGAAGGCCAGAACTCAAGCAAGGGTTGAAGTCACACTTTGCAGCGTTTTCTCCTTTTAACCTTTTTCGATGCACACGCTGCATCATCCCCAGACAGGCTTCTCAGCATGTAAGGTTTGCAGGAGAGAGAAGCTTGTCCCAAAGGCTCACAGGACAAGAAAAAGCTAGCTCATTGCAAGCTGTATTTCTGCTCTAAAATAAGCATCCACCATCCTTCAGCACTGGAAAGGGAAGGCAGCACTGAACGTGTGGGTGCTTAACAGCAGGCACAGAAGGAAGCCGTTGCAGCACGGCTCACAGACACCAGGCTCCCGCCACGGCTTCGGGGTGCTCCCGTTTCTCAAAGCCCAGTAACAGCTGTCATTCACAAACCAAAAGATCACTAAGCACTGTCCACCTGGCTTGAACAGAGTCTGCGAAAAGAAATTCTGTCTAGGGGGTCATCATTGAAGAACTGACAATATTTTCTCTTCGGTTTTGCTTCCCAGAATTCAAGTAGCCAAGTTGGGGCACCAGGCACACAAACTCTGCTTTTGCCATTGAAAAACATACTAATAACACTGCTCTGTAAAAGGTGGCTTTGGGCAAACTGAAAGTCCAGTAAACATCATCTTTATTTTATGTTCAGCGGCCAAGTAACCACCTTGGATAAGGCTCTGAATGCAGATTAAGCAGAGGGAGCTGCGTGCGGGTCTGGCAGCAGAGCAGCTCTTGTGACACATCAAGTGTGGCCGGAAGGGAAGGACTGGCTCAGCTCCACCACAGTCAGGCACTCAGAAAGGGCAACACGCTGCAAACCCCCTTCCACCTCCACCACACAGCCATGGGTGGAAAGAAAGAGTTTACCATCAAATAAACAAAAGCAGCTGAGACCAGTAACTTCCTTTGATGTTTAAACCCATAATCTCCACAACTTAGGCCTTTTTTCCTCTTTTAGCAGCCACAAATGGCATTAAATCCTAACAAAGCCACCCTCAGTTGGCAGTGTCAAGGCAGAAGCTTGGAGGCAACTTCCATATGGTAACTGTACAAACGAACAGCTTTCCTGGGAAGAAACTACCTTGGCCTCTTTCTAGGCTGGCAAGTCAAGAGATTTATCCCCATCTGAGAGGCTGCCCCAGGTAGCCATACATCCTGCTCACTGGTCCATGCCATCAGACATCTAAGAGGTGCTGTGCAGCTACAAGGTGTATCTCCCCCCTCCTTGGTCACCACAAACAAAATCAAACGGTACTAAGAACAACACAGGTTCAACCAGGTCCTCTGCAATTCGCTTTCTAAATAGGAGGGAATTCTTACATAAAGGAGGATGAAGGAGGCAAGTAGGGGTGCTCTTTCCTCACTGACTGCACCTCTGGGCTAAGCACCATGGCAACCCTTTATGATGCACAGCCCTCAAACCCACAAACCCCCAGTATTACTTCACCCACTAAGTGACAAAATACCTCTAAATGACAAAATTGCCTCTTTACCAAGTAAAGTTTAAAGTTATTAAATCAAACAGCAGAAGTCAACAATCTCAATGCTCAAGAACAGTTTGCATATGCAAATAAATTTCTCATGTAGGAAAAAAAAAGTAAATCCTTTAGGCTGTTATGATTTTGGCTGAATGCAATTTTTCTTTGTTGAAATTGAATATAGCTTATTTTTTGGTTTAGGTTTGGTTTTTTGTTGTTTTGGGGTGGGTTGGTTTTTTTTTGGGGGGGGGGGGGGGGGGGGCGCGGGGGGGGGGTTTTGTTTGGGGTTTGTTTCTGGGTTTTTTTCTCCCTCCTCTTGCCCCCACCCACATTCTTTTTGCCGCCTGGAGCTACTCCAACAGCCTGAACTCAGAGTGCAACATCCTCACAGTCACACTCATATCCTCAGTATGCCTGGGGCCAGTAAGCAGGATTGCTCCCAGCAGAGCCCATGTGCATTCAGCTGCTCTGCCTTTACGTCACCCAGGAATAGCCTTGTGATGGAAAAATCTCCAAACAGGAAACAAAGATCAACCTTCCAGCTGCGTTTGCTTCCATAAATGAATACAAAGCATGTGCTGGGGGGGTGTCCAGCTGTGATCTCACAACAGCAGGGTGCTCACCTCATCACTACCAACGTGCACAACCAGTAGAAGGTAATAATCAGAGGGCTGGTGATGCCTCTATCCTGGGTCCCAGGGAGGCAGCAGACTTTCCTGTGGGACGGATCAGCACATGGGGCCAATCTGGTCCCCTCAGAAGGGAATTGCCTACAACCACCACCTCCTTATTTTTGTGTCGACACAAGCAGTCCTGATGTGTGGGACTGGCCGACTCATCCCTGGATGGACCTTCATCTACATCCTCCTTTGCCTGGCCATCAAGTTCAAGAGCCCCAAAGCTGTTCTGAGGGCAACTGGAAAGGTGAGGGAGACCAGGAGAGGATTCGCCTACCTGGACCTGTATCCATTCCATTCCTCCCCCATCTCTGAGGTCCCCTCCTTCTGCCCAGTGGCAAGAGGGCAGGGGATTCTCTGCTTCTCGTGGAGCCTTCACCTGCTGCCTCAGGCTATGGCTCCACCGCTCCCTCTCCTCTCACACTCCGAGACTCCTTCACCTCTCCAGTTTTGTGCTCTGTCCCCACGCGCAGCAGATCCCTTCCCTGCTCACCCCAGGCACAGAGGCTGTCTCCGCTCCCTCGGGCACCAGTGCCGGGCTCAGGCGCTCTGTACATAGCCCCAAGTTTGTGTGAGAGCTGCCCCCGGGTCCCCACCTTCCTTCCAACAACAGCTGTCGGCCGAGCGATGGCCATGGCCGGGTCCTCGTCTGGGAGGGCGATGACCCCCAGCTGAGTCCTCCTCCCAAGCCAGGACCAGTTTCCCCCAGCTGAACTCACCTCTGGCACCGGAGCTCCCAGCGCGCGGCCCGCGCCTCCTCCTTCCCGAGCCGCCGGCCCAGGCCCAGAGGCCGCGGCCCAACCCCTCAGCAGGGGCTGCGCTCCTGAGCCAGCGCTGCCCGAGCAGGAGCTCCCCGGGGCCGCCCCTGGCCGCGGGTTCGCCCCGCGCTCCCGCGGGGTTTCCTTTGGGACGGGGATGGCGTCAGGGAGCGGCCGTCGGCGCTTGAACGCCTCGTTCGGAGCTGCCGCCGGTCCCGCTGCTCCGCCCGGGCCGCCTCAGCAGCCGCCGGTCCCCGGTCACTTTCCCGGCCGTTCCCGGCTTCGCAAAGCCCCCCAAAGAGCCCCTTGCCGCCCCCTTTTCGCCGCCATTCCCTTCCCCAGTGTGGACTGGCCTGTGCTGGAGCTGGGCTCCTGAGCGAGGAGATTTTCCTCATGCTCTTCTGCCAGCGACTGTACTTTGTTAGAGCTGCCCCCTCACCCCCCGACCCCACAAAGCAGCCCCTGGAAAGGAAGGGGCTTAAGTACCCCAAGGCATGCTGACCAGGAACCAGGTACCGCCATTGAGGCTGGTACTAAAAATGTAGGAATCCGTATCCTTTCCCTGACTACGCATGAAGCAACACTGCAAACCTGCTTTTCAGCTCTTGTTTGGAAAGCTTCCTGTTCAACAGTCTTCAGGAAGGGACCTTTTGCAGTAGTTTTCTATCATCTTTTTCTACGCCTATACACTGCTAGCTTACACAACCAGATATTTTGAGGAAAAAATAAAGTAGGAAACTTCTAGAGAGAATGACTGTGATGGTCACCTGGCGAGTTGGTAACTCCTGCCCCTGCACACCATGTTTTTCCAGTATCATCATTGCTACTACAGTATTACTGGCCAAGGACCAGCAACTAACTCAGAAGTACGTGAATGCATTCAGATGATTAACAGTTGAGTCATGCCTAAACTGGGCTTTTCTGTATGCACATCATTCTGCACTCTGATTATATCAGCACTTGTCCTCAATCACCACACTAGTCATTAGATTATTAATCATTTTTGACACATACCACATCTATTGCCAGCTACAAACAGAGGAAAACAGGTACCTCATATCACCCTTTGGAACTCAGGGGCTGGTGAGACATTTGTGATGCCTGAGCAAAGAGCTTTTTCCCGTACAGAACGTCTCATTTTCTATCATTCCAAATATGACTGTATAACAGAAGGTGCAAACTTCAATCTGTTTTAATTAACAGTTACAAGGTTTTATACTGGGTGTACCATATTTGAAATGACTGTCCTTCAAAAAAAGCACTTTAGTAGGACAGTGTTATTGATCTCACAGAAAGACTACCCACCCCTAAGGAATACTGCAAGCGAGTCTAATAATATTATATCAAATACATCCACTGTAGGAAAAAAGTCTAAGGTATCTAGGAGCAAGCAACATGAAATTACTAAGCTTGTCTGTACGGTCAAATCAACACATTATTTCTGTAATTAGTAGTGCTTTTTTATGGAAAGCAGCATCATATCTCTAAAGTTATCCACTAGCTCAACTTTTAATGTTATTGTTCCAGTTCTTTGGAAAGCTGGAGAGATTGTTTGTGAATATTTCAGGAGTACTGTCCATGCTTCGCCAAGACAAAAATGTTATGTGAAGTCAAGTCAACACTGCTTTGCATCATACTGTCCTGCTTACCAGAGAGTTGACCTGGCAACATAAGTCAGGTTAATGCTGTATTTCATGCCTGTCCCTATCATCTGGAAAGAAAAAATTGTCTTTCAGATTCAGAGAGAATAATTCCAGAAGTAAGATCTTCTCCCAATAGCAAGATCTGCAGGGTGAGGATAACCCAAACAAGGGTACAGCTTCTTTACTGCAGATAAACAACGTGAAAACAAACATGTATTAAGCCACTCAGGACAGAAGTGCCTGAAAGGGGATGGTTTACACAGCCACTGCAGCTGTCACCTGCTCAGGATGGAGACTTTCACTGCAGAAGCACCTAAGCACTGGTACAACATGTGCCGAGACATTTCAGCATACTTGTGATAGACAGAACATGAACACTGAGCGAAAAGAGGATGATGAGTTCAGAGGCTCTTCTGCCTGCCTTTGGGACTGGTTACACACCACCAGATGATGGGAAAACTCAAAATGCATAGAACAAGAAAGAACTGCTTGCAGGCACTCCACTACTGTCAGTCACAGGGATTCTCATTCAATGTGCTGCCAACCAAACTGCAAAAAGGTTGAAGGCATCCTGAAGATACATATTGTGTTCAGACTCTCTCTCGCCCAAGGATCTTTTGTTGAGGAGAACCTGACAATCACGGAGCTTCCCAACGCCTCTATGGGACAAGCCCCCTGCTACCAGGGAATACAGCAGCAAAGCTATGAAGACCTGAAAAAGCTCAATCACATCTAAAACTCCCTCCTAGAAACTGGCATTGGGCAACTTGCTTTTGCCATGTAACCCAGTGAGTCATATTTAGCCCTGATTTTAAGTGGGTAGACAGCAACAAGAGCACATGTGGAGCTTAGAAAGGGATTCCATCAGCTCTTCAGGACAAATAAATTGAAGAGACCGTTACAGTTTTCCTTGATTTAATTATTACAAAAACATCTTATGCCCCTCTATGGCCTGTAGACTGGTTATCCTTTCAGACTTTTTTTTTTTTCCCTCTCCTAGATTGCTAATGTGCCCTCTACTTCCCAGACAGGTGCTCCAAGGCTTGTCTTGAATGTTCTGTAGAAAAACTGGACATTAGAAAGATAATAATTATGCTCTTCTGTGAAAGCTGTTATTTTCACATACATTGCAGAAGCATCCAGAGGTGCACACCACAAGCAAATGCTTCTTCTACTAAGAGCCCACAAAACAACAGACAGTTCTCACCAGAAAAGCACCCTGTGCTGACAGCAAAGCAGAAAAGACAGGAATAGAAAGAGAAGCAAGGAGCAGAAATTGCCCAGGGTCATGTTAATTATTGTTCATATTAATGAAAGGTTTGCAACTAGATCTTACAATTTCCACTTGAGTGGTACCCTGTAAGAAAAAGTGTTCTGTTCTGCCGAGTACCCTACTGCCATCTTTCGCAGCTCCTGGGGATTATCCACGTTATTTCTTGGCATTGTGAATACTTGAAAAAAATCAAAAGTCTTTCCTAAGAAACCTTGAAAAAGTCTCATGCAACCAAACCTTCCACAGAGAGGCCTCAAAGTTGACAGTTAAATCAACAGAACTACATATAGCCCATTGTTCTGCAACAGCTCCCACTGCTGACCCAACATCATAGAATGGTGTGAGTTGGAAGGGACCTTAAAGATGATTGAATTCCAATCCCCCTGCCATGGGCAGGGACCCTCTTGATAGACCAGGTGGCTCAGAGCCCCATTCAACCTGTTCAAGACCAAACACTTCCAGGGATGAAGCATCAACAACTTCTCTGGGCAACCTGTTTCTGTGTCTCACCACGCTCACCGGAAAGAATTTATTCCTTATATCTAATCTAAATATACCCTCCTTCAGTTTAAAACCATCTCCCCTCATCTTATCACTACACTCCCTGATAAAGGGAACCTACAGGAAAGATGGGGAGGGCTCTTTAGGTACTAAAAGGCTGCTATAAGGTCTCCCTGGAGGCTTCTCTTCAGGCTGAACAACCCCAACTCTCCCAGCTTGTCCTTGCAGGGGAGGTGTTTCAGACTCCTGATCATCTTTGCAGCCCTCCTCTGAACCTGCTCAAGCAGGTCCATATCTGTCTTATGCTGGGGGCCCCAGAGCTGAAGACAGCACTGCAAGTATATACACAACTGTATGGGAATAAGGTACAGCAAGCAGTGAATTGCCTTGGTCTAAACACACGAGTTCATTCTGCTACGAGTGTCACGTTGTGCAGCCCCTATGGTTCAGATCTCGGTCCTACAGGTAGAAACTAATGCAAACTATTCCAGTTGATGGAAACGGGACTGTTCTTACAAGCCTGCTGGATGAGAGTTAGCATGACTACGGCCGTAGCATGCTGGGAGCGTAGAACCCAACTCTTAAACTGTGTAGTGTGCAGCATGAAAGCCTGCCATGTCTGAGTAACTGTCGAATAATTGAGTTTTCATATTCTGAACTAACCCTGCCTGAGGATTTTAATACTCTGCAATTACACAGTCCCACCTCTTCTCCCCAGATCGTAGGGATTTGACATAATTTAAATCCAGTTAAAGGAAATACTCTGCCCAGAACAACCTTAAGCCCCGCATAAACTGATAGGAATCATAATTCAGGCCTTGCCACATACACAGTGCGTCACAGGATTCCTCCCCCCAGTGCCCACTGTCAGAGTATGAGATACTATTTCATTCCACAGTGCAGCACAAAGCCTCAGATCAGTACGCTACCAATTGCTGCTCTCCCCAGGAACATTCTGCTTTGCTATAAGAAAGCAAAACGAACAAAATACCTAAACCTGGGAAGGTGTACAGCACATTAGGGGATAACCATACACGAGTCTGTATGCAACACAGGCAGGCCTGTGCAAAAGTTCTGCTTTCCCCGCAACACAGGGTTCTTGTGTCAGACAAAGGCTGACAGATACAGGAGCCTTGTTCAGGAGAATCCAGAGGAATTTTTATGTTTAACTTCAAGAGGAGCGCATTCCTACCTGAAGACCTTGTATGTCAGCAGAAGGGAAGCACCCTTCTACCGAGTGCTTCAGCGTGATTGCATTTCCATTCCATCAGATGCCTGTGTCTGCTTTTCACCGAGCATCTCACCAGTTAAAATATCTAGCTTCCCACAACAACTTCTTGTACTGTTTGTATTGGGACTGCTCCAAAATCAGGTAAGGTTTGTTGGAGTGTTTCTTTTTTTTTTTTAAGTTAGGCAAATTAAATAAATATTCAAGTGCTACCTTGAGTTACAGGCAGTGAAGCAGCATAACTTCTGTCAAGTAATACCAAGTTACATCCGAATCTTAACTGAGAGTCAGGGAGTTATAAGGAATGGCTGACTACTGACAATCTTCATATATTCCACAGGATTATCTTCCTGACACTGAATGAATTCCTGGCTCAGAGAGGTTCTTTGCCATCAGCTCTGAAGGGCTCAGGTTATATGTCTACTCTGACAAGCAGTCCAGCACAGTGGGAACAGATCTGCAGAGTAAAACAGGTGGTACTAGAGATCCAATATTTGCACTATGCACTTTTCTGAGACATCCCCCTTCAAACCAAAGATCTAGTTGGTCCCACAGACCAACGTGCCCATGAGTCATTGGAGCATATTAGATGCAATCCTAGATTGTATTCAGCATTTAGGTTTTATCCAAAAGAAATCCATGTTATATACTCCAGGACAGCACCATTATGCAAGCAAAGGCACTCTAAGTGAGGGCAGTTCGAAGATAAATTTCAAAACCACATTGTTAATCAAAGCTAAAATGCTAATGTAGAGAGTGCATTGGCTCTCCCTGCTGCAAATGCTTATAAAATATGTGGCCTACCTGAACTTTGGATACCAATTCTTGCAAGAGGCAAGAGAAGTACAGAGCTAATGAGGCTCCTAAGCCAAGTTCTCCCGAGAGGCACCGGTTTTGATTCTCTTAAGAAATTTCTTCTGGGTTACAGTAAGTCTCAGATCCCAACAAAGGAGAACCTGTTTCAGCTGATTGACAGCCATGGAGATTGTACAAATGGAGACCTGACCAGGTTCAATTGTAGGAAGTGCTGAATCACAACCGTCTCTCACAAACGATTCACTAATGCAGAACAAATTCTTTTAACACAAACAGGATGCAGTTAATGTTTTGAGATGAAGATATATCTTCCAGCAATACAGTTCTCAGCAGTGTCTTCACGGAGCAAAAAGATCATTCCACAAGGTGAAGCACAAAAGACCCTCAAGCTAAGGCTAAAATGAAATCTCAATCCAACATGGAAAATTGGACATATGCTTCCTATAGGGAACAGGATCTACAGTGGTCCAAAGCTTGGATATAATTCAGAAAATCTTTCCAGAGGGAAGTCTTTTCTCTTTATTGTTCTCTTTGCTGTGAAGCATTTCCCCTGGGAGCTGCTCTGCACAAAGCTCTAAGTCAGCTTTCAATTTAAAAGGGCTCCTGGTGACAGTCTTGGTGCAGGCAGAGCTCAGTGTCTGTGTGCAGACAGCCCTCTCACAGGGTAAAGCCACTCCAGTTCAATCATTGGCAATTAGTGGCATGGAAAGAGAATGGCCTCTGCACAGTGTTAAAAACCCATGGGTCTTCCATGGTCCATTTTAAAAGGCATGCATCTGCTTTAGAAATCCTTGAGCTGCCCATGTTTAGACAGCAAGATCGGGCCCTACAGTTTTATACTTTCAAGGCTAAATATTACCATAAAGGTATATAAATGATGACAAATCTCTTCTGTTAGCAGATTTAATTGAGAGGTTTACATTAATAAAGTCTCGGGCTTTTACCAATACGAGTGGCATTTCCTAGCAGGCATTTGAATGAGAAAGTACAGGAAGAACAGAAATTAATCTTTGAAGTTAACTGAATGGCCAGCAAGTTCCCCACAGCATGCTGTAAAGTTGTTGATAAATTACAAAATACTGCTTTTTATATCCAACTAGTAGAGTGACATTTGAACTGACTTTAAAAGCTCTCAGAGATCAGCTAATCCAGCAAAGCCACCAACAACTGCCTTCTCCTCTGAGTCAACATATGCAACTTTGCATGGTACAGAAACAGGCTGCACCTTATTAATGGAGATAGATGTGGTAGCCTGAGAGCCTTTAACCACCACCTGGACTCTAGGAAAATCCAGCTGCACACCTTGCTTTCAGTTCCTGCTTCTAACACACTTCCCTAACAGACCCTGGTTAGGACATCCCCCTTTCCAATATAGGTTTACATGTACATTTCCTAAAAAAAAAAAATAAAAATATGTAACTGTTTAGGAGAGAAGACAAAATAGGACTCCACTGGGACTAAACACACCCACTCAAAGAAACTAGATGCCAAGTTATCAAGCCCAGTTCAGGCTGACCTGAGTTGAACCTGTAGTATGTCAAACTGGTGCCTTAAGTGGTCTGCTGTTATTGCCAGCTCTACTCCAAAGCTTTGCCATAGTGCAAAAAACCCACCAAGTTTAAATTTGCTGAGAAATGGCAGACTGTCATGAAGGAAATGATGAAAAGCCTCTCTGTTAACAGGTTCTGGTCAAGCCCAAGTCTGACATCTACGTGGGCAAACACTCCTTTCTGCAGCAAGCTGTGTTGAAGGCCACAAATATTAACAGAAACACAAGTGAAAGATGAAGCCAAAAGACTCCCATTTGTCAGAGACTGGAAGGTCCTTGTGCATTATAACCAGTCTGTCCAAAGTGCTGGTGTGTTCCCTTTGCCTGCAGCCTGCTCTGAGGGATCACAGGATCCTTCGTGTGTCAGTCCTTGGCTGATTGATCACCACCTTCAACACCGTGGTTCATTTCCCACTACTCCCACCAGACCGTGGCACCAGGGCCAGCAAAACATTAAGTGTTTTATACACCCTCATCCTCATGCCATCAACAACCTTTACTTGGAATTAAGCTTTAGCTGGCCTCCAGCTGGAACCTTCTCCTTGTCTGATATTTATCTCCTTGATATATTTATGGGCAAACATATCCACTCTTGGCCTTCGTTATACTATTTTAAGCAAGCAAACCAACCTCTTCTAGTCCCCTCTCATAAAATAAGCTCTCTGTTTTCCTTATCACACTAGCAAGCTTTCTTTGCACCAGTTTATTTTCCGTGGTCACGGGTCATCAGAACGGTACACAATATTCTGGAGGAGATCAATTCAGGTCCTTGTTAAGTAGCATTTACGCTCTCCCCTGGAAGCGGCTCACACTGATACATTCTAATTCTCTCCACTTCTGACCCCTCAGTCTCCTGCAGGCTCTCCAGTCCCCATTTTTTCGTTCCTATCACTCCCATTCATCCAAATACAAAGCCAGCAGCCAACACTTCCACGCCCAAAGCACAGGTCTCTGAAGAGCAAAGTGAGGTTCTCAGGGGAGGCAATATCAGAGGAGCTGACACTGCCTGTCCTGCAATAGCTGGGGACATTGGACAGGAGGACACAGGTGGCAGAGTCCTGTCTCAGCTGAAATTTTGCAGTGTTCCAGAGCACAGTCCGGCCAAATTGGGGCAAATTTTCCTCAGAGACCTTAACAAAATTTGCAACTGGATTAATTTTTTTTTTTGCCTTCCCTGCCTCCCGTCACAGAAATACTTGAACAGGTTAAAGGACTGTCCTACCTGTCCCACCTATAATATTTCTAGAGTCTCTTATGCAGAAGATGACTCCCTCATTTCTTTCACAAGAAACCTTCCCTTCAATTTTTTATTGGAATTCTTCATCTCTTTCAATTGCAACCGAAACTGGTATTATTCAACTGTTTAAATTTTAACTAGAACACTGAAGAAGCACTCTAAAATGAGCATGTAGCAACAAGCACTCTGCAGGCTTAAGTAAATCCTGGCACTGGAAAGTCAGAGCATGTTGAATTCAAGTCCTATTTACATGCTGTTCTATTAGCTGAAAGATTTGACTAGGTAATGATGGACGAGGCTGCCTGGAAGCTCATTGTAATATGCACTGCCTGTTATCCTGAAAAATCAGACACAGGAGTATAAATTAACTGTGTTTCTTATTGTAATACATGCAGCATACATCACTTGGAAACAATATATACTTGTTACATTTGTTTTAACCAGTAGCCTTCACCTAACACAAAATTCAACTCCACTGTTCAGCAGATGTTCCAAAATTTGAGAATTTTACCCCACCCTCATCTTCAAAAGTTATTTGGCATTTGGCAAAAAGGAGTCTAATTGAAATAGTCAGTGCCCTTCAAATAAGACTTAAAAAATAAATCAGGTTTTATTGAGATTATTCAATTAAAAATGCTAAAAAACTGCACATATTGTGCAAAAGCTGCCATATTCTATGTTTATAGTTTACTGCTGTCAATGGGAGACTTCACTATGCTTCAGCTGTCCCATTAAGAACATATTAATTGAATTATACAAGTCTTTGGTAAAAATACTTATTTACAAACTCGGGAAATCCTGGAAAGCATGTAGATCTGTTCTGTGTTTCTCATGAATACCACTTGGCAATACTGTGTGACATCCTGTCACATTAAAAAAAAAAAGCACCCACCCACCACAAAAAAAAAACCCAACAAAAACAACAGAGCTTCAAATCAACAGCACATATTTACAAGTCTGCAATTCATATTTTTTTGTGGGAAGATGTGGGAAGGAATCTTCTTAAATCAAGCATGATTTCACTGAAAGAAGCTGCTCTTTTCAGATATCGAGTCCCAGCTTGGAAAGCATTTTTCCCATTGCAGTGAAAAGCCAGAACCAAATGTTGATTGAAATGAATGCAGCAGGGCAGTCAGTAACACTGTGCTAGTTAAACACTGACATCTACAGTCGTGTCTTGGGAAAAAGGGATTGTCTCTGGAGTAGGATCCAACAGTCACAGGTACCCTCTGGAAAGCATTGCTCCATACTCACACTCAACAGGCACGTTCCGTTCATAGCGACCTGGTGTAAAACTCGCTGAGCGGATCAAGGATCTTGCCCTGACATCAGAGCCGCCAGAATTCCTATTTGTTATTAGCAATGAAAGGAGACACACACACAGAAGGGCAATGCTGCTGTCAGGAGGCAGGAAATGAGCACAGGACTCAAAACCAGACTCGTGGTTTGGGGGTTTTTTCCCAACGCCACTTGAACATCCATCTTTTCAACTGAGGTTTGTTCTGCTCTGACACTCTGAGGAAATACCTCGCAGTTTCTACTGCTCCCAAAGGGTAGTGGGGATTTTAATTATACTATTAATTAGATCAGTGATTGCAATTGAAAGAAAAAAAAGTTAATTTGATAACTTAGATTGTACCTGAGCCATATACCACCATAAACAAAACCAGATGACAGCTATACATTTAACATTTCATGATAAAAAAGTAATTTACAACCCATGTACATATTTAAATTAGATGATTAGCACTGGCTTGGCCTTGAATTTTCCTCAGGTGAAACCAGATGCCTGGATCTGCACAAATCCTTCCCAGCTGCATGTCTTTTGTTCTAACTGCTACAGAACAAGCTCTCAGTTTTTTAAAATACACAAGAATAACAAAGCTCTACGAAGCCCCTGGCAACAGCTACTCCCATGCTCCACGTGTTCATCCCATGCAGTATCTTCACTGCTCTGTCAGATCACTGGTTGCCATGTCCACAGCCCTCAGCTCATCACTCCAGCACGCTACTGGAAGGATCACTCCTCTCAAAAATTCACTCCTGCTAAGCTGCAGTAGCTGATTCTATGCTGCTGCCCATCCATGGCCTACACACACTCAAGCCATCTCTTCATCCATGTATTTATAAGACTGATTTTATTAGTCAATGCCTACTCACTTAAAAGGAATCAGCTGCAACAAGGATAATTTTAAACCTTCGGAGATCCACTTCCTTCAGAGTGACCTGAGATGACTTTATTATGCTCTCTTCCATGTTCCCATGAAAAGAAATCTTGGCAGATGCAGCAGGAGGAACAGTTAAAGACGGCCCTGCCATATACAGAGGGATACTCTCACAAAGCAACAATTACTAGGGAACAAACATCACCCCACCTATTAGAGCCTCTATATCCAATCCGAAATTTCTTAGATGGAAATACAACATAAGAGATTGTAAGATAAACGTGAAGGCCAGGAGAGAAGAAAAATGCATGGATGGAAGGTTGAAGAGAATCAAGTAAACTGTTGTTACAAGTGGCCTCTTACCATGAAGAGCTTAAGCCCTTAACGTCTGCTGAATTTGAGGGCACTCATCTATTCTCAAGTAGTATTTGCATCACTGGGGAAGGTTCTATTAAAAATGCAGCTCTCGGCCCCTTAATTTTATTGTTTTTCTCTTCCCTGCTAGTCAGAGAGAGTATTATTACCTTCAGTTCCTCTCAGCTCATGCACTGGATTTTCCTGCCTAAAAACCAGCCAGGGAAGCCTCTTTTACTAGCCTCTTCTGATGCATATAATCCCAGGCTGTACCAGTTCTTTGCACATCATCCTTACGATCACCAATTAAATGCAGGACAACTATTGCTCTCTTGGCAATTTACACTCTCCTTAGTAGAGCAAGTCACAGTCGGGTCAACCAGCATCACAAATATCCAGCTGTTTCAGTTCAGAGCCAGCTCTTCTCTTTCTCAGAAGTGCTTAAACTTGCAACCTCTGTCAGGGTTCACCATCATTTATCCAGTCACCTTACTTATATTACCTGATGATAGATCTGGGTTCATAAACACCTTGCCTGAAAACTCCATCTCACAAGTTAAGTGATTTTCCGTTCACAGTTTTTGCTCTTACAACCAAGGGTCTTGCCAGTTGTCACCCAAGATGATTATATCCTGTCCACCCACATATCCCAGCATTGCAAGTCAGCAGCATCCACTGTGCTCTGCACAGGGTTTTGTCCTGTACACCAGTCACTGTAACGCTGGGCTAGATTACGTGGCAGCAGTCCTTGGATGGTAAGCAATGGATTAGCAGGGATGTTGGGAAGGATCCTGGGTAAACAGCAGCAGAGTCCTGGGTTCACAAAGCAAGCAGAGTTAAAACATGATCTGCAGAAGGTTGTAAAACCACTGAAATACAAAACTGTGTAGTCTCCTGTTCTGTCCTAAGTACAGGAGTAACGTTTCCGAGACCTTTAGGACTACACAACTCCTGCTGCCCTGGGGTGCAATCCTAAACCTTGTGGTTGCTCTTCTCTTTTGTCCTGGGGATTGGGCACATCAGGTCCTCTGAGATCAGGAAGGGACAGACCGGGATGTTTGTACCATATTTCATGATTACTTCAAAACAGGAATGCAGAACAGAGCTCAAATTTTAGTCTGCTTTCAAGTCTTTGCCTCACAAAATAACTCATTTTCCTCATGTCTTACCTAGAATATCACAGATGAGAAGGGTAAGAAAAGAGGGAACAGAAACCATATTTTAAAATGGCATCTCTCAAACACTTCTTTGGAATAGGTTATGGTTTCTCACCCCACCTGCCAGCTTTCATCCCCTTACTCAACAGTCTCCATGCATTGAACCCTCTCCCAGGGAAAGAAACCCTCAAGTGGAGAAGTCATTTCTGCAAAGTCCTCAAGAAGATGCAGTTCCTCATCTCCCAACCCACTCCCCCTCAAACAGAGGGAGCCAAGTGTACCTTTGAATTACGTGGGCAAAAGAAGGACGGTGCAAACAGCTGCCTGTAAAATCCAATTATGGCAGCACTGAAGAGGTTTTATGCAAGACTTGTGGTAAGAAAAGCAGATGACTGCTTTTAAACTACCAGTGATGGAATACAACCATCTGTTTACTTCAGTTAAAATTTAAGTATCAGAATATTAGTTTTTTAAAGATTTGTGCAGGGTTCAGTTTATTAAAGTTATGCAAGTCTGTAGAACACTAGCTGAAAGGCAGTTTTCTTCTCAGCATTAATACCAAACCATATCTTGCCACAGAGCAAGCCATTTTTCAGAGTTTCTCCTTGAAAACAAGAGCTGTCAGCTAAGGCTTGTAGATAGGGAGTGCAATCAAAGGATGAGAGGAGGAAAACCCTTAACTGCAAATCCCTGGACTACCTATATCATCACTCATAGAAACAAACCATGTATCTGAGTATTTATATATCACTGTAATTTATTCAGGAGGTGGCATATTCTACACTTTTATAGTCATAATTATACAGTGGTGTATTGCTCTTCAGTGAAAGTAGACACGAAGTTTCAAGAGGCCATTATAGAGCTCAAATCTGCTCATAACTAGTGATCTCAAGCCTGTTATTACATCCCTTCCTATTTTCCAACATATCAAGTCACAGCTTAAAAACACCTGCTCCCATTACTGGAAACCAGGAAAAAGTATAAGATGCACTGGTTTATCTTGTGAAAATTCTGACACTATGCCCATCCTCCCCCAAAAAAGCAGTTTTCCAACTTACAAGAGAGACATTTCAGCTTCTAATTCATTTTCAGGTAGCTTGTAGAAGACAAAGTGCCCCAGACTACTTGTATTTTACTACATCTGAAGTTTAATTGGCTGTTCAATCAAATACAGTTGCCAAAAATTGACTGTTTTCAAAAAAAAATTAGTTTCCCCATCAGAAATTAACACAAGATTGTGGAAGATATTTAGAAACTGAATTTTCCTGATATTTCCATAAGTTATAATTTATACAATTAATCATCTCTAAAAGCCAGAAAATCATGCTGGGGGAATTATATATATTATTTTATTGTGTTGTGTTGGAGACCTTGCTATTTAGAGAAAAAAAAAAATTATCAACTGTCTCAGGATGCTGTGCAGGCACCACCACTCTCACTTGACTGCTGGGGCAGGATTTGGAGTGAGGCAGAGGGTTAACTGATTTTTTTTAATTTTTTTTATGGGAATGTGGGTAGCTTGACCAAAGTTGTCGATACATTTGTCCTTCAAGTCTTATATGGCAGCTAAATCTTCCCTCTCAATTGTTTTCCAGTTCTGTCTGTTGTTTCTTATTTTCCTAACAGCAACAAGGTTTCCTCCTGCCCCTGGGTGTTTCACCTGCCCAGCTGGGCACCTCCCTGGACACCTCCCACATCACTTCAAAAAGCAGTCAAAGGAGCAGGAAACAGACGTCCTTTCACAGATGGTACAAATGAGGTGCAACGTTACTGGTAAAAATCCTGCTAACAATTAATTCCTTTTCATCTGCAAGACTTGTATTACCAAGTATCTCCGCATACGCCAAACAACCTGTTTGCTCACGAGGTTGGTGCCTCACGCTCAGCTGGGCAGGAGGGATGATACCCAGCTAACTGGACTAGCCCCAGTTCTCCAGCAATTCAAAAGGTGGAACCTGGACCCCAGGGAAAACTGTCTTATCATCTGAATGGAGGAATGCTACTGAAAGTAGAAGGGTGGGGAGAGTGACAGGATGTTAAAGTAGTACATTGCTTAATAAAGATGACTATTTTAGCAACAAACAAACAACAACAAAAAAAGAGCTGGAGGGTGGGATGTAGGATAAGGTCCCTGGGATACTTCAAGAGCACAGATTACTCACATGTGGATGGGGCGCACACTTGTAGAGATTCAGCCCTGCTACACACACAGCAGTTTTCGTTATTTGGCCCAGATATACACGTCTACAATTTGTCAGAGAATGATTGATATGGCAGCTGTGTTAGACTCTCCATATTTCTTCCTTTAGCGTGCTCTTGGGGGTTCCATTGTCAATCAGAGCACATAAAAATGCAACACATCAAAAAGCTGTTATCACTGGCAATACTTAAGGGAAAACACATTAGACTTGGTCCCAAAAACAAGTACTAAGAAGGGTTACCAGGTAGGGTCTTGCTCAGGATATCTGTCAGAGAAACACTCTCTGCCTGCACCTGAATTTATAAGCACGTAAATCCAGCACAAGGGTCTAATCAGAAGGCAACATCACCCATGACTGTGTAGCCAAGCTTGTAGCAGACGTGGCAAAAACCATTCCAGCCACTGTATTAACACATCACTATGTAATCTGCTAGCAGATGGATAACACTTCTATTAAGACTCAACAGGATATTTCACATCCCACTGTTACTCTAATAGCATTTATTAAACAGAGAACTCAACAGCCATGTTAAAAAAAAAGTCCAGCTTTAAACCAAAATCTATCTATTGCTGTTTTCCTGAAACTCTGGAAGAAACACACACTGAGATTACTGGAGTACTAAAGATGCCCAAGCCCTTCCCACTCTGCCCAGGAAGCTGCCCCAAGGCTGGCTGGTGGAGTTGCCCAGCACCGCTCTCCAGTTCTGACCAGTTGCACCCAACAAGCACAACTGCTAGAGTTCACCTCACCAAAACCAGAGTAATCTCCAAAATTTCGCTGACGTGGGAGTCCTCATTTAGCCTAGTATTAAAAAATAAAAAAAAGGACCAATTATTTTTTAGCAGTACCATAAAAAGCCTATTCTTTTAATGTGTTCACACAGATCATTATTAGCTTTTCTATCTCAACTAAACATTTAGTTTCAGTAAACTGATGGCATGATAATGGAAACTCATCTGCTTGTTCTTACGTGTATTTAAAAGACAATGGCAGGTGTATTTGGCGACAATACTCCCTAGTACTATTATCACCATGACTGCTACATAATGTCAAAAGACATCTTTGAAGCTGCATCAATTTTTAGTTTCTATCGACTACAAGCACAAGACGTTGATCCCGGCACCCGGGCAATCTGCCAGGCAGGATTGCAACGTCTTCCTTGGATCATGTCACCAACCCTTCCTCACCACCTCAGAGCCCATTTTGCTCTGCAGTGTCATATTCCCTCCTCCCTGGCTGCCCTCTGTACACCAAAGGTTTTCCTCCCTAAGTAGGTTCACTGACAGTTTCCCTGGTTTATCCTCACAGTAGTATTTCATATAAATAAACCCTTTTCAGAACATTTCTCATAGTAAAGCAAAAGTAATAAAGTTTTACTGCATAGATATATCAAATCCAGTGAAACATCCTACAGTGATAATATTTTACAGAGATTATTTTCTTAAGTAGGATTTTGAAATTTGTTATGAGCAAACAGACTTGCATCCCTAAATTTACCAAATGTGCCTGGAACGCGTAACGACTCAGATCTTCATTTTAGCATCCATTCAAAAGATGAGATCTCCATCCCTTATATTTGAGCATGTTCTTTAATTTACTAATGGCGATGAAGGGATTTCTCAGCTGGTATACACACAGATAGCCCACCTTTCTCAGCACAGAGGACTCACCTCATCAAAAACCCAGACTGAATGACACCCGAATGCAACTGTTCAGAAATTAGAAGTCAGTCAGAAATAATGAGACTCCCAACTCCTTCTCAAGCCCTATCCACTAATATTTGTTATTTTTATCAATATATTATCTAGTCCTACTGATCGATATTGAAGACTAAAGAACTGCAAAAGTATTACATGCTTCTAAGTTTATTCATCATCTTAACTATTCTACTTGAGCCATAATCAGGTCGTGTGTGTGTTATGAGCTGTAGCTGTATCATCCAAGACCTATGTAATAATGGAACCAATTTGGGGGTATTTAATGTTCAATACAGTGATATAATGCTTGCAGTAAAGAGACTATACTGTGTTATTCCAAATGCCTATATTCCACAATGCATATCAAAAAATTTCTATGATAAATTCCATTGACCGCTCTTCTCCGTTTCACCATTTTGAGACCTTTAATAAATATTTTTTTCCTTGTATAACATATTGAACAAATTGCCACAACCAGGGAATAAAGCTGAAGATAAGAAGAGAATGAGGTGATTAGAAACCCACTTGCAGATCTCATAAGATAACCAAACAAGACACTCATTCCCCCTCTCCCCCGGCAGAAATAAAGCTGTGTTTATAATCTGTCAAACCAACTAAATCAATTATCTATAGAAAAAAAAATATGCAGAAGTTCACTGCTTTCAGAGTTATAGCAATAAACTCAAATACCAACTTCACTCTTCACTGGCTACCATGAGTGGAATAATTCCTGAAAGACTTTGGCCTTTGTCATTATTAATTAATTCATAATGTAAGTATTTAACATGCAGAGACACTCCCCATTTTCTCCATTACTCTTACAACTCCGTTGTTAATGTAGAGGACAGGAACACAGGCAACTCCTTCGAATCCACAATCACTTTTTCTTTTGTTTGTTTGTTTTTAAAGAATTCAGGCTTTTAGTTCAGAAGTGAATGTTCCCTCAATATAACATTGGCTTCCCCTATTTTTTCTGTCATTACTACTTATAATCATCAAGAGCCTCAAGCATTCCTTTCAAAATTGAATTTGCTACATCACTTGGACCATCCATCCATCACTAGCCATCCCCTAGTCCCTGCGGACGCCGGCACGCTCTCCATCACAGTGCTCTGGTGCACGTGGGGATGGCTGGAGCACAGGGCAGGCAGCACAAGGGCAGCCTGCCGAGAGGTGCACCCCGAGGAGACAGCTTCCAGTCTGAAGCTCAGGGGCCAATTCCTTGCATCAAGATGGGAAACCCTGAGAGTACAAGAGAAGTAACAGAATCATAAAGCGAGGAGCTCGAATAGAGTTACCATTCTGTGAAGCATGACACAAGCTGTGCTCCCAAGAGACTGGGTAAAATAAATTCACTTTGTTTTTTTCCCCAGAAGAAATATTTCCAAAGAACCAATCTTGAACAGACAAAGGAACACACACAGTCCATGTACAGCTCTATGCCAAGATCCAGGAGATTACGAGAGCACGCACAAAATTAGGATGGTCAACAGGTTGGAGGGAAAAAAGCAGAGAGTAAGGTACTACCTGAAGACATCAAGTCTTATTCCTCCTCATCCAAGTACAGGCACCCATGCCAGCAGTCTCACTCTACCAGAATACTGGCTTTTCCAGGAACTCCCAAGCATTGCAGCTTCTCCAGGTGGGCCATCCTTTTTTGCACCATTTCCAGCCAGCTTCTACTGTCTCTTTCTTCTCACTTCCTTCCACTAACAGAAAAGCAGTAGCTCTGGGCTTTTCAGATGTACATCATTCACCACTGACTGTGATCTATACACTGAAAAAGTGAGAAATGCAGAAAAAAGCAGAAAAGCAAAACACCCTCAAAATAGATTTGAAGGGATAAGAAAAACTGCTATCATAAATAATGGAGCATCCAGGGGAGTCAGCCTTAGAAACCACTACACTCAGAGCAAGTTTCCAGATGTACAAGGAGTCCAGGCAATTATGTTCAATTCTTGACTGATTTAATTGGTATGCACAGCAAACCCACAAGACAAACTACAGGCAAAGTTATAATTGCCCTGATTACACAGCTCTACAAGAAGCTTTCAACAAAATAACGTGCAGCAGTTTTCCTTTATTTATATCTGACACTGAAGAACATCATGGACAATCCATTTTTAAAGGCTCCTCTAAAGAAGCTATTATCAGAAGCAAAGAATAATAAAAACAGGAGGTGGGAAAACAGTGATTTAGTCAGTACCTTGAAGTATAGCCCGTCTGCTTTAATGTCTCTGCTTTGTTTTATGAAGGCTTAGGTTTAAAAAAAAACAAACTCCAAGAGTTTTAATGACAAAAATAGCAATTTATGATGGAATTTCTTGATGCCATAATGTAGCAGTGAAGACCTTCTTTGTTTTTCAAGAGGAAGAAAAGTTTTTTCTCACTAAATAGGCTCACAAAGCAGGGTTTGCAGCACGAACATTACCCTCTAACTCGAGCTGAATTTCTTCTCCTACTGCTGACATAAATGTCAACTTAATCAATAGGTTAGACACAACTGTCAAAGTCTTTCCTACACTTATATTTTATCTTGCTCTTCAATAGTTAGAGAGGAAGGAAAAATGAGCTACATAAACCAACATAAAGCCAAATGCAGAAAAAACCCCTTCTTTCTCCTAGAGCCTGCAAACTACTATCCATTTTTACCAAAGTGTTTCCCATTTCCTAGGTATCCTCACAATACACCTCAAATGGAGATGCTTTGTGCAAAGAGTCGGTCTTCTCCTGCCACTCTGGGCATCGCCACTCTTGGGTAGATGCCCAGCCCTGTCAGAGATTCACGATCTTCATATTGAATTGTGTCCTAATTGCTGACTGCATTGTCCAGCCTCTTTAATCAGTCTTCATTAAACACCATCGCTTTTATCACTTTAACAGACTGACCAGTGAAATACAGCCTCTGGTACATGCTAGTCGGTTGGAAGTAAATCAAAGGCTAAATAAGACCTGGATCAATAAGCAAATTCTGACCCTTGATCAGCAAAGCAGAGCTGCATAGCTGGCTTCCCAACAGAGGAAGGCACCGGCTGGAACGTGGAAATGTAGGTGGAAATTCCTGCTCCATCCCAGCTTCTGTGTGATGTGGAAAAACGCATTTGGCCCACGGGTGGTCTTCCCAAATAGTACCTAGGCATTTGCTAGGGCTCTCAGGCAGGCCTAAGCAGGACACTCATGCCCAAAGGAAATCTGGCAAGGAAACACAGACCCTTCCTTACACCTTTGTAAATCCACCCGGGTGTTGATTTGCATAACTATCCGCATATAGCTAGTCCTTAGTTTCTCCTTACCTTGACTGTCTCCCGTTGAAATGAAACAAAAGCTGAATGTATACACTGAGGAAGACAGACTGAACCAGCAGCTCTACTGGCAGAAGTCTGGCACACATTTACTTGGCATACATTTGGTCCAGCAGATTTGTTGCCTCAAAGCTTAAAATAAACCGAAAACAAAGCTGCAGATTCAAAGCTTCACACTTCATCCTTGGAAGCCCGGGGTGGTTCTGGAGAATAGCTGTGAAAGCTACAAATGGCAATAATACATTTTTAATAAAATTGCTGGTTTAAATCATTTGCTTTTAACATCTATTTTGCAAGTCTCGGAGGAAACCAAAAGCCATTTTGTGGCAGCTTCCTCATTTTTATATGTAATGAAGAGTCTCAAAGATCACTCCAGCTATAAATATATGTTGTGAATGGAGTTTGGTATGGAGGACAATAGCTGTAAAATAATGCCTGGGGGAATGAAAAATTTACTGAGGCTTTGATATAACACTGACAGGCAGAGGCTGAGTGCATTATTTCAGCATCAAGGTAACTTTTCTGTCCCAAGGATGATATTTTACACAGTGATCGCTTGAAAAAACAAACAATATTTCTTTTATTACACTTCTCAGTATTTTTTCCCCACACCCACATATTGAAATTACTATAAATCTTATTTGCTCAGGGCAACATCACCCATTTCATTTATTCAGGCGACACGCTCCTGAGCACATGCTATTTCTTTTTTTGCCACACTATTTCCCAATTTTCCAGAAAACCGTGCATATTAAGTTGGTTTAGCCAGTTAAGGGACAGGGGGAAGAAACCGGGAGCTCTCGGCACAGCTGTAATGATCCTGACCCCCACAGAGACCAGGAGCAGTACAATACACAAAATCAATACACCCCTCAACTGCAGTCACAAATTCTGCATGCGATGGAGGTCCTCTGGCAGCAAGCTGCTGGATGCAAACAGACAGGTTGTCATGCAGCACACACACAAGACACAAGCAGGAATCCTGTTTCAAGAGACGCTGAGGGGAAAAAAACAACCCAACCCAAGAGAACACAACATAGAGAGCCTTTTAGTGCACCACCTCAGCAGTGCTGGGAGAGCCCACAAAGCCAGGACCTTACAGCACTCAAAGCAGTTTCCTTTGTGTCCCCATGGGGAACATTTCAGACACACGTGCAGAGTTCCAGCCTGGCCGTCGCTGCGAAGCAGCACGTTGGAACAGTTGGGACAACGAGTGCTTTTAGACAAATGCCCAAATGCAAGAGCCATTAAGGGAAGCTTGGTCAGCAGGGCAGTACTGCCAGCAAAACAGAGATGCTGGTACACAGCACCGACGGGGCGTTAGCAGCACCCCGCACACTGCAGCTGCACAGCAGAAGGCTGCTGGGCTCAACCCAACTCTCCTCTCAGCCCTTCTCAGTTCAGGAGCTGCAGATAACCTCAGAAAGCTTTCCTCTTGCAGCATTTCCACACACAAAGGCTCTGCCTAGCTCTAAGCATTGCACCAACTCTAAACCCGTTCTCCTCGTTTCCCTTGCGCTAATGCTGAAGCATGCAGAAGTGAAGGGTACACAGCAGGTCCAAGGGGCACTTTCAGAGCTCTGGGTTTCTCTGAAAAACAGCTGACAGGCTGGGCAGATACAAGGGTACACGGGCAGCAAGAGTCAATTGTTGCAGTACAGAGCTGGCTGCAGCATGTGCCTGTGCTGGCAGGTAGCAGGAGCACTAGAGGGTTTGGATTTGCCAAGGTTTGTCATAATCTGACTGTATTCCAGCCAGGGAGAAGCAGCTCCCTTGACTAGGTTTTGCAAAATTGCTGCATCTTGAATTTTAGTCACTATGGCATTATGCTCTTTGTTTTCAGTCAGACCAATTCGTGTTAGTCCTGAAGAAGTGCAGCTTCTTCAGACAACTCTGAAGAGCCCCAGTGGCCCCCTCTGCCTAGGAAAAGTGCTTTAATACGTGAATTACTGTGGCTCCTAGAGCTTGGGTTAGAGAGACCAGAGACTGGCACATGAAATGCCCAGAGAAGAGAAATAGGCATAAAGAGCCTGTATGGGCAAGCCCAACAAAGAGGAGGCTGAGGGTGGATGCTGAGTCACAGTATCATTACCATCTGCACGGCAACTTCAGACCAGAACCTACACAGCTCTTCTCCTCTGGACGCAGCACAGAGCACTGCACTTCTGTCATCTGCCTGTCTTTCCTACTTTCATCACCTGCCTGGCCATGCCTGTCGAGGCAGAACGATGGCAACCCCGGTAACTGCCGCTGAGACATCCCCACTGCAGCCCAGAACGCGGATCCCACACTGAGCACCGCTGCTGGCGATGGCACTGCAGCCAGCAGAACAAATCGGGCCAAGGAAGGCTGACTGCTTTGCATCATCAAATTACAACAAGCAGTGGCTGAAGGGCACACAGGAGATGTGGGGTCTCTACTTTCCTCAAACATCCGCTACAGCGCCTCACAAAATCACTGGGAAAAAAATAGTTTGAATCAAATTGGTTTGGACAGAAGCACTGTCAGATGGTTTGAAAGTTAACTGGAAATCATAAGCAGAGAGCAGCAGTGTTCTGAGCAAGAAAGGCGTTTATAAGTGCTACAAACATACAAATGGGGATTAACATTAGACTCCATTTTACACGTTTCTACCGAAGCATCTGGAAGAGCAAGCAAGTAGCACGTTAAATTTGTGAATAGGAATTGCACAGAGGAGCCAGTTGGAATCGAAAGTATGACCACACAACCACTTGCAATGCAACAAACTCAGTATTTTTAACTGGTATGAAAACATCGTGGCAAGAAAATTAGTGAGAAAGCATTAAAAGCAAGAGAGATACCTTTCCATTTGGCCAACAAATGTACCGGAATCATGACTTAAGGCCATGGGTTTTCTAACCAGGTTGCCATGCTCCCAAGCAGAGCAGACAAGATTAACAGGGGACATTCTCCTAAGCAAAGCAGATCACAGGAGATGTGACAGCTCTCTATGAAGTGAGCCATTAGTTGGTAAGACCTGGCTACCTGAAGACTAGACAGATCTCAGTAAAGCCAAAAAAAAAGGTTTAAAGCAGGGTCTCTACAGTTGTTATATCCTGGGAGGCTTTCCTCGTTAATTAGGAAGTGATTGTCTCTGAGCTGCAAGGAAGACAGAATGCAATAAAAGCTGACACTTGCAAAGGCTAGCAAGAAAGAGATGGTCCTGCTCTCAGTCAGGGAGACAAGGCTATGGATTTCAGTCTCCATCTGTAAACACTACCCCCTTTCTCTCGCATTGTATTAATCTGGGAATAAGGTTCCCATAACATAGTCTAGACAGCACGCTCAGGCTGACTTTACTGCTCCAATTCACCTTTGTCAGGTCTGTGGCTGAAATACATAAGTCTTCCTCTCAAATCTGTCTGTTGTCAATATGCCTCAGGTCTTGCTACACATCAGAGGAGTCTTCATTAACAGCCTATGAGCTGTTTTGCACAGCCAGGCACACAGCTGATTAAGTTGCTAGATAAGACACATTACATTTCAGATCCTAATTCCCTTTATCAACAATAAGAAAACACTCCACACCATAACATATCAAGCCTTACTGTTAATGTTTAGTAGCACCTACAAGATATCGGACGTACAAATTAAAAGAGATTTACATTTCCTGCTGTAATTTAAGGTCCAAGTGCATCAAGATGCTCTGCAGCTTCTCCCTGGCAGTGTTTGGCTGCTCAAGGCCTGCTCTGACCTGGCACAGAAGTAACCTGGGATCCAGCTCCTGGGAAAGACACAGGAGAGGTCTTGGCTGGGGCCTTTCACCCTTGGTTCAAGAGGCACCTGTACGCTCAGGGAGATCAAGGCTCTGCCTGGCTCAGCGTCACCCTCGGCTCCCAGCTGACCTGGCCTTGCAGAGCAGCCTGCCCTCCCTGCTCCCTGCCACCTAACTTCTTTATCCACCACCAGACCAGGGCACCTGCTGTTCAGTTCTGCTTCACATTAACAGGAGCTAAGTAACCTCTGCTCATCTGTAATTAAAGTGCAGTGTTGCCAACACAAACTATTCCCAGCCCCTGCTCTCTAACCAACACTGGCCCCAGGGCCATCCTTAGCAGCTGAACTTGGGCAGGAGACAGTCAGGCCAAGGAGTCAAAGCAACAAGAACTACAGTGGGTATGAGGGTCAATACTCTGGGCATACCACCGGCCTCACACCCACCCAACACTCACCCTGTCCCACTGGGGCCAGACACACAGCAAAGCACCAGCCTAGTGACGTTTTACTCCCAAGCCCATGAAAGCTGGGAGTGCTGATGACCTGCTGCTCCTGAAGTACAAGCCATGCAAGGCACAGAGAGGGGTGTTCTCACAGGTGCTCTGCTAAAAAAAAAAAAAAAAAAAAAAAGAAGAAAAAAAGGGCCCTTCAGGCCAGCACGGCTGAACCCCCAAGGCCCCTCTCTCTGGAATAAAATCAGTAAGGATTTTGAGCTAATAAGTGGCACACTAATTGACACACTTTATTTGCTTTTCTTTTTTTAAATGGGAAGGGAATGGGGAACGTGAGCCAACAAGAGAGGAGGTACATCCAGGCACACTGTACACAACCCAGGGAAGTGTAGAAGTCATCAGCTACCACCCTAATCCTATAAATACAGCATAACAGGCTTAAGGGAGAAACACCAATCTTGTCACCAACGGCACCAGGTCCAACAGTGTCACCAGTAACATCCCTCAGAGACACGGTCAATGCTATTTAATTATTTTTTTTAATGACCTAGACAGCATTCTCAGCAAGTTTGCAGACAACACCAAACTGAGAACAGTGCTTGAAATTCTGCTTAGATATTTGCATGTCAGGGTTGTTGGGTTTTTTCCACCACGCAGGTGATCAGAGACCAGAACAGGGACCAGGTGGGTGGGGAAGCTTTATCCTTGAAGATACTTAAAGCTTCACAGAATGTTAGGGGTTGGAAGGGACCTCCAAAGATCGAGTCCACCCCCCCCGCCAGAGAAGGACAAAACTTAACTGAACAAAACTCTGAGCAGCCTGAATAGATGACACCTAGAGGTCCCCCCCAAACAAATTTATATTAACTGATGCTGTAGTAAAACAACAGCAAGGCCTGTGCTTCTGTCTACCCTTTATGCAATATTAACACAAGGGGTTATAGAAACCTGAACATCCTGAATAACACCCTATTATCTTCAGGTTTCTTTTTCTGTTATAATATCTAGCATCTGACACAAACTAAATTAGATTTTACTCAATACTAAGCTGCAACAAACAGTCTAATAAGTACAGAAACTTCCTCACATCACGTTGCCTCTCCTTAATAGCAATTGTTACAATGACACCTTTTAAGCTCTTTCAAGGAGAATTATGCAAACAATACAGGCTCTTCTCAGAATTAGGTACAACCTTGGTCAGCTATTTTATAGACTGAAAACAAAAACCCAAAACCCCACACACACTAAAACCTGACAGCCAGCATGAGCAATTACTTATCTAACTAAATGCACATTTTCCCCCGTGTCTCAAATGCTCTAGATTGTCTGCCCATGGTTTTTGTAAGCAGACTAATTCTCAGCCTGCCATTCTTTGCCCACACAAGTTCATTTTGCTGAGATAAACTGTTGCCTGTAGTTGCACCGAATCTGTGGGAAGAGAAAAACGATCTTCTCCTTAGGGTAATGCTGCTAGAAAAGAGCAAAACACAAACCCATCCCCTTTAGCCATAATGCAATGAAGGAATTAATAAATAATAATGGGTTAAATTATTGAAGTGTATCATTTCAGAATCTTCTTGTTCAGCAGTAGATATTTTCCTCCCTTAGCTCTTTACGATGTGCAGGTGGAGCAGAGGTAAAGGGTGACGTATTTGCAGCAGTATTTAGATAGCACAGTTTTGCAACCACTCAGTATTCCACTGACATCTGAAAGCTGTTAATTCTGACAGCAAATAGCAATTAAAAGATCAGTAGGACCTGACTGTCCTAAAGCCTTGGGTTAAGGAAGGCCTCAGCTTATTAACATGATACCAGCTTTCAAAATGAATACAGAAGTCTCTCCTTGCTTTCAAAGTCTGTAGCAGCAATATACATATGAACAGCTCAAGACCTACAAAGCATTTTTCTGCTTAGTTGGCATTTTTCAAAGTAATTATGGCACTCATGATTCTATTAAAGTACATAAGTACTCAAAAAACATTCAAGAAGTTTATTCTGTGTAAAGGATCGTTACTTCTTAAGGATAAGGTTCTATGGAAATACAGACCAGAAGTCTTCCTTTTGGGCAAAACAAACCAAAGAAACATGCTTTTCAGGATATTTAGGTTTAAGCACTTAGCAGAAAAGCAGAGCTCAACTAACTACAAGCCTGTGTTCTTTCAACACAGTATTGAAGCTCACTAACAGAAAACAAAGGAAAGCTGCAGCCACAGAACGTCTCAGCAGAGCTGTGCAGCTTTTCAGTGCTGCTTTGCCCTGTGAAGGAGTGTGTGGCATCTCAGTTGTGTTCCCCAAGTCCCCATGCACCGTGCCAGACTGCAGCACCCAGCAGAGGGGAACCACAAAGGCCCCTTTGCTAAACATGGAGCCCTTTTTACAAGGCTCCAGCTGAACCATAACCCAATTGTTGTAACAGAAACTGGGACCAGTGTCACTGCTCAGTATGGAACCCAGAGGAAAAAAATAACACCACCCCTCCCTCTCATGTCCTTCCCTTTGTGGTTTATTGGTTATCTCTGATGTTCAAGGCTATCTATTGTTATGAGCCTGACTCCAGTGATAATTAATGGGAATTCCCAAGAACACAACAGGATTCTCTTAAGGTTGTCAGCCAGAAGTGCTGAGAGCACAGAAAGCCCCTTTCTCCAAGGTGCTTTCTCTCTCAGCTGCAGAGATGCACCTCCCCATGTGCCTTGAAAAGTCTCCTGAACTTTTTGAACAAAAAGTCTCTTTGAGCCACTGCCTCTGCTTTTTTTTTTACCATCTGTGTTAACCAGTACCTTTCCCCCAGCTGTCATTGTTACCTACAGTACGTTTTCTACTGACACACAAAAGCTGTTGACCTGGCCAACAAAGAGCAATTGCAGATTCACTGGGAACATGCTTGTCTTTAAGCTTTGCTATAAAGAAGCCTGTCAAACCCCAGGATTAAGGCCACAGAACTCACAGGTTCAGATCCCTGCTTGCCAGAGGAAAATCAAGGACACCACTCCAAGGAGGATGCTCTGGCAACAGGCTCCTTGGGACAAAGTAGAGAAAGCAATGTTTGCACTCATGCAGACTAAGGCAGATCTACTCCACGTTGAATAGTTACAGATTCACTGACTAGAGAGGAGCATGGTACCCTAGTAGAGGAAAACAACCTTGATTGCAGTCCTTCTTCCCTCCCCCAGTTTATTGCTATTCTATATAACTCTGGATTACCAGTTCCTCCCTCTCCCAGCTTCCCCGAAACCTGAAGTAAAACCATTGTACTCACTCTTTCTTCTCTCAGCAGCCGGCTGTTCCCATCTCCAAAGGGCACATGGCCTAACAGTCAGTGCACTCACCCCTCCTAAAGAAAGGAAACGATATCAGTCTGCCCCTAATACCCCTTTCCCCTTCTACTGCACAACAGAAACCCTACTCTCCTACATAGGCCCTAACAAATACCTATTAAACCAGCAGCCACGATCAAAACAAGCACAGAGAGACTTTCTTTCAGGGAGACAGGAGCCCCAGTTAGAGACTGGGCAACCCACCACAGCTGTGGTTTGCCTCTCTCTGAGCCAGGCAGCAGAATTTAAGGCACCTGTGTCACTTAACAAAAACCAAACCCACCTGAAGACATGAGCTCCTCCGGGGTTAATAGGGTTACAAGGATTTGAACTTTGGACTCACAGGTGCCAAAAGTAATAGCTTGTCCCATATCTGTCTTCTTGAGGATCTAATCCCAAGTAAATTCAGAAAGAAGAGAATAAGCCTCTGCTAGGCACTGCTGTCTCCCTTCATTCTTGAAGTATTATTTATTTAGGGCTTGGTGTAAATGTGGTTGAAAGCCCAGCTCCTCAAGGAATAACCACCATCAGCCTTGTCCTGTATGCAGTGACCTTGACAACTTCACACCACCACTTTTCAATCACAGATGATGGATTAATCAAGGCTGATTCGAACTAGCTGCACTCTGTCAGAGTCTTTGCTCTGATCTTCACGCTGCAATAACTTTCCATTTTAACTGATTCTGCCAGAGGTGAGGCTGTTAAGGCAGCAAAGTCCTCTTTGCTTCCCTTCTGCCACCAAAGAAAAAAAAAAAGGTAATTTTCACTACTACTACTAAGGTATTTTTTTACAATGGTGAGAAGACTGACGTGACCCAGTTTCTGTCAAATGCTTGTGTGTGCACATGTCCTCATTAGCTGAGGCTTCAAAAACTGACCTAAAGTGGTAAGGTCAGCAGACCTGGCAGCAGGAGAAGACAGTTACACCACAAGCTCACTCACATCCGTAGATTATTCCCAAGTTTCTTGGCTCTTTCTGTGCCACTTAGAGCTTGCTGCCTTTCAATGGAAAAATATAGTACTGTCTCCAGTCTCTATCATGTACTATAACAGTTGCCATATAAATGTCACTGCTTAACCATCACAAAAAGCACATTTTGTGGAGGCTTGTACATCCCCAAGACCTAACTCAAAAGCCAGCATTGAGCTGTTTACTCTCCAGTTCCCAGCACACACCCACACACCAGGACACGCTTGTTAATACCATCTTAGGTGACCAGTAACTGACAGACTGCTCCAGGTACGGTTTCATACAAAAGCTACTGGACTTCACGTGGCAGAGGGGCAGTGGAGTAGTGTCCAGACACCTGGAAACCCAGGATCCAGGATGGATGAAGTTGGCATGCCAGCCACTACTGGCACTCCCATCCTGAGACAGGGAACCGCAGAGCACTACCCCAGTAACCCAGCCACTTCCATTCCACAATCTCAGACAGCTGCTTTATTAACATTCCACAATCTCAGGCAGCTACTTTATTAACTCTGACACAAGTTGCTCCCTTTCCCCTTGTTCGGGTAAATAGAAATCCTTCCCAAAGCATCAGGAATTATTTCCTTTTCAGATTTTGGTTGCGTGTCAGC
Organism: Actenoides hombroni; assembly: GCA_024336885.1. NCBI lineage: Eukaryota > Metazoa > Chordata > Aves > Coraciiformes > Alcedinidae > Actenoides > Actenoides hombroni. The sequence continues at coordinate 10,136,530 of WUAM01000395.1, forward strand.
ACCAGATGAAAGAGAGCATCTCCTGGCTCTCCTTGTCCTGCAACAGGCCATTCAGCAGTAGACACACTCCTGTTGCTGCTTGGTGCTTCTTTTAAATATTCTTTTGTTTCTCACCCAGGGAGTAGAACACAACAGACTGTTTTGCATTACAATCCAGCCTCTCATAGCTTCGGCCCACTCAAAAAATATCTGAGATGACAAGTACCTCTCTGCTGCTAGACCCCCAGGTTACTGGGTAGGGCAACGCTGCCAATGAACTGAGGGTTAATAATCATTTCCCTGACACAGGTGCTTAGAGAATAAGATCCTGGAAGGATCATGGGAATCAGGCAGTACTTACCAACCACCAAATTAAACTGTTTATTGGCCTCCTTGCACAGCCTCTAATTTATGCCATTCTCTGCAGGGTGGCACATAAAGGAGCATCAGCTCTGCAACTGGCTGGGATTCAGCACTGGTAAAGCAGCTGCAGCACCACTGATTCCAAAGGCTTTGTTTCACCCAGTGGACAATCTCAGCAAATTTCCGGGACTGAACGTGGACCTAGCCAAGAGATCTCTGTACATATTCCCATCCCTAGGGGTCAACAAAGCTGCCTGACTTTAGATTCACTGACTTTATTTCCGTTTAATTATCGGAGCGCATGAGCACATCACAAAGGGGCTTGGGCCCTCTATAGCCAACTTTCTCACCAACTTCCCCGGTTCCTCCAGAGAAACTTAAAGCAAGCTCATCGGGAAAATAAACATGAAAAGATGAAATGATGGCCTGCAGCAGGTGGGTTTGAATGATGGGCCAACCACTGCTCAGCTCGAAGGGATAGGTCCTCTCTCTGTGGCCAAGGCAGGGATCAGAGTGGAAAGAAATGGGGATTCGTACACGAGCCAATATTCATTCCCTCTGATGCAGAAACTGTGATGTGTACAGACTCTTCTGGCACATTAATGCACCCACCCTGTGTCTTTCTTGTCTCATTTGACTGGAGGAGAAACAGTTCATTGGCATCATCCGAGTCTTCATGACAGACTTTTGAACTAACTCATCAGTGGATGCCTGCAGCCCATTTCTCTCTGATATTTATTATTTCAGGCTGACTGCAGGAATGGGGCATTGATTACATGCAGTTCACGTTTTGAATATTAACTTCCCAACCATAAAGAGGAGAGACAGAATCACAGCCATTTTCGTTTAAAAAAAAAGAGTTTTGCTTTTAGGACACAAAATAGCAATTTCCAGAAGAAAAACAAACAAAAAACCCCACTGTTCCAAGCCTGTGCTATATCCCAGTTTGGCCCTTGGGTCTAGTGCTGAAAGCCAACACCTGAGCAAATGCTGGAGTCCCAGCAGCCATACGAACCCAGACAGGTCACTCAATCATGCTGTGCCTACATCTTCTCATAGGACTAATGCACAGCTGCTTCACTGGGGTAATGCAGAGCTGATTTCATTAGCACTCACAAATGGCTTTCTGCCCAGCACAGGAAAGTATTAGGGAGACACTAAGCATCTCTGCTGCTGGCCTTCTCTTCCAAACTAGCTCTTTTCATAAGTTATGTCCTGCCAAGTGCACAAAAATTTCTTACAACCTTCTGAATCAAGAAAGCAAACATATCCTCATTTGTCAAGGCTTGTAATCACGTGGGAATGGGGCAGAGACAGCACATACGTGCCTGAACTTTGACGTCATCAAGAGACCATTCATATCTCCTCTTGGAAATGACAGTTTGCAGTCAGACAAACAGTTGGAAAATCACAAGTGGGGCTCATTAAACATTTTCTGTTGCCAGATGGATTAAACAAAGAGGAGGGTTAAAGAAAGCTGCAGTAACTCAAGGGAGAAAAGGGACAGTGGTGCTTAAGTGCACTAAATACATTCTAAACTATCCATCTAAATGGACCCATGGACCTCCAGTACCCAGAGCAGGCATTTAATGGGCTGCTGAACAGTTGTAAATAACCAGCTGACCTTAAACAAGCTCCTTCACCTGCTTCAGACAGAAAACATTCCAGTCAGTAAAGATAAAAAAGCACTTGCTCCTCAGTAGTTGATTCTAGCACCCAGAAATGGTATAGGATCAGGAAGGTGAGCAGCGGAACTGGGCATACGAACAGAGCAGTCCAGAAACCACTTGCCATTACAACACAGGTTACCTGCAGGAAAGCACTGGGTAAACACCAGGATTTGTGTAGGAGTCCAGTGTAAAGTCAGGGTAAAATACATTGCACCACTGACCTGTAACATAGAAGTTGTTCTTATTCTTACCACAGCGTTGACACACAAACAACTCCATCTCGTGCTGCTATAACCTGAATTAGCTTTTTGGGTTTGTTTTGTCTGTTTGGTTTTGGTTTGGGGTTTTTTTTTGTTTGTTCTGTTCTAATTTGAATGGGTTTATTTTTTCAGTTTTCATTTTTCAGCACCACAAGTCAGCATCCAGACTCCCAACGTTTTCAACTATGGTGATGCTGGGAAATACAGAAACAATCCCGTGGTTGTTTCTTTACTTCCAGACTATGAAAACCATCCTGACACATGCTGACTCAAGTGCAATGATTTTGCTACACATACTGTCAGGCCAAATGCCTTCAAGTCATTTCAGCTGCTACAGACGGTCAAGAGATTGTATCTGTATTTGTACTACTAGAGATAATAAACATTAGTTCAAGAGTTAAAGATCTTAAAGACCCAATTCCAGTCTCAAAAAAAAATCATATTGGCACAGAATGATTTGAGCTGAAAGGGCTCTTCTGAGGTCCTGCTCAGAACAGAATCAATTAGAGCAGGTTGCTCAGGGACTTGTCCAGCTGAGGTTTGAACACCTCCAAGGACAGATCCCACAGCCTATCTGGGCACCACTGTGGTAAAATATGTTTTCCTTATAATTAACCAGAATTTCCTATATCTCAACTTGCACCCATTGCCTCTCGTCCCATCCCCGTGCACCTATGAGAAGAGCTTGGTTCTGTCTCCTCCGTGTTCTCTACCCAGGCCGTTGCAGACAGCAATAAGGTCTCCCCTAAACCTTCTCTTCCTACAAATATTTTAGCCAGTGAATAGTTATAAGACTTCCAGTGCTTTTTAAAACTACATGAACCTATATGAGAGTGATCTTCTCATTGTTTCGTCCCTATTGTAAACACAAGCGACCATTCTCTTCCAAAAGCTACATTTTTGGTAGATCTTTCTCTGTGTGACACGTGAGACAGACTCCCTTTCATTTTAGCAATGGTTACGATTGGATTAGGTTAAACAAATGCAAAGCACTTGGATCTTTTCTAAAACAAATCAAGGACCCAATACACTTTATTAGATCTGGGAAATACAAGGTATTTCTCCAGACTAAAAGCTATATTGCTTCTGTTCTGTGATATTGCTACAGCTCAGGTGCTCAGAATTTGTATCAGCATCTCCCAATATCTTTAAAGTTCCAACATGTTGTAAAGTCAAGCTTTAATTATCTTCTTGTCTTTGTACTGTTGCTGCTCTGCTACCCGTATCGCTGTATTAAAGTCACAGAAGAGAGACATGACATGGGCAAAGACTATTGACAGGGAGCTCTGGCAAACACAAAAAATCACCTTAGCTGCTTTAATAAGCTTTCCCCATAAGGCACTCGGCTCAGGCTGCTGCAGTCCTAATTTCTAATTTGTTTGGAATCTGTTTTGATTTTCTGTCTCCTGTTAAATATAATTCTCTTCTGGGCTCTGGTTTATGCATTGATTTTTGCAGTTGCATCCATATTACACTGGGACCCAAATCCACAGTTCTCTAATTCAGGTTACACAGAAAAGCTGAGACAAATAATCTCTTCTTTTCTTTTTTTTTAATTAGAGAAATACTTTGCCCCTTTGAACAAGGATGGGACACGGACTAGTTGCAGCACCATTTGTTCCCACAGTTGAGAACAGACATCAGGAAGAGATGGACTGGTGACTTTTTAAGAGTACACTAAAAAAAACCCTTCCCTCTGGACTATACTTTGTATTGGAGAAACTTACAGTTTAATGAAGTCATCAAACTGATATTTTAAGTACCTTCAGAGTAGCCATCAGTGCTGCACTGAGAAAGAATACAGAGAACCTCCTAAAAATCTCTTCCACACAGGCCTTTTCTCTAATGCAGCACATGATGACTTTTTCCTCTTAAATAATCACAAGTGGGTCTGCCATTTTTATTTCAAGCAGGGCAATTCTTACTGATTTTTATGGCTACTAGATTAGTTTTAGAATGTATTCATCTCAAAAATACACGCAGAGAGCAGAAAGATCATTACCATCAGGCAGATCTGGTTTCTATTCCTGTCAAGCCATTTAGGGCTTTCTGGAAAATGCAGGTGCAGTCAAAGCCAAAGTCTCCTACCCCTGCTCTCAGCTCAGTTATCCCACTGCTGAAGGTTGTACCTGTGCCAGCACAGCACCGGACCCAATCTAACCTGATTGTATCCTCACTTACAAGAAGCTCCTCCTGCTACCCTTGTCTTCAACTGGAATGTAAGAAGGCAACAGCTCTGAGGATTACATTTCAAAATTAACTAGTCTTGAAAACATCGCATTTGCAAGGAGCAAATATTACTAACTACTTTTTGGTGTTTCACCAGCTGAAGATACTCAGAGCTTGTTGAAGTACTTAGTGGGTATGAAATAGAGGATGATACACTCTTCTTGAGAACCAATAAAGTGGCAGAGATTTTTGTGCGTGTGTGTGTCTGTTTTATATAAAAGCAAATAAGAATTCTGTGTGGCAGCTGACAATTTCTGCTGCTATAGGAAATGCTGTTTCAAAGGCAATGAAATCTTTGTATCTAAAGACCCCTCCTTTACCCTCTTTACTCACAGGGTGTGATAATCATGGAATCATAGAAGCATTCAGGTTGGAAAAGACCCTTGGGATCATCAAGTCCAACCATTAACCTTACTCTACAAAGTTCACCCCTAAACCATGTCCCTCAAAACCACATCTAAATGACCCTTAAACACATCCAGGGACGGTGACTCAACCACCTCCCTGGGCAGCCTCTTCCAGTGTCTGCGTACTCTTTCTGTGAAGAACTTTTCCCTAATGTCCAGTCTAAACCTACCCTCTTGCAGCTTGAATCCATTCCCTCTTTTCTATCGCTACCTACCTGTGAGAAGAGACCAGCACCAACCTCTCTACAATGTCCTTTCAGGTAGCTGTAGAGAGCGATGAGGTCTCCCCTCAGCCTCCTCTTCCTCAAACTAAACAGTCCCAGCTCCTTCAATCGCCCTTCATAAGATTTATTCTCCAAGCCTTCACCAGCTTCGTTGCCCTCCTCTGCACTCACTCCAGCACCTTGATATCTCTCTTGGATTGAGGTGCCCAAAACTGGACAATACTCAAGACGTGGCCTCACCAGTGCTGAGTACAGGGGGACAATCACCTCCCTACTTCTGCTGCTCACTGTTTCTAATACAAGCCAGGATGCCATTGGCTTTCTTGGCCACCTGGGCACACTGCTAATAAAATAACTTTGCTAATAAAATAGCTTTGATCTTTTCTTGCATTCAGTACAAATAAATATTTTCAATCATCAATTTACTTTACTTCGACAACCAGAATATTGCCAAGGACAAGAGTCTCCTCCCTGTTCCTCCTCTCCCTCCCAGCTTCTTTCCTCAGTGACTATGTCACAAGGTAGGGATACCATACCCATAGTACTATTCCACTAATATTAAGAGATTTGGTTTCCCTCCTCTTAGAAAACATCCTGTTAGAGCTGGATAGATGCAAGGTTGCTTGCTTTCAAAATAGCCAAGACATAGCCCAGAGGATGTTTTTTGATTGGTTTTGGTGGGGGTTTTTTGGGGTGTAAGCAAAGGTTCCCTTCTTAGGCCTCTTCAAGCAGAATACAACCTGTATACTTTTCTGATATACTGCTCGTTGCCCAAGTTCACTCATAGTAGTTGAAATACTCTCACTGTGTTCTCATTTCCATTTCAGAGACTGCCTTCTCCCCATCACCTCAGACGGAGGCAAGCAGAGCAGTCCCTGTGATGTGCTACCCTCCCGTCGCACAGCAAAAGACGCTTTGTGCATTTTTCAAGAAGATGGAGTTTTCTATTGCTCCACCACGGCGATTATTTTTCTGCCTCATTATTTCAAACCCTTTGCGCTTCATTATAAAAACACCATTTGCCAGAGGTAAGGTAACTAGCACAATGGCATTTCAAGGCAGCGTGAATTAATCAATGCAGCCTCTACAGCAGAGAACCACAATGCCACTCCGCCTGGGAAGGGGGAGGTTTCATTTCAAGCCGCTCTCCACCTTCCAAATTAAGCACTTTAGAACTCATTTGCTACAAAAAGCCTCAGCTCCCAGGTATAAAAACAAACAGCTCTGTTGAGAAGCAGATGTGAATACAGCAGGAAAGGGAAGGGAAAGGGGAAAGGGGAAAGGAAAGGGGAAAGGAAAGGAAAGGAAAGGAAAGGAAAGGAAAG
>WUAM01000395.1:10143621-10158707 GCA_024336885.1 Actenoides hombroni
AGGAAAGGAAAGGAAAGGAAAGGAAAGGAAAGGAAAGGAAAGGAAAGGAAAGGAAAGGAAAGGAAAGGAAAGGAATTGAGGTAAACAGTCTTTACTCCATTTAGAACAGTTAGGCTTGACCCACACACACCTGCTATTTTCTGTAGAGTGTCCCCAAGCCTCAGGGTCACTTGTTTGATCTGGGAAGAAGAAAGGAAGCAAGGGCCAAGAGAGGGTTCCTACCCATGCTTTTCACGGCCAAACACCCCACCCGATTGCCAAAGAGCACTTGTTTGGTACCAGGGTGCTGCTGTGCTGGAACAGAACCCCTGCTCTTCCAGCACCCGTGACAGCTGCGAGAGCAGGCAGCATGCAGCCTGGCACTCACTACAACTCAAAACAACAGGGTTTTATTTCCAGGGCCACTATTAAAACAGAAAGCTGTTAAGGATTAAGGCTTGTGATGTTATTTCAGCTTCACTGAGTGACCTGTGTGGGCTCTACATCAAGCATTCACTCCATTAGCTGCACTTAGAAAAATTTGACTTTTTTTTTTCTTAAAATAGGATACTATGTTCTGCTGTGTCTTCTGAGTAGAGATAATTTTCACCACTGCCACAACCCACCCAGAGCAAACCAGACCAGTGGGAGCCAGCAGGGCCTGGGTTAATTGCTGCAGGAGCTGCTTGCCAAAGTGCTGTACAGCCCCTCCAATACAGTCACCCTGGGTCACCCACAGCCCCTCTACTCATGCAACTTGGCCTCTAGAGTTAAGAGAAATGCCTCTTATACCAGCCCTGATCCTTTCCACTTCCAAGCCATCTTTTCAAGATGTAGAAGAGGCCAGGCTCAGTGACTGTAGTCCAATTAGCTCTTTCTAATTGCACAATTAGGACATGGGAGGAGCACACCAGTCTTTGAGAGCAGAAGGAGCTCTTCCCTTCCTGCAGTGCAGCAGTAGAGTTGGCTTCTTCAGAAGGGACAGAAGCACTAACTAGGATCTAGCACTTACCTGTTCGTGCCTCAGCGTGCTGAAGGGTGGAAGTGACATGTGCTTCTGCCTTTAGTGCTCATAGAGGAAAAAGCAGACACATGGGAAAACATAATTTCTCCTTTTACTCCCAAACCTTTTCCCTATTCTGCAGTCAAGCACTAAAGCAAAGGCTTTACACAGCCAGTGTTTCCTTTAACAAGAGCTCTCCTCTCAGTTGCTTTTGTTGAGCTGTGCCACGTGCAGATCTGGGTTGAGGTCTTTTAGAAAGCACATGCAGAGCTGACAGGTAGAATAAATGCTTTGAATAGGGAAATTTTGTGTTTGGTTTTTTTTTTGTTTTGTTTTGTTTTTTTTATTTGCTTTGTGGGCATCCTCCTCACAGATCAAGACTAATATTGTGCCAAGAGCTATATGCAAACAACGCTGTAGTTCATTCTGTGTCATGCTGCTAGTTTTCCAGTGTAATTTAATGCTGGGGATGTTATCACCAGTCTTTCAACAGCAGATTTCAAGCAGTCAGAATGAAAGGGCTACTCCCATATGTATTTTATATGAAGAAAAAGAACACTTCAGGTGGGGAAAAAAAATAATTTACATTCGCCTCTTATTCCAGGATTGACCACTCAGGTAACCATCTAGCTGAAGATTTTGTAGCAGCCAGAGGTGGAAGCAGCCACAGCTCCGCTTGCCTCCGTGAAGTTAATCCTGAAGGAAGGATTTCATCAGATCAGAAACAGTCCCCAGCATCCAGTTTCCCCCAACAGCTGCCCATTAAACAGCTGCAGTAGGCTCCAGTTTTCCAGCATCCTTTTCAGAACAGATCTGCAAAAACATTTTGAGTTCCTCCCCTTAAAAATAGAGGTTGGCTAATTGTGGAAGTCACTGCTTCTTTGGGCATTGCCTAGATTAGTGCTGCATTATTGCATCTGCTTATCTCTAGTATCTTTGTTACTTCTCCCATTTCTTTTAACACCACTGATAGTACTGCAGCTGGGCAATAGCCCCTCACACCTGACTCTGAGTACTCAACAACCCGGCGTGAGCACAACGTGCCAGAGAAACGTAAAGGGGGGAAAGCACAGCTCAGCATGCAAAGCCCCCCTGCAAGACTGCTCCACCATGCAGCACGGACACAACTATCCCATGAGCCAGTTCCCCAGTTTCAGCCCGAGAAGGGTTGGAGATCACAGCAACATTTCCCCTCACCATGCTGGGCCGGCTGTACCTACGCAGTCCTGGCACCTCCTGAGCAAACGTGCTTTGCTCCACAAGTGCAGAAGAGTAACTTCTTCAGCTGAGGAGAGCACGCTGGGCATCCTGCAGAGCTGAAGTAGTGTAGACAGGCACAAAGGCTGTGGCTACCTGCCAGCACGCAGAGCGGCCACCCCAAGCGCACAGCACTGTCCTCCCAGTTACACAGCGAAGGCAGCGGGCTGGTACCAGCACAACCCATTTGGTCTCAGAACAGCTCACAGAGGGATAATCTGAGCCACAACAGGCCTGCAAGATGCAGTGTGAGCAACCCTCCCCTAAAAACGGGAGGCATCTATGTAGCACATTAATACTCAAGGACACACAGTCACACAGCAGGCAAGGTATCTATCCTGCCAGCCACACGCACCCTGGTGCTAGCCAACAGGAGAGCTACTAAGCTGAAATCCAATTTTAGTCCCCTTGTCGAGTGAGTTCACGCAAGTTCAAAAGGGAGCTCTCTATCATTGTTATAGATCTCATCTCCTGAGACAAGGTGAGGCAAGTAAATCAACAGAAGTATCATTACTAAACCATAGGAGAAATGGGTGTATTGGGGCAGAGTTGGTTTTCTAACTACAGCTTTGATTCACCTGTTTTTCTCAAGCCTGTCTCATCTGTCAAGCTTTCTGAACTGGTACCATTTCAATGCCTAGCTGAGCTATAAAACTTCCACTATTCCTTCTTCAACTTAAAGTAGCACTCAAGCCTCTATGCTAAAAACTGGTGCCATGTGGAGAGAATAGATACATTTAAGTTTAATGCTCACTATAGCTAACAGTCATTTATGTTAATAGACACTTTTGTTTCTTGGAATTAATCTTCCTCTGGGATTTTTTTTTTTGGTGGCACAAATCAGGACGGTTTATTTCCCTTACAATTTAGAGAACTCTTCTTTCTCAGATACTAAGAGCAGAGAAAGACAATCACAAGCAATTGAATTACCATAAACTAATGAACTACCATTTGTCAGCTGAGTCAGAGTGACTATTTCCTCGCACAGAGCAGGTAAACATCAGAAAGGCTTGAGGAAGGTGATTAAAGCCAGTTTGTCTAATCCTGCATTTGCAGCAGGCTGACAGAGCACTGTTAACTGCTTACAGTCACTTCCCTTCAAATCTCCATCAACTGCAACCTCTCGTCCTTACTCCACATTTTCATTTCAGCCTTTTCCAACTTTCCCAACACTGGCTACTCCGGCCAGATCCTGCTGAACTTCCCACTGACTGCTGAATGCTGGAGAGAGAGATGTATTCCTTAGTAATACAAGTTTCTGGACCACCAGCACAGGGAGGTGAGAAGGCTTGCCTGAGGTGCTAGGAAGCCAAAGGGCAGCTCTATTCTCAGCTCTGCAAGAGACATTTTGTCATTTATTATGCCTCCTTTTCCTCACATCTGAACTGAGAATAATTTAGCAAAACTTCCTGAGATCCTCAGTGAGAGAATACACTCTGGGAAAAGGAGATGCCCAAATGTGACACCTTGAATGACTGCAGCATATACACACTTGAAACCTCAGCTACTAAAAGACCAAAAATAAAATCATCCTCTCCTATCCAATAAAGAGTTAAGGGTTCAAAAGAAATCATTTTTGCAATTCTGGGTGCAATATTAGCTCAGATACATGAGTTGAATCCATATGGCATATTAACGATTCCCAGCAAGGAAACAATTTCAGGAGCTATTCATTTAAGCAATAGTTTTCATTCTATCTAAATACTGGAAGCAGTAAAGGCTTCTACGCACCCTGTAAAATAGATGAGGAAATGGCATAGTATGAAAATCAGAGAATAGGAGACAGATGTCAGAGTTCCAAGGAATAGAAGGTAATATTTTTATTTTTCCTGTTCCAGCTTTGTGTGCACGAAGGGGCACACACAGGGTTTTGGTTTTCAACAGAGTATCGAAAGATAGGAGCTTGTATCCCCGCCAGGAGAACACAAGGTGAAAGAGGAGGCTCTTTCCAGCAGAGGACAGAAAGATTACACGCCTAAAACAGCAAAGGGGTGAATAATCCCTTCAGCTGGAAAGCAGCTGGACTTGCCTCAGCTCAAGTCTTTCACTCTGCTACTGTTGTGAAGCTCTGTAATAAAAACGAGAGAAAGCTTATGTTGGACTCACATCTATTTTCTTCCCTGGCTCTTTTCACTGAACGCAACAGCTCAGCACAAGCAAACCCTGCTATGTGCAGCATGACTGTCATTGTACACTTGTAATGCCCTGCAGCAATCTCACTTCCGTGGGTCCACGTGTTCCTTCTTACAGAGGCCTGGTCTCACAGGCAGCTGGGGGCTACAGGATGGATCCAGTTGCCTTTGGCTGGTCCACACAAGAAATATGTTAGGGCTGTGGAGCATCAGTCAGAGAATGTGCATTTCTCCGGAGACTGAACTGTTCCTAATGAGGTGTGATCATCTTCTGCTCTTGATGCTATGAAGATAATGCACAAGTTGCACTTCAGCAGCAAACACTAAGGATCTGATCTTTCTTTATAGAAATACATATTATAAAGAGAAGTCTGTGGGTGTTTTTGCACCATATTAATTGGAGCTGGATCAAAGCCAGGATGAAGGACGGCATGTCCTACAGAGACAAAGGGCAACAGAGCCCTGCAGCCCTTTCATCTCATTACCATCAGACCATCCCACATCAGAACTGCACAAAGACTAAGGTCACCCAGCATTTCAGTAGAGTTCAATACTGCAGCACTACATCCAAAAAAAGGCCAGGCTGTCACAGACAGAAATAATCCCTTCTCTCTCTTTCCAGGAGGATGTATGTAGATTGCTGGGGAGTCATAAAGGAAATGCATCCCAGAACTACAGCAAAATCACTGAAATGCTTTACTTTGTTCAACTTGCTGTTGAATCATCCTATTTGGCCACATATGGAGGCAGATGCTACACTACTGTTCTTTAAGGAATTTATATCTCCCATCTTTCTTAAAAGGAACAGTAACGACAATTCAAATATCCAAAAACTCTGAGGCATTCAGGAAGCCTACAGTGCATCTGGCACTGCTCTCTGCAGCACTGCTAGTGCTCTACCATGTCCTCTACCCTCTCCCATCAGATCTGGTGGATGTACTCACCTGAGCTGTGCTTTGAATACCAGCTGCATCTGGGATTACCTTAGATGTTTTCCTTCTTCAAGCAACTCTGCAGCAACACTTCCCTCAGTAGTATTTCAGCCTTGCTGCCACCTAATCAGACTAACCAGACTAACCAGATCAGCACTCAGTTCCCCAGAGCCTCTAGAAATGGGACTTAGTCTAAGAGAATAGTAGAACGGTGTGAGTTGGAAGAGACCTTAAAGATGATCGAGTTCCATGGGCAGGGACATCTCCCACTACACTGAGTCACTCAAAGCCCCATCCAAGCTGGTCTTGAGCACTTCCAGGAATGGGGCATCCACAACTTCTCTGGGTAACCTGTTCCAGTGTCTCACCACCCTCACAATAAAGAATTTCTTCCTAATATCTAATCTAAATCTACCCTCTTTCAGTTTGAAACCATCACCCCTCACTCTGTCACTACACTCCCTGATAAAGAGCCCTCCCCATCCTTTCTACAGGCCCCCTTTAGGTACTGGAAGGATGCTATAAGGCCTCCTTGGAGCCTTCTCTTCTCCAGACTGAACAACCCCAACTCTCTCAGCCTGGCTTCATAGGAGCTAAGGGCTTCTAATAAGAGCCAAAGCCTCCTCTGTCATTGACCTCAGAAGGGATTAAAACCACTGAACACCTTGCAGAGAAATCCCTCTCCATTCAACCACCAAGTCCTGGGGTAGGATGCACACGTGTTGTACACAAGGGAGAAGTGAGGCCACCCATCCTACACAGAAGTGTTTCCATTAATCAGAATTATAAGTCCACCACTGACACATAGAGCAAATCTGTTAGGTGACCTTGAGAATATCAACTTCTTAGAAATGTGTAGCCATAAGACTCAAAATCAGTGGGATTAAAAAGCCTCACAGGCTTTTGTGTCCTTGGTCACCTCTTTGAGCCAAGTCACAGATGGTGACGAAGTTCTGAGCACATTAAGTTCCATGGAACTCTCAGTCCTGGCTGTATTTCTTGCCTATTTGTGCCATTTCTTAGAATGGTTGTTTTTTAGTGATTATAACCTTGCAGGAACCCTGGACGTAGGGCTGAAGGGACCTCATGGATCACAGCATCCAGCCTCCTTTTCTTGAAATTCTGCCATATAATCCCACCCACAAAACCTGCAAATTCAGGCTTTGAACTAGCAAGGTTGCTTGATCTCAGTGCTCTATGGATATGGCTTTTCAACATAGTGCTCTGACGCTGAACTGGTTCTGCTCTGGTTTTAGCAAGTTTTATATAGTACTTACCCTCTTTACAGCTCTACCTGCAAAGTACTACAAAAGATTCTCTGCTAAGACTACCACAGTAAACCTGCTGACTCCATAATACAAATTCAAAGTAATTCCAGGTCAGACCTTTAATCAAAGAGACCTCTCTAAGCTTCTTCTCACCCTTATTAAAGAGATTTACAAAACCGTGAAGGAGGTTGGAGAGTTAATGATGTGCCATTTAAAAAGGCTCCATTAAGATTTGGATATTTTTATCTTTTAGGTGAAAAAAAAAGCATTTGCAGATTATAACTCTAAGGAGACAATTATAAGAGCATTCTGAGAGTCTTTTCACTTGATCTATAAGGGGGAGAAATGGCACAGCAGAGTATAGGAAAGAAAATACACTGTCTAAGCCTTTTTCTTGAATAGGATCCTAACTAGCCACGTTGCAGCTGCAGTGAAGTGTCTTATGTTCCTGTGATTTATTACTGTAAGGGCCACATCATCTGCCAAAGTGTGCTTGTAAGAAATTAAATGGTTTCCAAAGGGAACATTAGAATAAGACAGATTTTAGATTTGCATTTTTTACCCTGATTAGTGTCTGTGAGGCTCCTTTGAAAACTTTTGTATCAAACACAAATACAAAATTATTGTCAAATGAAGTCTGAATTTGGGAAGGTTTCAGGAAGGAAGCCCCGTTACCCACAGAAAGGGATGAAGAGACTGTTTACAGGAGTGAGAATGCAGAACAGTGCTGAGAGAAAGGAAGTGGCAATCTTCCAGCATGCTGCGCCTTGGACCAAATTGCTTTCTGTCTAACATGATGAGTTGTTCACAGGCTTGAGTTATTCTGTTACCCTTTTAGCTCAACCTTGGACACTAAGCTTCAAATCAAATGTAAGTAACAAATTAAGGGCTTGATCCTGCACTCCAGCTTCCCTTGCACTTCAAATTGAGGAGGGGGAGCAGTATAAACACCTATATTAATGTTAATCCTGGTGGTATTCCTGATGGACTTCCAGAAGAATCACCAGAGAAGAAAAGTCCCACAATCAGCCCAGAAGATGAAGCAGCAATACTTCCATTGATCCCATGAACCTCAGAGTCAACCTTTCAAGACATTCATTTGCATATGAGCATTTCTGCCAACTTGTTCCAATTTCTCAGTTACAAAGGGAAAGAAATTCATCCTCACAGTATTTTTTCATAGCTGTAAAGACTCTGCTTTGTTGAGTGCAAAAACTGAGTGCAACTGTAAAGAAGTCCCAGTACTTCCATCAGAAAGACCTTGGGCACATACAGTATGAGTCTATTACACTTCTTTTGCCACTAAGGTGTGAAAAAAGGCAAAACAAAATACAAATACAAGGAAAAGGAAGAATATGTCATCATCTAAACAGACTGGCAAGCTGTAACACTGGGTATTTTGTCACGAATGCCCAGAAGTTTGCTACTACTCACAGGTCAAACAAGCCTCTTGGTTGGTATCAGTTTGACTCGCGTTGTATAAAACATGAGCAGTGGGAAAGAACTGACATCTTGATGGCCTAAAGAGGTGACTTGATTTTCACATGTGTCAGGAAGTTGCTCCTGGCAAGTTACTGTAGTCCCAAATGGCAAGCATTCTCTAGAATAATTGCTAACTTCAGTTTTCTAGGATAGGAATCAAAAAGCACATATAGCTGCCATGAGACACTGGGAACAAAGCAGCTTGGGTACTTAACACCACAGAGGAAAATTCTCCCCTGAGTTTATATAGTCTTCGGAGGGGATATAAAAAATCCCAGGGAATAATCAGATCCATGAACAGATGGAAACATGTGGCTAATCATGAGGAAAGAAGGGGTTTTTGAACTGAATCTTCCCACCTTTATCTGTATTCCTCCTAAAGAAGTTTTGCAGAGCTTCTACAAAGGATTATTTCTGAATTGCATTTGCAATAGCAGCTGCAACCAACAGCACCTCCCTGTAAGCCATGAATATCTCCACTCACATTCAAGGAGCACGAGTTACACCGCCTCAATACCTCAATCCATTTGCTTTAGCATCAGATGACCCATAACTGTTCAGCTTTCTACCTGCTTCTTTTTCTCATTTCATGGTCAAAACAAGCACTCCACCTTAAACTACTGCAAATTTCCTTGGGGAGACAGGATCACATTATGATGAAGCCCATCAGATTTGTTTTAAAACTGGAAAATGTCAGGATGAGCCCATAAGAGTCCTTCAGAGTGTATGGTCTAGTTCTCTCCTGTACATTATTTCTCCAATCCCATTCCAACTACCATGTTCCAAAGCCCTTTCCTCAAGCAAGTAACACATGAGAACCCATTGACAACATTTCTGATGGCTTCTTTGACATGCAGTTGACAGTATATTTTTTTAACTGCTTAGGATTAATAATTAAAACTGATTCAGCACTGAGAATCTTCCAACTTTGTTCTGATCAGGAAAAATCATGTTCAACTATGAGATGACTAGTATCATTAAAATTCTATTTCAGAGAACTGCTGTTAAGTGATAATTTTGCTCTTCAAATTAAGAGAGAGGATTAATAATTGAATCCAAAGACCTAGTTATATATTTTGGTGGGTTTGTTTCCTAATAGGAAGAATGACTTGAGCAGAAATCCATTAAAATTTTTAGTATTCCCATGCTAGTCTGATTCTAAGCTTTTCCATTAAGTAGCACAGTCATAATGGCATTAAACCACTTAAGCAGCAAAAACAGCACATAATTATCACTTCTAATTCAATCTTTTAGAGTGTGAATAGATACTGTACATCACTGACAATTCACAGTTCTGAAGAGATTTTTCTACTCCTTCATAACAGCTTCACAGCCTCTTGTACTGATATAACTGACCCAAACATGTACATTTTTTTTCTCCAGAAAAACTCCTCAGAATGAGAGAGCAAAATGAAGCCAAGATGAAAGAAGGTGTACCAATCAGCTACTGCTTTATTCAAACCTTGTAGATGTTTAGATATGAGTGGGAACTAGTGCACCAGTATCTATGTATCAGCATATCAACATTTGACACTATGAGCGTACTCTCAGAATTATGAGCATGTTAAATATCACATATATATTTTTTTAAAAGCCCCACATAGAGAGTATAAAGAACATGGAAGCTCTGTAGAAATGAGAGGAGACCAGAAAAGACTGTGCAGCATGTAGCATCCCCTCCCTTGCCCCTGAGACCCCCCTGTATTGGCTGCCTGGGACGGCTTTCCCTTGGGAATTAGGAAGTGTGACATCTTATCGGTACCTGCTGCACCAAGCAGCAGTGACAACAGCTTGTTCCCTGCCACTGAAAGGCTGCTGGGAGGTGCAGCTGGTGTGGGCAGAACCAGCAGTGGCCTCGCTCCACTGCCACCCCAACACCAGCGCTGCAGGGAGCTAGCAGCAACACCCAGCGCTGCAGGGCCAAGAACCTCCCCAGCTGCCTTTCCCCGGTGCCCTGCCCCACACGATTACCCCCTGGCACGCTGTGGGCACTGCCACAGTGCTAAGGAGCTGGGGCAACTTGGCATTTTTGCACCTGTTAAAGGGAACCACAAAGGGCAATAGAAAGCCGAGCACGGGAGCGTTGTGGTTTCATTTGGGCAGCAGCGGGGCTGCTAAAGGCTGCAGGAACAGAAGGCTCTGCAAGTTTAGACTCCTGACAGCCCACTGCTTACAAACCAAACTGAAAGCAAGCAGACAGCACGCTGGGGCCGGCCAAGCTGAGACAATCTGACACTGGGAGGCCCTGTGAGACAATCCAACACTGGCAGCAGCTGTTTGAGAGGCTAAAATCCGACACAGCAAGTGACCTCAAACACAGCAGCCTCAGACCCTACACGCTCTCCTCTTTGCCTGCAGCCCGCGCTACTCCCTGCACGCTACCAGCTCTGCTTCCAGCCCTGCTTCACCAGAAAGCACAGAGCTTCCACATCTGATCACAGTGACAGAGTCACAGCATCCCCTCCTACGCAGACCAAGGCCTTCAGCTAGCAGGTGGAGATGAAATAGTTCACCTTCTCCACCCCAGGACCAGGCATGCAATATTTAGGGTGCATCTCCTCTCTGCTCTGTCACAGGTATAGAGCTACAGCATACGGCTCTGGGTTGCTGCTCTAACATCATTAGTAATTCCAGCTTGTTGCAAACACGTATCTTGGTTTTGCCTCTGCACACACAGCTCAGGGGTCTCCTATTTCACCATTGGTATAAGAACACAAATGTCTGCTCAGAGAATCTGATTCTTCAAAACCTCGGTTTCCGTGGCGAAATGATGTTAACAGCTGGTACAAGAAAGCATCTCATGGAAGCTGCTGACATTCAGGCCTGTCAAATGCTCTGCTATTTCCATCCTTGACCTTCCTCCTCTTCCCTTAGTAGGCTGACATCAACAGATCTTCACCGATCTTTCCATCTAGTAACAATAACTATGTACTCACCATAACCCTTTTTACAATAAATACCATGCCAGAAGCCTTTGTGTATCTCCAGACTGCAGGTAACAAAACTGAAGCAATGGCTAAAGAAGATTTCCTCAGAGTCGGGACCACAACTCCTGTAAACCAAAGCACAAACCTAGTCCTGCACTTGGGCTCCACAAGCTGTCTATAAGTCATGTCAAGGCAGCACCCAAAGAGCAAAGGTCCCCCTTTGGCTTCCCTGTGTGCCACGGGGCTGCTTTTGTCACCGCTGCTCACAACGGTGCATCTTGGCTATGCAATCTCAGCCTGAAAAACCATAATTTGAGAACGTAATTTTCTGCAGAGGCCCTTTTTCAAATAACCTCAGGCTGACAATAGCAAGCTCCTTAAAGATGCAGCAAAATCACTTCATCACTGTTTCATGCATTTTATTTTAAAGGACTATTAAGAACCCATTCTTTCTGATAGAATTCTATTTTCATCTCTACTTCTTTTTTTTTTTTTCCCTTTAGGAGCTTGAAAAATAAGATTTCTCTATCTCTGCCCTTTTCTTTTTTCCCTGTCTGTTTCTATTTGATCAATGATGATTCTTTTTTTTTTCCCTGTGCTTCTAAGAGAGTTGACATTAAAATGTCTCGTTCCTATTCTCTTTCTGTTGTGTTTGTGCATCGGAGCCATTCACAATGATGTCAGCTCAGCTCTGGGCATTGTCTCTGCTAGTTCAATTCCAGTTGAATTGCTGGAGCTAGCAGGACATTAGCATTCACTTGATTGATTTAACATAGCCAGAGAAGAAGATGGGGTTTGCATTCAGCTGCACACATCAAAAACTGAAGAAATTATAAAGAAGTCCAAAGTTGGTAAGTTCTTTTGGAGTCACACATCTTTTGCTTCTCATACATCTTCCAGTGCTTGTGGGCACCATTTAACTAACGGTTATTTCAGTGCTAAGCCCTTCCTTGACAGTGCTCATGGATGAAAGAGGAAAGGGATTTAAAACTATTGTTTAACATAGCTAATCAATTTAGCAGATTTCAAGGCTAAAAGATCGTATTATGCATTATGTCCTATAAAATGTGGGCTATACAATTTCGTCCTGTAATTCCAGTACTTTATCCAACAACTGGAGAGAACCCTCCTTCAGAGGTAAATAATTCAACCTGAGTTTTGAAGTGAATATTAAAGCTATAGCACTGTATCTCTCACTGGCCTTAAAAGTTCATTCCTTTGACCAGTGCTTACCCCTGTGACAAGGTCTTGGCTGTGCACACTTGCACATGACCTACAAAGAGGCCAGATTCCATATTTTGAATGTGAAACTAAGGTGAAGAGGAGGATGCCAGGTAAAATTTTGAGAAGAGGGGGCTAAAGTTTGGCTCCAGGTTCCAATCTCCTCCAAAAGAAATGCTGAGCTCAGTAGCTTCCTGCAAAGTGAATGAAAGAATCTGGCTTTACCTACCTGCCAACAAGAATCTCTACCTCACTGTTTTGTAGCTTTAGAACAGGAATTCCCAAACCTTTTCAAACAATAGGATGGAAGACCTCACTCAGCAGACATGTTTGTTCAGTTATGCACTTTAGGGGCTGAATGCAACAATGGCACTACCAGGCAGTAACAGTTGGCCTCATCATCAAAGCCCTTTTCCTGCACTGTGTTGGCTTCAATCAGAGTCCAGCTATTCAAGAGGAGAGTTTGCAACCTTCAGACCGTAGCAACACTCGACCCCCCTCTTCTGATGGAGACAGGTAGAAGTTGTGTGTTTTCCAGTAGCTTCAGCATTATAAATACATGGGTGATGTGACAACAGTCAGCTGTCCCAGTTCAACTATACCTCTGCATTTCTCCCAATTTCAACAGTATCTTCTGATGAGGAGTTCCCTCTGCACAGCCTCTGGCTCAGCTGTGTTTTAACTGCCCAGAAACATCTGCAGTAGCTCCCCTCTAGTTTCAGTTACTCATTGTGAACGTTCCTGCACTGCTCCAGCCCAGCCTCTCTCCTGCAAATGACATAACAGAGAGACAGATGAGTCTGTTTCCAAGAGAGTGGACAGTCATTTGTGATCATTAACAAGCAGTCACTGTAAAAGATGACAACTCATGTGTCAGCTGAAACATTTCACATTAATTGGAACAGAGTTCCTATCAAATATGTTTTGATAATATCCAATCTCTCATGGATGGGTTTTGGACCACACAGTGAGAACATCGTAATGTTTGATGTCTTTCCTTGGAGGCAAGAAAGAGCATCAGAAGGCAAGTGCAGCTGCAGGCAGCTAGGAAAGACAAACAGAAAACAAGAGGGGATCAGCTGTCTGTGGAGACAAGCAACCAGCCGTGGAGCTCTTCAGCTCTGTCAGCAGTTTAGATCCTGGCACAGGTCTATACGTTTCAAAAGCTGCTATTGTTTGTGAGCGTGGTAGAGATACAGTAGGAAATAAAGGGTGAAGCTGCAGCTCACAAACATCTCAAGAGTCAGCACTCAAAGCTGAAATCCAGCTGGTATTTCGTGTGCATACATCACTGCATGTTTTCATACAAAACTGACGCTTTGTGGTGAGCTTACTGCAGTCGGTTCTCCTGGTTCATTCCTACCGTGTGACTAAGCATCTCCCTCAGCTCTCCTCACTTAACTGCCATCTCAGGGCTGGCCCTTCCCTGCTGATGACATTTGTCTGGTTCCCAGCCCATGGCAGAAGGATTTCAAACATTTGTCTCCTGCAGTTCTTAAAAACAGTTTCTTGTAGTAATTGGATAGTTTCCAGGAGTACTGTGTGTGTGTCTAAACGAGCTCTAACTCCAGAGTACTTAACAACATTGGGCTGTCATGAGATCTTTGGCATTGCTATGCCACTTTAGTCCTTTTAACACCAAGCAACAATTTCAAGCGACACAGAAGCCAAAAGAGTCTCTTCGGGTTTCTAACATGCTTTACATACTGCTTAAAACTTTCACCTCACTGATCTGCTGCTGGATAAAAGCAGTGTTGAAATATATTAAAGCAACAGTCAAGATCTGCAGCTACATTAGTCATTTTGTCAGAGCCTTGGAAAGAGCCTCACTGAAGTCAGGCAGGAAAACAATTTGTTGAAGCATCAGCTGAAGCAGTGAATCACAACTCATTCAAATCTCTCTTAAGTACGTGATCAAGTAACTGCTGAAGCCCTGAAAGCCACAGTTGATTCTGCAAACAGGAGATAGGTAAAAGAAACTTTGCACTGTTCTCCAGTCTCTGGTATGTGATAACAACCTGAGTGTCCACCTATTTATACCTTAAAGCAGCCAGGTGGGAAAAGTTAGAATGAGTGATGTGTCCTCAGTGCAGTAACAGACCTGCCCAAAGGTACAAATTGACAGTGCTTTCCTATCACTGGGTGTAACTGGAGTTTAGTTCCACTGAACGGAGCCATTCTGGACACCCACCGATCCGGCCAAAATCACTGTTTTGTAGCATTTTTGCCTGAACCACAAGAAATGGTTCCTCAAGCCCAGAAGAGTCAAGCGATCGATGTTCTTACAGATCTTTTTGCCAAAGATAACATCATTAAGCTTTGATGTCTGCAGTACAGCCACGAGCCTAAAAAAAATCCTTACCTGAATACCCAGGACATCTGGGGAATGCAGCCAGATGCCAGAGAGCACAGAGCAGCTCAGCTGTAAATTGACTTAAATAAAACCAAGTTCAGCCAACCAGGGCATACCTTACAATACAGGGAAATTACATCTAGGACTTGATTGTAACCACTATGTTGGCCTAAGGGTACACTACAATCAGCTAATAAAGAGATTAAACATGTAAAACCTTTTTTTTTTCTTTTTTTTCCAATAGGCTGGTGGAAAAAGAGAGCAAACTATTGTTCAGTGACGCTCCTTCAAATCAGGTGTCAACTCAAAGTTCTTGACAGACGATGTGTAGGTGACTCTGACACACTTCTTTCAGTCTGGAGCTCAGGAACAATTATCACTAAAGGAAAGAAAAAGTTCTGTTAGTAGAAAAATGTTCTGGCTTTGATCTTTAAATATTAACTCGTCTTGTGTGTTGGGGCGGGGGGGGGGGGGGAAACAAGTGACACGTACTGTGCTCCCAGCAGTTTGATGTAGTGGTTTGGAAAACTCA
>WUAM01000395.1:10175949-10195523 GCA_024336885.1 Actenoides hombroni
GGAGGGCGGCGACCACGCCCCCTTCCCGCGCGACGCGCCCTGCGCCGGCGCGCGAGGGGGTTTAACAAGCGCGCCCGTTCGGAGCGGCCGGCAACCATGATCACTTCCGGTAGGTCAGGGGGCAGCGGGAAGGAACGGGGGGGGGAGCGCGGAGCGCGCCGGCGGGAGCTGGGCCGGGGGTGGGGCCCCGCCGCCTAACAGGGCCTTCCCGGCCGCGCTTCCGGGCGGCCGCGCCCCAGCATGCACGGCGACCGGATGTGCCGCCATCTTTAGGCTCCCTCTCTGCCGTGTATTGACAATAACAAGCCCCGGGCCGGGCCGTCCCCCCTCGGGAAGAGCGAGCAGCAGGCAGAGAGGGGGGAGGCGGGAGCCCGAGGAGAGCGGGCCGCGGGGGGAGAGGGGGCCGGGCGGCGAGAGAGCGGGAGGCGTGCGGGGCGAGGGGCTGGAGCTGAGGCGTGAGGGAGCCGCGCTCAGCCCTCCCCGCTGCTGCTCGGCGGAGACGAGGCGGCCGGAGCAGGAGGGGAGCAGAAGGAAAAGCCGGGGGAGCGAGCAGCCGTGGGGCCATACCGGTGCCGGAGAGGAGAATTGAAAGAAGCTTCTGGGTGGCGAGAGACGGGAACGGAGACGCTCTGCTGAGAAAGGAGTAAAAGCCGGAAAGCAGAGACAAACTACGAGAAGAAACAAAGTAATAAAGAAAAGGGGAAGAGAGGAGAAGTGATTCCTCTGAGAAAGAAGAAAGCAGAGGAGAGGGAGTACAGAAGGACTCCACTGATGAGAGAGAGGAGCTGAAAGACACCCCCCCCTCTTCGAGAGACACCAAACAGAGACTGATTCTCAAACTCTGTCTGTCTCTCTCTCCCTTTGTCAGACCACAAGGATTTGATGCACCTCAGCCTGTTCACTTCTGTGTGTTCATGTTTCCCACAGGTTTCTCTTCCCCCAACCCCCCAGCTGCAGCCCAGGAGGTCAGACCTGCCACTGATGGTAATACCAGCAGCAGCACCTCCTGCAAGAAGAGAAAGTTAAATAACAGCAGCAACACCAATTCTGAAAGAGAAG
Source organism: Actenoides hombroni (assembly GCA_024336885.1). NCBI lineage: Eukaryota > Metazoa > Chordata > Aves > Coraciiformes > Alcedinidae > Actenoides > Actenoides hombroni. The sequence goes on from WUAM01000395.1 coordinate 10,177,009, forward strand.
AATTTGATTCCATTTCTTCCTGCGCCTCTTCACCTTCCAAAAACACCTCCTCATCATCTTCCTCCGTCATCACCACCTCCTCGTGCTCCTCCTCAGGGGTTGCCTCCTCTAACCATCACCTCCAGAAGAAGCTGCGCTTTGAGGACTCCGTGGATTTTATTGGACTCGATGTGAAGATGGCTGAAGAGTCTTCTTCCTCCTCCTCTCCTGCTGCCTCTTCTCAACAGCAGCACCAACAACAGCTCAAAAACAAAAACCTTTTAATTTCATCAGTGGCTGTGGGGCACCACGCAAATGGCCTGACCAAAGCTGCCTCCTCTACTGTTTCCAGTTTCGCCAACAGTAAACCTGGCTCTGCTAAGAAATTAGTGATCAAGAACTTTAAAGGTAACAGGCCCTAATTTGTCCCAGCCTATGGGGAGCTGGCGCTCAACTTTGTTTTGTTTTCAACGTGAAAACCGGTTGGCTTTCAAATAGTCTGACAGGAAATGCTTTTCTGTGGTGAACGTTTCTATACTTACGTAAAGGGAGAATGTCTGTGATGCCTGCTTGCCCAGTCATGTGCACATCCTGAGCTACACTTCGCTGCTTGGGACTATTTTTGTCAGGCTCCTTTCACTCTGTCTCTTCAGAAGGCCTTAACTTAGATGTTAGAGGACAGGATTTTCTACAGAAGTGTGTAAACTGCCTTTATTCAAACCTGAGATCTCTTTTCTAAGAGTCTTTATTCAGAGCTCAGTATATAGCAAGCTGTTCTAAAATATAAGTCTTTGCAGGGAATGCCTTTTGGTTTGGTTTTAAATTGGGCCTGAATCTGTGTCTTGCCTCTGTGCTGTCTGTTTATAGGTTAATCTGCCTGTGCTTAGTTTTAAATGTTGAAACTAAGATGATTATCAGGCTATTATGGTGGATTTCCCTTCTGGTTTCCCCACTTGCCTTTAAAGTAGGTACTTCAGATTTTTGCTGAGTGTTTTCCTTGCAATATCCTTGCTGTAATTTTTATTATTTAACTCTTTATTGTCTTTTCTCTGTCTTAACAAACTGTCACTTTGCCAGCTTACGTTATTTTATAAATTCTCTCGATAGATATGTTTGAGATTCTCAGGTATTGTTACTAGACAACAACTGAAGCAGAGAAATGAAACTTTTCTGTTATGATGCTGCTTAATTTTCTAGTAAACAAAAATACAAATAGCTGTAGGCAAAAGGCTTAGCTAAAATGCTATCTTTTTCCTTATAAGGGTGGAGAAATAGTGTTTCTCTTATTTCCTGCATCTTGCTGTCTTCCAAAACTAGTCTGATAGCCTGATTTCTTACACACACCCCCCCATGTGTTTGGGGTTGAGGGGGGAGATATTACTGACATTAAAATTAAGTTCTAAATACAGAAATGATACCCATGTTCTGTAGAGGTACCACAGAAGGTAAGGATTAGGAGCATTGTAGCCTCTGTCATGTTTTACAGCAATTCATGATCACTGTGTAACTTTTTGCTTTAAGGTCCTCCTAATTCTCACAAGTGTTCTCTGCCCATCATCTCATCATCATTTAGTTTTAAATTTATACTTACGATGCATGATAATGAGAAATTAATGCCACTCTTCTGTTGCTTGTACACTTATCTTTAAGGCAAGTCAACTTTTCATGTCTAAAATCTTTGTGAAATGTGATGGGTCGCACGGTGCTGTGATCATCATTGCTTATCAGTTGGTATTTGAATCGCTTGCTTAAAAAGGATGTCTCGGGAATCTGCCAGCTTTGCTTTTTATTTACTCACATGCTAAACTGCATAATAATCTTAAGGTTGTCTTTATTTTATCCCTTACAACTTAAATACCTTCCCAATGTCCACAATCTTGGTATTTACTGCTGGGTAGTGTACTCATTACTTGCTAGTGAAAATAGGCGACTCTCACTTGTAGTTAGTTGTCTGGCTAGATTCTTAAGATGCAGCTAATGCTGGGATAGTGCCAGTATTGTAGGGCAGTGCTTGGGAGGGCAAAAAAATTCCTTCTCTTCATTTCTTATTTCTGGAAAATTCATAAGCTTTACAGTTTGGGTCTTTTGTTTGTTTGGTTTTTACCTTTAGGTATGTTAAAATCGATTTTAACAGAGTGTAAACTCTGGGGCAATTTCACCTGTTGGAGGCATGGATGTGCCTGTGTCTTCCTCCCTGAATTTTCTCCTCCTTCCTTCTCCATTTGGGAACGTGCTTATCAGAACAAAACTGGTCTTTTTAGCTAGTTATGAGAACACACAGAATTTTAAAATATTCCTGGTGTTTTGAGGATGTGGTCTGGGGAGTCTCTATTAACCTGTTGTAAATGCATTAGTAGTTGAAGATTCTGCATAGTGGGGGGGTGTCTCTAGAAAAGAGATCAGAAAAAATAATGGAAAGAGTCAAATCTTCAAATCTTGAGCTATTTGAACCTTGAAAGAGGACTTAACTCTAACAAACAGCCACTGGCCAAACCCGAGAGTGTAAATGGATTACTTAGAAGTAGGGAAGTATTATAATTACAGCATTTCCATGCATGGTTCCTGAGGATTTCTTTCCAATTCTTAATACAGGGTAGAATTAATAAGCAGTAAAGTTAAAAAAAAAAACCAACAACAACAAACCCACACACACAAAAGGAAAAAAGTAGGCAATACACAACTGTGCCTTTCAATCCAACTCTTTCAGCTTTTCTGTTCACTTTGTTAGCTGAGCTGTCCTGGTGGTGCAAAAGACTGTAATGAAGTTGTAGATGATTCTTGCTGGTTTGTAGCCTTTAGCCTTTCTTGAGCTGCTCAGGCCACAGTATTGTGATTTTTATAAATCCCACTTACTGTTTGGGCTACAGATGCTGTGATGTGTTTGTGAAGAGCAGTGCTGATGCTTTACAATGTGTTACTATTTCAGATGTAAATAAGGTACTGCTTTTATGTGAATGCTTTCTTTTCATGTAAGTATAAATTAATCTAGAGCATCACTCCATACCCCTCTCCTCTCAAAGCTGCCTTTTTCATTTCTGTAGAAGGTAAATGTTCTCCTTTTCCCAAACACTTTCTCCAACTCTGTGTAATTTCTTTTAAAGATAAACCCAAATTGCCTGAAAACTACACAGATGAAACCTGGCAAAAACTGAAAGAAGCTGTAGAAGCTATCCAGAACAGTACTTCAATTAAGTACAATTTAGAGGAGCTCTATCAGGTAAGTGTTTTAAGTAAAAGCAAGGTGGTAGGGCTTTTTGGTCTTGTTTTAAACAAAAAAAAATAATCCAACCACACTTTTGATACACTGGTAAGAATATGATATTTTGCTTGATAGCTGCTTTTGTCATTGGAAAAAATAGGTTCTCAAATTTTAAAATCACCAGTAAAAATGTCACAAGACCTGACGATGAACTCAAATATTTCTGCTTGCCACAACATAATCCAAGTTGTAGTTTCCCTTGCAACAGTTGATAAAGGCAAGGAGCTCTATTCCCATTACTGTTTGGGGGCTTATGGTGTGTAACTGCTAAAGGAGAAATGTGAAATCCTAACATGCTGGTGTTTAGGTGAGAAAAACAATTTATAATCCTGTTTTCTGAAGACCATTTCCATTTGGGAGTGAGGATCATAAATAATTTCAATTGAAACTTTAAATTTAGACTCCTGAAAAGAAAATAGAATACCTGTTTCCTTCATGAGTTCTGTTATTTTGGTTTGACTGTAACTTCTTTATAGTTCAACATTCTGCCAGTTCTAACAACTGAGAATCAGAATTTCTTCTCAGCAACAGCTCTGATTGTTTTGCCTTCAGTGTTTCAGGAAGTGATCAGACTTGAACTGCATTTCCTAACTTTTTTTTATAAGCTCCACTTCTGCTTTTTCAACGGAAAGTGTTAAGGAAACTTCACCCCCTCCTCACCTCTACCCTACTAACATTGTGGTACCTGTGGTTTTAGTGGCCTAGCAACAGTACTGCTTTAGCTGGGTATTATGAAGCACTTAACACTTTTTACTCTCCTTTTAAAGCTTTTATTACCTGGTTAGTTGTTGGATTCGTTCCTCTGTGTATGTAGCCTTCCTGCCCTCCTCTTTTCAGTAAAAGTTAGATTTGGATATAACTGATTTCTGTGGAAAAACTGGGGAGCCCAAGATTTGGGGACAGATTTAGGGAAGGATAAATTGCCATTCTTCATGGAACAGAGGTCCTCACGGGCCTAGTCTGGTGCATTTTAAAGCTTGTTATAATCTTTTCTAATGTTCCATTAATTTAGAAATAGCTTTTTAAAAACAGTTTGTCAGGATAATGTAGAGTATTGTTAAAATAACAGTGATATTGTTACTTTTTCAAAATTTAGTGAAACTATTAAATTGCAACCCATTGTATTGGCTGATACTGTAAATTACTGTAGATTGAACAACAGGACAAATGATGTAACTGAAGGAAAAGCAAAATTGTTTAGAAATACAAAGTTCTATTGAAAGCCTTGCTTCTGCTTCAGCTATCACTGAAGTTTCTGCTCATTTTTACCACAGGCTTAATTTAATATTGCTTATGCTCAAAAACCAAAAATAGGCATTTTTAGTGTAACAGTTGACATTTTTTTAATGAAACAGAGTGCAATGAAGTATTTTTTTTAATAAATCTAAGAATAAATGTCTTTAAAAATAGGAATCACTACTTTTTTTTTTTAAATGGTAACTAAAATAATGTCATTTCTGAACAGCTGCTTGGTAAATGGATCTGCTGCCAAGTATCAGCCTTGGCAGACATCGTTATCCAAGCGTAGAGGGAAATTGCAAAAGAGTCTGCAAAAGTTCTCTTGCACACCTCAGAATGAGAGACTTCTTTCTGTAATGGAGCTGAACTTCCCTAAGTTTGGTTTAGCTCTTGTCTGTGTTGGGAAAAATCCCCCAGAGCAAACACTTTTGAGGCTTTATTTTATGGGACAGTAGCTTTGTACTTGCTTTGTTCCTTCCCAGCAGTAAAAATGATATGCACCTTTGAGTAGCTGAAGTGCTACAGAATTGAAAGCTGCTTTATTAGGGTAATTTTCCTCATATTAGTACCAGAAAATCAAGAACTAGATCTTTGGTACCAGATCCCTAATAATTGTTGGGGGGGGAGGTTCTACTCAATCACAGAGTTAAATACTTGTGGATCTGGTTTTTTCTCTCATGAGAGCTGTGTTCAGTTTTTCCTATTTTTCCCCAACACACAAACATAGGTGTGGATGCTGGAAAAAAAAAAACCAACAAAAACAAATCACAAAAAATACCAAAACCAAACCAACAGAGTATTTACTACACAAAGGGAGTATGATGCTTTGCTTTGGATGTTCTCACCATGTTCAGGGCACGGTTTAACTGATTGGAAGGCTTTTTTTCTACTAATTCAGAACAAGATGATTTTGTGAACTAGAGCCCCTGAAGTTGTTGGGAACTCTGGATACATCACAATTAACCCTTGTTTAACACAAGTAATTACATTTGGAAAGCATAATATTGCAGTAGTAGTGTTCTGCTTCTCAGAAAAAAATCTTAGTAAAAGGTTTTCTGTTCATTTGTTTGAAGTTTAATCTCAAAAAAAAAAAACCCAACAGTTGAGCAGAATTCAGAAATTAAAACATTTCTGTGGGTGTATCAGTGAAGATGCCTAAGTTTTGCACTTGACGTTCGAACACTCAGTACCAGCAGATGTGTTTAGCACTCTGGGATTTCTGATACACAAAAGCAAAAGGGCAGTTTTAAAGGAACACTACCTAAAAGTAAGTGTATATTCATACATGGGAACTTACTGCCCTAGGAGTTACAGTATGTGTTTGTCCATCTGCAGCACAGAGGCTAATTCTTTGAAGGATTTGGAGCAGTGTGATTAAGTAGTAGATGTTTTGATAGACAGCAGTTATGGAAATGTTGGTAGTTGAGGTGGATGCACTGACCAAAGTACAGCAAGATGGCTGCTGGTGTCCTAGGCTGGTAGGTGGAAGTGATGAGCTGTGGTTATGCAGGTGGCTGGCAAGTTCTACCTAAAACATTCATCTTCCCAGCTCTCGGTTGGCTTCTCCAGAGTGAGTGGGAGAAAAGAAGAAACTCATTTATTACACTTGCTGAAGGTATAATCAGGTTCTTCAAGCTCAGTGTTTTCCATCCCCTTTTAATTTGGGAATTAAAGTAGCAGTTATTTCCTGATTTGCTGATGTTTCAGTTAGAGCCTGACCCTGCAGGTACAGCAGCAGAATATAGTTGAGCTGTGTCCATAACCTCAAAACAGTGAACAGTAGAATGTTTTCTTATCACATCATTGTATTTCGAGGGGCTCTTTAAGTGTTGAGGCTGAGAGTTGAATTAGTTGCTGTTTCCAAATATTAAAGGTATGTACACTTCAGTGATAATTCCTGCTTCCCTAATTATCATAATTCAGACCTGGTTTAATCTTACTTGTTATGCTTACTCTCTTGCTATACCAGTTTGTTTCTGACAGTATGCTTATGCAGGTTTGGGTTTCTCTTGTTATTGTTGTGGGGGGTGGTTTTGTTGTTGGGCTTGGAGTTTTTGTTCTTTTAACTCCTCCTGTGGCCTCGAGACAGTATTAGCTGTAGTGCACTTGTTCTAGGGAGTTGTCTACTGTTGATACTGAGAATGGTTACTGGTGATATCCTAGGATAAACTGAGGAACTCCTTATTTAGCGGCTTCAATTGTTGCTGTACTTTTAGTAGTGGCTGCTTGCTGTTTGCTGGTGGTTGCTGTTTGGACTGTTGGGAAATATTCTGGGAGACTTCAGTGTAATGGAGTTAGAGCCACCCTGTATGCTTCTGAACTACGCTGTCCCTGCATGGTAGCCTGCAGTTGCTGGGGAACAAACTTGATTTTCCAGTCTTTTATTTATTTCCCCCCACTATGAGTTGGTTGTACTGGCAACTGAAGTATTTTCCATTAAAAAAAAACAAAAAAAAACAAAAAAACCCAAAACACACAAGAGGCATTAATTGAAAATCAAATCTACATGTCCTCTGTAGCTCCTACAGATGTTTTACAGCATAATCCCATATTGTGTCTCCCTCAACCCACAGAGTTAAAATTGCTCAGTTGCTCTGCACAATTAGGCAATTGGTGTAAGTTTTGGAAAAGTCTTGTTACACTTATGGCCTTAAGAATGCTTGTTTGCTGGATCAAGCTCCTCGACGTGTTCATGTTAAACTTCTTTGGCCTCTTGCAGTGAAGCACAGTGACAATTATTGTAATACTTGATTATGGTCTAGAAATCTGAGATTTGTCACCGTAAGCCTGTGGAATGCTGTCATACTACTAAAAATTGTTCAGGATTGTAACTAAACTTACTTGGAAAGGGGTTGGTGGCTGGAGATATGTATAAAATGTGTATGTATCTACTTCTAGGGATGAGGGGAGGAATGAAGGAAAGAACTGCAAAAGGAAGTAATGCTAGCAGTGCTTTTCTGCTAATATCAGTGTGACTTGCAGAGCACAGCAGTTAATACAATTAAGACTGTCTGCTTTGAAGTCTGAAACCCAGCAAGCTGCTGGAACATGTTCAACTAAAATCCTTGTTCTTAGAGATGCAAGTCCTGCAGTTCCTTTGGAGATACTGGTGTTCCAACTGAAATGAATAAACTGGAAGCTGTTCAGGACACAGCCTTCCTTTGTCTCTCATTACCCTTATAGTGCCATATATAGTGCCATATGTGTGTCTCTTGGTGCTTTGCATGCAGCTGTTAACTGTTACAATGAAAAGCTGGTACATTTTTGGGTGAGAAGCAGAAGAATTCCATGGTTGTTTTAGTTGTTTCCCTGTTCTCCCCACACCCCACCCCCACCCCCCCCTTCCCTGTGAAACTGCTTAAGAATTTAAAGAGATTTCTTAACTCTTTCCTTCAGGCTGTTGAAAATCTCTGCTCCTACAAGATTTCTGCGAACTTGTACAAACAATTGAGGCAGATCTGTGAAGACCACATTAAAGCACAAATTCACCAATTCAGAGAATATCCTTTTTTAAATTTTTTTAAGCTGCTGACAAGTCAAAATATATTTACCTGCCAGTGTGTACTGGTGGATTTCTTTGACTAGTTCATAACACTAGTAGTGGTCGTAATAACACCTGGTAATCTGAGTCCCTAGTTTTTGCAGGATTGAGTCTGTTTAGGTGTTATTTTGTGGTACCTCAGAGAACACTCCTAGTTCCTTTCTGTCTGTAACCATATGAAAAAGTTTGTGAGAGAATGTAACTGGTGTTTTTTAAACAGTTTTTCATCTTTCAAAAGCTCGTGTTAGACTTGCAGCAAGGCTTAAAAAGGCTGTATTGGCTGTGTTAAATAAAAAACTTCAGACTTTTTTTATATGTGCTGGTTGCCATGCTCAGGTAACCAAAAAAGCCTGCCAACAAGTTGTTCTTTGGGTTTTTTGAGAAGTGCTACTGGTCTGGCAGCATAAAATGTTATCAGTTCTGAAGACCAGAATGTCTTATTCTTTAAAGTTTTGAGTTGCATCAGATGAAAATCCTGTTAAGCAGATATTAATTAGCACCAGAACTATGCAGTGAGCAGGATGCAAGCTAAATTTCAAGGACAGCATTTCCCTTAAGGTGATCTCTAAACACGAGCTGAAATTACAGTATCTGTTTAGTGGTGGGCTCTCCCATGTATTGTGGATTGTTGGTTTTGTTCCACTCCCCAGGAATGGGGTATTAGACAAAACATTCTAAAGTATTTAGATCCTTCTTTTTTAATTGTTTCAATTTCTTGTTATTAACACAAGGATCCTCATTAAAAAATAAGTATGTTGCAAGAAGTTAACTATTTCTTTTTGGGAGTAGGTGAGATTTTTGTGCTTGCCACTAAGTGTCTTTTAAAAAAAAAAAAATACTGTTTGTTCATTTCATTGCTAACACTACCTATTAATCATCATTTTCTTAATGATTTCTTCATGGATTCATTGGATAGTGTCCTTTTTCTAAAGAAAATAGACAAATGTTGGCAAGACCACTGCAGACAAATGGTAAGTTGGTTTTTTTTTAACCTTTTTAAAGAAAGCCAGTTGCCTAGTCAGCCTGTTTTGCTTAATTTTCTTCCTTTACAAACACATTGTACTTCTGAAATGTCTTACATTGATATCAGTCTTCTTTGTGAAATACAACTGTATCTAGTTTGTTAGAAATAGAGCCTTGAAAATACTTGTCTGTAGTGTGTTTCTTCACACATTGGTGTGATCTTGGACACGCACCCACCCAACTCCTAACTTCTGTTTCTACACAAACCTTTCTTCATTTATACCTATTAGAAAATGAGCTGTTCTTTTATACAGAGAGATGTGAAATGTCACATTGATCACCTGGCTGAGATTGGCAGAATATTTTAAAGAAATCAACAATGTCTAAAAGCACTGCCTGAAACCTGTCAGTGGGATTCTTTTTTTCTTGTTGTTGAGCATAATTTGTATTGCTCTTCGATTTCAAGAGTGAAATTATTGTGGCTTTTTTATTCCTTCTTAACAGATTATGATTAGAAGTATCTTTTTGTTCTTGGATCGAACTTACGTACTTCAGAATTCAATGCTGCCATCTATTTGGTAAGGGCACACAGAATAAAATTCTTGGGGGGGGGGGTATTTAAATTAAATGTTGCTGATTTTTTTTGTTTATTTTTTAATATAAACTTTATAGTGACCTGTAAATTAGGTAGTGAGTGCCTGCATGTTTGTTGCAAAGGGAGATTTCACTTCTGCTTTATTTGCCATGAATTCTAGGCTTCTAGAATAGCTGTGATATCTACTTAGCTGAAATGTGCTATCAGCCTCCAGTTAGCACGGGGACAGGAAAGGGCTGGTCCAGCAACTGAAGTGCAAGGGTTTGGGTTGCCCAGTTACTCACTTTAACATGTATAGTATTCAGAGTTCTGTAAGTGTTTTTGAAGGAAAAAGTTACCTAAGTTACAAGCAAATTGTTCTCTTTTGGACTTGAACCTCCAAGACAGAAGAACCCTACCCCACCCAGCCCCTCAGTATTTTCATAATTCCAAATGCCCTACAGTGCCTTGGGCACTACCTGAATGACTTTGTCAGAGACTGAAGGAGGGCCTGGCTTTTCCTAGGAGCATCCAGACCCACAGTTTCAGATTCATGGAAGGTTTTTGCTGAGATGCCCAAAGCAGAGATCTGTTCTTTTACATCACGCTTAGAAAGCAATGGACAAAAAAAGAATATTGTGCAAGAGATTAACCATGGAATTAGGACCCAGGATGACAGGATCTTTTTCTTGTGAAGGCTGCTGTTGATTCAGTTTCCATCATCCTGCCAACCAAGTGAAAAATAAAGGTGCTGCAAAAGTTAGGTGGTTATTAAGGGGAAAAAAATTTGTGCTTTGGTCTTTAAAATCTGTATCTTATTGTTGATGCTTTGTTGTAGTTTATTTTAGTGTTTATGTGTTTCTTAATCTTGAGGGATTTGGGGCAGAGGAGTGAGGAATTTGAAGAATGCTGGTATTTATTGGCCTCTGATCTAGATCAGAATTTATTCATAGAGAACATTTGGGGTTGATTCTTATGCAGTTCATCGAACGGTATTTTCTTTTCAGGGATATGGGGCTAGAATTGTTCAGAACTCATATAATCAGTGATCAGAAGGTTCAGAACAAAACTATTGATGGCATTCTTCTACTGATTGAGAGGGAAAGAAACGGCGAGGCTATCGATAGGAGCTTACTGCGAAGCCTTCTCAGCATGCTCTCTGACTTGCAGGTCAGTAAACTTGTTTCACTGCGAAACCAATAACCAGCTGAGATTCTGATGGAGTGCCCAGTAAGCTTCACCCTGGATTGCTCTTGTGTTGTTCCCCTAGATTTATCAAGACTCTTTCGAACATAGATTCTTGGAAGAGACTAACCGCCTTTATGCAGCAGAGGGACAGAGGCTTATGCAGGAACGAGAGGTATTTTGAATGTTTAACAGTATTTGTTATGTCTAATGACAAAGCATTTCTCAGGGAGAGGAACTATTCTGCCTTAGCCAGAGTGCAGAGCAGTAATGTGGCCTTTGTATTTTATTCGTTTGGAAAAGGAATTCACATGTGGTTGCCTTCAGTCACAGTGCTAATGATTTCTGCTTAAAACTGGAGCTGCTGCTGCTGTCAGACCATTACTGTTTTGTTTTGTGGTTGGTTTTTTGTCTTTTTTTTTTTTAAGAAACATACAAAACTACTTTGGCATTTTCAGGTTCCTGAATATCTTCACCATGTCAACAAGCGCTTAGAAGAAGAAGCAGACAGGATAATCACTTATTTAGATCAGAGCACACAGTAAGTGCAATCTCTCTTTGCCTGGTACTGTTAGTTATTTGGCTCTTCCTCTGAGGGCCATCCAAGAGCTACAATTTATTTCAGTTATTGACTGGCCATCAAAAGCTTCTCACTTCCCACAATTCCTTGTTTACAGTGAAGCAGTGTCTTGGCTCACACAGCTAATACCCTTCTCTTCTAAGCCACTAGTTATTTTGACATAAACATGGTTGGGAATATGGTTGGAGAAAAATAGGCTGGCCCCTCCAGTCCAAACATCTCTTTCTTGCTAAAATGCAATTAATCAGCTGTGAACCTACCTGAAAAATATAGGATCTGGGATAGAGAATTCTCAAGCTAAAGGTTCTGGATGTTTATGTAAAAATATTTTTATACTCTTTATGGAGTCTGGGAAATTATTGACTAATGTCACTCTTCAATCTTTTCTACTTAGAGGCAGGATTGCCTCAAATAAAATCAAGTGGAGGTCGTGACTGTAGGACGGGAGAAATATTCTCCTAACATAAAGCCACAGCTTTCATGTCTGAGAGAAAACATAGGTCACTAATAGAACAAAACTCTGTGAGCACATGGTAGCAACTTCTTAAAGAGCAGGTACAGAGGATCTCTGAGAGGAAGGTGTGTTATTGCTACCATCATATGTTTTTATTTCCTTCCTCCTTCAGCTGTTAAAAACATTTAGCTTGTTTAGTGGCTTCCTTCTTCCACACCATTTAGTGGCCAACTCCCTAGTTTGTTTTCATACCTCTTGACTTGTGAGGTGTTTTTCCTTTTCCTTGGTTTGTCTCCCGAGACCTAAGTCTCCTCCCACAAAATAGGAGAAGGTGTAGTCTTTGACAGACATTTGCCCAGTTTCTTCCCCGATGGAATCATTGTCTAGCTGCCTAGAGGTCATGTACAACAGGCTTATTTGAATTAAATCTTCAGTCAGGAAATGGGGGGGGAAAAAAGGATTGCTTACTGGGGAGAAAAAAAGATAAATATGTGTGTAATCACTTTAAGTCCTTGGCCACAGATAACTAGAGCACTCCCAATGACAAGAATAGTTGTAATCTCAAAGAAAAGGATTTAAAACTGTCAATGGAAAAAGGAAAAGTAATTCTAAATGTTTTTTTCTATAGGAAGCCACTAATTGCTACTGTAGAAAAGCAACTTCTAGGTGAACATTTAACAGCCATTCTTCAGAAAGGTAATATTTCTTCTTTATAGAAATGTTTCTAATTGCTGCTTTGCGGCTTTAAATTCCTGTGTTGAAAAAGAAAGTGACAGACTCGGGTGCTGGGGGAGGACACAAAGCTACATCATTCTTTAGTGCCCTTTGCTACTAGGTTCATGGCAAAGCATTGACTATTTTGCAGGAGGGCAAGTACCATTCTCCTTGCCAGGTGTAAGAACACGTGGTGCTGTGTTCAGATATGCAGCAAAGCAAGAGGAAAACTAGAATAGGGGACTCTTGAGTTCACGATGTTAAACAGCATTTTGAAGACTTGGAGGTAAAGGAGTAGCCTTCAAATAATGGCTGTTCCAGAAAGGGGAAATATCTAGATTGATTGCTGGTCACAAGAAGGAGCTTGTTTTAAAAAATTCAGGCAATCTGAACAATGAAGCTCATTGCCTTGGTTCTGCAGTAGTCTCTGTGGAGTCGAGTGACCCTCTGTTGCTCCCTTAGGATAGTCTGGAAATAGATACTGGTGCAGCAAGAGTTGAATAATAAAATTATCAAGTCCTTACTAGCCAGGTTATGGATGAAACAGGTATGTGAGCATCTTCCTGCCCCTCTGTAACAGACTGTTGAGAGGAGTATCAAGTTTGCAGTGTTTACCCATCTGCTTTCCTAGAACCTTGCTGTGGAGCATCAGACCTCCTCTGCCAGAAAAGATAAAGTGAAAGGTGAAGATATTTCTTGCAGCTGCTTGCCTTCAAACATCTGTAAAAATTATTTTAGCCAAGGAACCTTTCCTACAGATCAGCAAAGCATAAACTTCAAGTCTTTAGGGAGTAGTAAAGCAGAAGCAAGCAAAGGTGTTGTAATAAGTATGTATGTAAAGTAAATGTAACCCAAGATATCCAGTGCAGGAACAAGGTTTTTAAGGCTTGAGCCAGTTCAGGTTGTCATTCTGTGTTTCACTGTTGAATTGGGTAGCTTAGAAAAAGAAAACAAACTACAAAACACCAAAACAGCAACAAACAGCCATCACTAATTGTTTGATAAAAAATACTCACTTTGAAGAGGTCCTTTACTGTAATAATGTGCTGTGGGTTACTCTGGTTTTAATTTCCATTGACATTCTCTCATTTGCAGGCTTAAATCACCTTCTGGATGAAAACCGAATTCAGGATCTTTCTCTTTTGTATCAGTTGTTCAGTCGTGTGAGAGGTGGAGTGCAAGTGCTCTTGCAACACTGGATTGAGTACATAAAGGTACTGTTCCTAAACTCTGGAACAGATACCACTGCTGTATTGATGGGCTTTATAAAAAAGATAACTTGAGTCATCTCTCTAAACTGTTGCATTTTTCTAAGCATTAAAGACTACTTGCCTATAAACATATTTAGCAGGCAGCTTTTGAAAGTGTTCCAGGAAGTGTATGATAACTGCTCTCACTCTAACAAAATATTGAATATTTAATTGAATTATTGAACTCTTAAGTAAATTTGTCAGGTTTCTCTTGCTTATAGTTAGCTGTGGGAGACAACTGTATTTCTTCAGTAGACATTTTTGTAATGGCAGAACATTTCTGTCTTCATCCTGCTAAAATTCCTTGTTGGAATGAGTGGTAGCTTAAGTTACCATCCAATTGACATTCAAAAAGCACTTGAATATCACTTAAGATGTTTAATCTTATTTTCTGTGACAACTTTTTCACTGAATAACATGGTCGTTGTGAGGGAAGGCTTTGTAATGGCAGAGGAGTATTGTTAAATAAAATGGAGTTTAGTTGGAGCTTTACCTGTGTAAAACCTGAGGATGTGTGTTTAAAAGGGTGTTAATTTTGTCATGCTTAAGTGTCTTTCTTCAGACAAATTCTGAATCTGTCCAATTACAGATTAGTTTTGAATCAACATACAAGGTCTAGGAGCAATTACGTAGTAAATGCTTCATAATGTTATTATTTCTGCTGTGTTAGTGGAACTAATATAAATACCAGCAACAAGGTGTAATGAAGATAATTTAAACTTTTAGACATCTCATGGTTGAAATACATTATTCAGGCTAACTGAAAGTTATGCTTTATTTTGCAGGCATTTGGTAGCACCATAGTAATTAATCCAGAAAAAGACAAAACCATGGTCCAAGAACTACTTGATTTTAAAGACAAAGTTGACCATATTATTGATGTTTGCTTTCTCAAGAATGAGAAGTTTGTAAATGCCATGAAAGAAGCCTTTGAAACATTCATTAACAAAAGACCAAATAAGCCAGCTGAACTCATAGGTATTTTTCTTCAGTTTCTTCCCATGTGAGAATTTGGGTGGGGGCCAAGAGGGAGTTGCTGATGCAGCTTACAGATGGGATATGGTGGAATTGTTTGCTAAAAGACATTAGGAACCATGCATTGTCAAACTGGGGATCTTATTATGTGTCTTATTATGCAAGGGAAGTGTTTGATAGGATATCATTAACCATGAAGAACAAGCTCTGTTCATCAGTTCACTGGCTAGGCTATAGAAAAGTGGAGAACCTTAGAATCAAAGCGTTCCAGCAACTGACTGGTGTCCAGATGTGAACATGCTGCCAATAATTTTACTTTTTCAGCAGCTTACATAACTGTGCCACCAGCATGTGCCCAGAGCTGTTAGGGGCCCTAGATAGGTACCTGTGTTGCAGTACAGAATGGTGAAGAGAGATGAGGATGCCCTGTACTAGTTGTGTCGTGAGAGCCTCTGGAGCTTGCAGAGAATGTTGTTTACTGATTTGTGTGTTACAAGCCTGGCTCTCTGCGCGCTTCGATACCTTAATTATTTCCCCCCGCAGGAAATAATACCTGCCTTGCAATCTGTTGTGTTGTTGGGCTTGTGGAGAAATGCTTTCTGCCCTCCTTTTTTAAATTAATTCACTAACTGTAATGTGCTTACCAAATCATTTGAAATTAAAACAAACAGTAATCTCCTAGAAATTCAGTAGTGTAGCCAACACATTTAAATAACTGGCTTACATAACTTTCTGATCTTTTTGCTTCTGTTGCAGCCATGTCTGTCTAGAGCAATAGTGACTTTTTATTTTGAGATCATATGGGCCAGATTTTTTGTATACACAATTTTGTTGTTTCCGGGTTTTTTAACACTAAGTATGGTAATAAAGTTAAGACCAGTAATTGCTTATATGAAAAGAGAGATTAGGCTATAATGGTTTCTATAACTTTATAGCCACTAGGAAAATATATCAAGCTGACTGTGAGGAAATGAATTTGAAGGTATAAGGATCCTTTACATTTCCAAAAGATTTCACAGTATTAGGTTTCTTTTTTTAAATAGTTAAATTATTGTCTCACTGTGATACTAAGCATGTGCTAAACTCTTTATTCCTCAACATTGTTTTAGCTAAATATGTAGATTCAAAGCTTCGTGCAGGCAACAAAGAAGCTACTGATGAAGAACTTGAAAAAATGTTGGATAAAATTATGATCATATTTAGATTCATATATGGTAAGTATTTGGGGTTTTTTGTGGAGATACATTTGGTATTTGGAACATAAAGGTACTTTGAAATTTTTGCAGTCTGTCTGCATTTTCAAGTGTTCATTCTCTGCAGATGCAGTTTGCCAGTGTAGTGCTGTTAAACCAGTTTGTATGTTAAAATGCCAATAACATCTGACTCAAAATCTGTGGAAATCTTATTGTGAAGGCCTTTGTTAGCTTTACTGAGCTTTGGATTGGGCCTCTTCTAGGTTATGTTTGGTTAAAACAAACAACAATTTGTGATGACTGTCAAATCTCATCTCTTACAGGTAAAGATGTCTTTGAGGCCTTTTATAAAAAAGATCTAGCTAAGAGACTATTAGTTGGGAAGAGTGCATCAGTAGATGCTGAAAAATCTATGCTTTCCAAACTCAAACATGGTAAATATCTATCTAATTTCTTTAAAAAATAGTCCTTCTGACAGGCCCTTGTAGAAGTGCTGTTTGTATTTCCCCTTCACATGAGGGCAAAAACCTTGTGTGCAAGCCTTGAATGAGCAGTGGGTTTTGAGGAGACTCATTTGCTTGTAGTTTTTTAATTACAGCAGTGATAGCCAAAGAACAGGAACTTCAAGTGCACAGTGTTTCTTGGCCTGTGCGATAGAGTTGAGGTTCCCTCAACAATAAATCAGTGATGTGCTTGGAGAACTTGGGGATGACATCAGCGTGTTATTCATTCTGTGTAAGATCTGAAATGTGAAGCTGCCAGATGGCAGTCTTCTACTCTGGTCTTCATTGTTTCATAGGATGGAGTCTTTGGGTGGTATGAGTAAGATTTTTAGAACTTGATCGTGTTCTACCATCAAGAGACAGCTCGGTAGGCAGCTGATAGGGATTGGAATTGTCATCTGAGAGACAGGTTGCCAGTGGAGTCCTAGGATGAACAGTCGTGTCTGTGTGGAAAAACAATTGGATTGCAAAAGAGCTGCCACATTAAGACACTTCTCCCCTTTTTGTTTATAACCTTATTCTGTATCTGAATTAGAACCCAGGTCTTTATATAAGAACCTATGCTGAAATAGGTCATCCTGC
Organism: Actenoides hombroni; assembly: GCA_024336885.1. Taxonomy (NCBI): domain Eukaryota; kingdom Metazoa; phylum Chordata; class Aves; order Coraciiformes; family Alcedinidae; genus Actenoides; species Actenoides hombroni. Next base: position 10,194,000 of record WUAM01000395.1, read on the forward strand.
TTCCAAGCACGTTGTGTTATTTAGAATGACTACTCTGTGGTGTTGAAAGTAAACAAGATTAATTTTTAAGATTTACATTCTCTCTTTTATAGAATGTGGAGCTGCTTTCACCAGCAAACTTGAAGGAATGTTTAAAGATATGGAGCTTTCAAAAGACATAATGATACAATTTAAACAGGTACTGCAGGGAAGTCTGTCATGGCTCCTTCATTTACTTGCTTTTTTGAATGAGTTATTCTCAGAAAACCTAATGAGGGTGCAGGATCTCTCCAGTTGCAAACACTTCCATTGTAATCAAGTTAAATTCATTTTGAATTATTCCAGTTGTCTGTAATGTCGTTTCACTACAGAGAAAAGGACTTTGTAGGTGACTGCTTTCAAAAGCAGTGGACAAAAGCCCACCTGGGAAAAGAGTCTCTACTGAAAATCAGTCAGTTTCTTAATTCTATGCTTTTGAAAATTTTATGGAATTTGTTAATGGTTTTCCTGAACAACCAAGCAAAAAACCTGAAACAAGTTTCTTTAAAAAAACCCAAACCACAGTAATAGAAAGTGTAAACTTGTAAAACATTTTAACACCACCCTATTCTGATGGACCGGCTTGTAAGTTTTTGCCCCCGGGTCCTGTAGTGTTTTGATTAAAAGCACATTTTAACACTTTTCCTCTCTTCACACATAATTAGTTATGTCTTCACACCTTGCTAAAATACTTCTCTTACTATTTTCATCTTGTGTGGAAGTGCCTTTAGAACTTCAGAAAAGTGCTTTTCTTTATCCTGATTTTCTTGTATGTAACTCGCAGTTTATATAGCGAAGACATTGTAAGGCTGTTTGTCATCTGTGCTCTCTTAATGCCTGTTCTGACTTTTCAGTTCTACCTAAAATGTTTAATACTTATGTCTTTATTTCGATTTACTTTGTTTTTCTGCAGTATATGCAAAATCAGAATGTACCTGGCAACATTGAGCTAACAGTGAATATTCTGACTATGGGCTATTGGCCAACCTACGTGCCTATGGAGGTCCATTTGCCCCCAGAGGTAATGAATAAAGATATACTAAGTATCAGCCTATCAATAATGCATCTTGGTATCAGCTGCAGCTTGGTTTTAACTATGCATGTAATCTCTAGAAAGAAATGAAGAATTGTCTTTATTTAAGAAAGTTTGTCTGTCATTCTTGCAATTTCCTCTTTCTAAGCCTTTATTTAAGGCTTATTTGGTTATGCAGGAGGGAAGTAGAAGATGCTTTGAAGTAGAAGTTGTGTTTTAGTTTTATGTGTGGTTTTTGTTTTTTTTTTTTTTTAGATGGTAAAACTGCAGGAGATTTTCAAGACTTTTTATTTAGGAAAGCACAGTGGTAGGAAACTTCAGTGGCAGTCAACACTAGGACACTGTGTACTAAAAGCAGAATTTAAAGAGGTGAGTGTATTATTTCTCTTACTCCTGTTGCTTTGCCAATTCCAGCTCTGGGTTGTATCTGTTTTCTGTATCGGGACGGGGGGGGGGGGGGGGGGGGAGTGGCA
>WUAM01000395.1:10195623-10210787 GCA_024336885.1 Actenoides hombroni
TGGTCTGGCGTGTGTTGTGGGCTTCTTGTTTGGTGCCTGTGGGCTTGTGCGTGGGGGTGGGTGTGGGTGGTGGTGGGGTGTGTGGGGGGGGGGGGGGGGGGTGGGGGTGGGGGCGGAAGAAATGTTGATTGCTGTTTGGGGAAAATACCCAGTGGGTTTAGTTCCATATTAAAAATGGCATTAATTTTTATACTGGGGAGAAAAAATGGGCTGTGTTCTATAGATGGCTTTACTTCATCTGACAGCATTAAGCATGTTTGCAGTAAGCTTTTCATTACTCAAAGAAAAGGTTTGGATTGTACAAGAACAAAGGGCTTCCAGTTATGTCTCTTCAGGATTTCTTCATGTGCACAGGCATAATTCAAGAAAATTTCTCTCAGAATGGGAATGCTCACCAGTTCTGTTTTTCAGGAAAGTGTTAATGGTAACACAAGTATTATCAAACTTAGTTATTTCCAAGGTCCTATAGTTCCTAATACTGTGTTTCTTAAATTAATGGTTGTGTTACACTTTGATTTAAAGGCCTTTCAAATCCTATTTCTAAGCATTCAGTGCTTTGAGATTGGTCTTGAGTAAATTGATGCATTATCTTGGGTGAGTTTTGTCACTGGATAGAATAGTCTGACCTTTTGACCTCTAGTTTATCTGCATTTCATAGTAAACACAAGGTGCCCAGTAGTGTTTATTCTTCCATGTTCCTAAATGAATAAAGTAACAATCACAACCTTTAAGTGAAGTAATTGACATACATGAGTGACTTGTTCCTTTCCCTCTCACTCCCCAAAAAACCCACCAGCAAACAGCCTAGTGATGTCTGTTAATTTCTCTTGTGACAGGGAAAAAAAGAACTTCAGGTCTCCTTGTTCCAGACACTGGTGCTGCTCATGTTTAATGAAGGAGAGGAGTTCAGTTTAGAGGAGATAAAGCAAGCTACTGGAATAGGTTGGTATTGAAAACAGCTGATTGCTTCCAACTGTTATTACTGTAAAACCTAAACAACTTGTTTCTGCTTTAGAGGACGGAGAGCTGAGAAGGACACTTCAGTCTCTGGCTTGTGGCAAAGCCAGAGTACTGACTAAAAGCCCCAAAGGCAAAGATGTGGAAGATGGTGATAAATTCACATGTAATGATGATTTCAGACATAAGCTCTTCAGGATAAAGATCAACCAAATTCAGATGAAAGAAACGGTATATTCTTTTTTATCCTCTGGGGTTTAAATCTTCGGGCTAAGTATCTTGTTGCCTGCCCATGTACAAGCTTTTATCCTCTAAGTTGTAACAAATACTGATACCTTTGTAGAAGTTACACATCTAACTTGGATGATAGCACACGTTGAATGATGCTGATTTAAGTGTGTGCCTCCATACTTAAGACACCAGTGATGCTGGATGTCTCTAAATAAGATTGTTGAAGAGAAGTTCCAACCAGTGAATATTCTTTTCACCCTTGATCATTCCCTGGAGCTTTACTGAATGGTTTGTCAACATAGAAACAAGTTCACAGTGAATTTTCCCTGACAGCCATCCAATGTAAAATCTGTGCAAAGACTTTTCATTCCTTGTACAAGTGAGGTTTTAACAGACAATTGGCCTTCATATTTGGGAAGGATTTATGCCAAATATTTGACAATAGACATTGTACTGTCTTACACTAAGAATTGTCTTAGGGGTACAAAGAAGAATTGTTTTGAGTGTTCTAATGTTCTCTTTAAAACTTTTTTTCTAAATGGATCCTCCAGGTAGAGGAACAGGCAAGCACTACAGAGAGAGTATTCCAGGACCGGCAATACCAGATTGACGCTGCAATTGTACGAATCATGAAGATGCGCAAGACACTGAGTCACAACCTGCTCGTGTCAGAGGTCTACAACCAGCTGAAATTCCCAGTCAAGGTGTAGTACTGATTTTTCTTCTAAAACCATTACTACTTTTTATATTCCCTCACCTGTCCTCAGTTAAACAGTCCTTCTGTCTAAAACATGCATCTTTTTACTATTAGGAAGGGAAACACTCACTTTCAGGAATTTTTCAAGTGCTGTTTACATTCATTTACCTGAATATTACCTCAGGCTTTTAGTAAGTTAAGATAAATGTATTAGCTTAGCAGCAGCTGTGAAGCTAGCTCTCCTTGTATGCTGTATTTCTCCCATTGAAGTGTTCCAGCAAGATGTTCCTGGGGACAAGGGGAAGTGATTTGGATATGTAATGTAGAATTGGGTTTGCTTCTTAATTTGGCTGGTAACTTCGAATAGATCAGTAACAGTGACTTTCTAGACAGATTATATTGGAGGGGGGGGAATATGTGTGTGTGTGTATATACACACATATATGAAATGAAAAAAGATACTGGGGAATGTCTCAAAGCTAAAGAAGTCCCCAGTTGCAATATAAAATGAATAGCTTATTGTGTGCCAATGGAAATGGCTTTTCAAATAGCAAGTGCTGCATCTGTTTGAGTTCAAATATGCAGCACTTTCTGTCAATGGAAATGTAAAATAAAAGGTGCTGCCTTCTCATTCAGTTTTGTTACCTTGTTAAATTCCTGCAGGCCTGTGAGAACTGCATAAGCTGCAGCTGGGCTTTGCAGGGTTATAACAGATAAATGCTTTTCCTCACTCTATCATGAGGTATTTTTATGAAGTCCTTCACCCAGCATAATCATAGGGCACCCAAACTGTTGCAAAACTCACTCACATGAAGAGAAAATTAAACTTCTACCACCTTTTAACAGTAATAGTCAGAAACAGAAATGCTTTGGTCCATAATGCATGAATTGCAGTTCTTTAGTGTTCAGTTTAAACAGCAGCAAATCTCTTGCCCTGATGTAAAAAGTCTACACTTAGTTGCAGGGGGCAAGCTCATTTTGTATCTTTCTCTTCAATTATACGTTGTAGCCCTCAGAAGCTTTGATGCTTTAAGGGATTTTTTAAATTATTTTTTAAACTGATTTCTGTTTCCTCAGCCATCTTAAACAGTATGGATATTTGGCTTAAGTAGAAAGAACTGAGAAACACTGACAGCAAAGTAATAATGCTGACATCTGCTTTATTTTACAGCCTGCTGACCTTAAGAAGAGAATAGAATCCTTAATTGACAGGGACTACATGGAAAGAGATAAAGAAAACCCGAATCAATACAACTATATTGCATAAACATATGTTGGCCTTTGTTTTACTGCACACTTGGTGTCCTACACAGTTGCCAGTGGATAAACTAGCCTGTTGATCCCGTTAATTGACTTTTTATACTACCGATGATTGAATGAAAGCAGTGTAATGGAAAAGTTTAGTAGAGTGGACTTCTTTCAGTGGTTAACATGCCCATTTAAAGAGTACTATTTACATTTTCAGAAGAATGCTGTTGAACTCTTTGCATGTTATTTAGTAAGATGTGCAGAAAGCTGAAAGAAAGTACCTGGTCTTTGTGATTCCATTTGTCTCTGGGTCTGAAGAGGAGTCCCTTGATATATGACAGATGTCTTTCACACCTTTAAATGGAAATGGAAGGTTAATTAATATAAGAAAATAGCCTTTTAAATGCTTAAACTGCATGCAAACTTTTAATTTACTGTACAGGATGCATTTGAGTTAGTAACATACCATTGGGTTTGGTTGATGCCCACACTTGGATTTTTTTTTCCCTTGAGGGAGGGAAAATGGGGAATAAGCCAAGCTGTGCTTATTGCTGATCTAGTGGAAAATATTCTGGGTTGCAATTAAGACAAAATGGTACCGATATCAAATGATGTATAAAGTTTGCAGTGTGGGCATATATACTGTATATACAAACACCATTCTTAAGTAACTGCTACAACAAAACAAGGTCAGATTAGATTTATATGGCTTGCCTATAAGACTTAGCGATCATCTTTGGGAATTTCAAGCATAAAACAGCCATAATGGAAAAAGTGACAGTTTTTACTAGTCATGGGTAGGAGGCCTTCACCTCTTGGCAGCAATACTCTAGAAAAGAGACTCTATTTACAGGTATCTATGAAAAGCCACACTGTTCTTGTGGTAAAGCTGTAAGAACAAAAATTGCAAATGGATTTTAATACTTCTTTTGCTTTGCAACATTCTAAACTTGAACTAACCTCAAGGTTTAGACAGGGCAGCTCTTTCAAGACTGCCCTGCTTTGGATTGCTTTAACTTAAAGCTTTAAGAACTCAGCCCTAGATGTGGCAGGCCTCCTAGAACCCAGAAGCCTACCTCTCATATAGAAAGTTAAGTATTGCTACAAGGCATCTAAAATATATTTTCTTAGATGACCAGAGAGCATTCTTTGCATCTTTATAAGACATGGGAGAATAAGTCACTTGAATGTAGAGCTTTGTTTCAACAAAATGCTTTTTTTTTTCTTTATTGCTATAGCAGCATGTGCCAGGAATATATGGGAAAAAAATTGTCAGCAAAAAAAGTGAACTCCTCCACCTAACAGTTCTTCCTTACCCAGCCAGGCTTTAGACCTACGATCAGCTGTGTTGCAGAGCACAATGAAAAACCTCATCCTCTTTCAGGCACTGATAGTCCTGGGGAATACCAGATACTTCTTGAAAGCCAGATGTTACTTTTGTTTAATGGCAGTGTAACTTAGCTCTCTATGATCTATAACTTTTATCACTGTGATCCCACCTTCAGGGGTGCTCATGTGCAAGAGAGGGAGAGTGTGTGTGCGAGTGTGTGAATTTTCTGACACATCCCATCCTTACTGCTTTTTTTTTTGTTCTGCTGTTTAATTCCATATTTTCTCCAGCTGTTTTCTCTTGCTCTTTTATATGCAGTCCTCAGCTGACAGATGAAGCAGATGTTGGGGTTTTTTTCTCCTAAATTATTTTCTGTCACCCTCTACTGTCACACATCTCTTGTGATCTGCAGAAAATCTACCTTATCCTTTGACACTATTTGTAGCATAACCACTGGTAGACATCCAGGACCACCCTTGCCTCTCTAAGAAAAATACTAATAGTAGAGTTTTCTGGTAAGAAACTTGAAGATTGCTCCTGCAAATCTTTAAGTATTAGTTCAAATAGAGATCCACTGGGGAGGAAAGAATACCACCACCACCCCCGCAATCCCGTCTGTTTTTTGCATTAAATGTTCCTTTTTCTTGTATGTGTTTTGTATCTCTAGCCAATAAAAGATTCCATTTAAAAAGGTGTTTTGGAGAAGGAGCATAAAACTTAACTTTTTGGAGACGGGAGATGATGAATATAAGTGTTGAACTGGTTCCATTCAGTCTGTTGTAGCGTAAATTTAACATCATTACATGTTTAAAATACCTATTCTGGTAAAATCCTCCCTCATTAAACAAGTGTGTTGCATTCGGTCAAACGAACCAGAAATGTCTGAAGGGTTATTTAATTTTTATTCCATCCATTTTGGTGAATTCAATGCAGAAAAAAATACACAGAAAATGTCCTCAAACCTCATCAGACTTCCACGATCTGAGGCAGACCTTTAGTGGCAATCTAGTTAAAGCAACCCAAAGAATGGACTTTGAGAACCCTGGCTAGGCCCAGAGAGGGGGTGAGAGAGAGGGGGGAGGGGAGAAGGCTTCCCCTTGTATCTTCATGGGTTTTCCCCAAGAACCTGTTCATCTCTTCTGCTAAGTTCTCACTCATTCCTGGTTAACGACAAAAGCTGCAGCCAAGATTTATCGTCCAGCCGTACAACTCTGCAACTTCTTGCTGGGATCATGTGCCTGCCTATTGAGCCATATATATCTCTGTAAGAAACAAAAACTAACGTGGGCTCGGACCACAACTCATTTGGCTAGAACACAGCCTGTCTGTTTGGCCACACATTTTTAATCTTGACTTGCATGCAGTTTATAGCACCTTGTTCATAAGAAATTGCAGTTTATTCTTAGAAATATATATTTTAGGTTTTTTAATCTTTATACCCATAAATGGACTATTTTTTTGTCTTGGCTGGTTTAAAAAGTGACCATTTTGTTTAAACGCTGTAATTGCAAATGTGTTGTAAACGTCGTTTTGTTCTATAGTTTACACAAAGGTGCCAAAGTAAATAGTTAATAAAGAAAAAAAATAAACCCTAGCAAATTAAGTTGCTTTAGCTGTTCTTCATATTTTGGTCTCTGCTTTTTTTTTTTTATCAGCCTTTCATTTTTTTTCCTAGACATATCATTTGCCCTAATGCTTTCTTTAAGGAAAAAAGTGCATCTAAAGAAACGTTCAATTACCACTTTTTTTTAGTGATTTCATATAGTAGGAAGAATATTTTCTTTGAAACGTTACACTAAAATTGTAAGAGTACAGCAGCATTCAAAAATGTAATATACTTTTTGTATAACAGTCCTTCAGAGTATGTCTGGAGTGGGAGGGGGGGGGGAACCTAACCCTGTTACTTTTCAGAAGCCTCTTCCCTCAGCTACCGGAATATCAAAATTGTGCTTTTTCACTGCATCAAAAAATTATAGTTTATGCAGACTTGCAAACAGGGCATGTATCACCATGGCATCCTTCGATGCAAACAGCAGCAAAACCTTTTTTATGTTTCATAAGTCTGATATGGGTACAGAGAGTCTTTCTTAAGTTGGTAAATAATGTAAATACATGTCCTTTCAGAGAGTGAGTCTGTTATCTAGGTATTTTGTGTCATTTAATAAATATTAAACAGTTTTGTGTTGATAAACTCTTGTGTGTAAAATGTCTTCTTACTCAGAAGTTCTGTATGTTGGGCTTACTAATGTTTGTGGCTTTCAATTCTTTAGCTTGTGCTTTGACAGCAAAATACTTGTTTGCTACTTAAATATCATAATTAGTTCATTCAGTCATTAAAATCCCTTGAGTTTTCTAAGTGGCCTCCATTCCTGAATTATTTTTTTGAATAAGTCTACAAGGTTATTGGAGGGGAAGGAAAGAATTCTGAATTGGGATTAGGTGGGGTAGAAGTGCCAGAAAAGGTACAAAATTACCCAAGGTGGTGGCTGGGTGCCAGCAGAGGAGGCTACTCTTCTGCGGTATGATTAGCCCTTGCGTGCCAGCACAGTTGGTGATTTTTGTACTTCAATAATTGTACCAGAGCCCTTAAAAAGGACAGGGCTGTCCAGGGAACTTGCTCCTCTTACTGATGCTGACCAGCTGGGGCAGTTCTTAATTTTCCTTTGGCCATTTTGAACTGCTGGACTAAGTCTGAGCAGAATTCCTCAGGAGTACCTTCAACCCAGCTTTTCCCACTGCAGGCACTTGGAGGACTCAGTGGAGAGGGGAGGTGGAGTGTTTTGATTGTCTGGAAACACTGATCGATGGAGCAAAGCAAGTGCTGATCTCCCAGATGATCTCTGTTGAAGGCCTGCACTTCCTAGTGCATGGTGGCTTTAAATGGGTATGTCAGTGTCTTCCACTGCTACTGCTCCAGTGCTTGCTTTCTCTGGTACAGCTTGGGGGCATCTCAAGGCATGGGATGGTTTTTTCAGTAACAATTTCTCCTTAAAGTGACTATTTCCTACATTCTCTACAATCCTACAGAAGTTTGTTATAAAATAAAACTGCTACAGAAGCAGATGGGTTTTTGGAGAGTGATAGATCTTCTATCTACTCTGAGAAAAATGCCAGAGAGCAGTAAATTAAATACTTCTGTTAGTGTATGAAGTGCACTATACATTACTGTATTCTCTCCTGCTGTCGAGAAATTGGTGCCAAATCAAATTTAAGACAGTAGCTTTAGATTTACCTTTAGGGATTTCCACCCCCACCCCCCCTTAATGAGTCAAGGGTATGTGGACATACTGTGGTATTCAGAAAATTAATGCCTCAAAACTTACTTTTGAGGTTGAAAGACTGTGGACTTTGCAGAGGGTATCTTGTAAAAGATGGAGTTAACTGGGAAGAGGAGCAATGGATGTTGATCAACCTACAATGGAGTAGATTTGCCTTCTAGCTAAGTGAGACCTCCAAGTCTGAGAGAAGGTTTCCAGTGAGTCTTTTCATAGCTGTTTGGTAACAGCTTAAGTTGGAATTGTCTTCTTGGTCCTTATCTCCAATCTATCTACTGAATTCAATGAGTTCTTTGTTAGCAACATCAGCTCTATCAAAAGTTAACACTTGGCCAGCTCTTGCAGCCTAAGGCTTCATCTTCTCTAGCTGCTAATGCTGAGCCACTCAAGCTAAATGAGAATATTCAGAGAGAAGAATACAGTTAATCAAATTTCTTCTGTAACATTGATGATAGTTCTTTAGCTTACTTCTTGAAACTACTGTGTCTTTGTCAGCTTGACACACCAGTAGTTTAGAGCTGGAGGAAAATAGGGATGTCAGTAGGTACTTCTGTATTAAAATACCTAATACTAACTTGCTTTTGCTACAAAATGTTGTCTTTTTAAAGAAATATTTCGTCTAGAGGTTCTGCTCCATCTAACAATATTTTCAGTAATCAGGAAGTTGCAGTGAGTGTTTTTCCAGTAGATGCAGCATTTAGATACCGTACACAATTAAGGCACACAGAGGATCAGGCATCAGAGACTCTGAGGCCAGACCATTGCAGGGCTCAAGCGTTGCTGTGCTTCTCTGCAAAGCTTAGTCACTATGACTTTGCAAGTAGAGAAGGGCTGGTGTGCTAGTAAATCACATCTAAGATTTTATGGAATGGATTTTTATCTTTTTTTTCACCCTTTGGAGTGGTAAGTAGTTTTTTTTACAGCATGACATATCACTGCTGGATTATTGGCAAGGTGTTCCCTTAGTATTTAGGGGGTTTTCCACTCCCAGACCAAACCTCCTATGAAATTATCACAATGCATGTTCTGTTTTACCTTTGTGTAGTCTCTGAAGCTTGAAGCATATCCAAGAACAATTTGTTACTACAGTCTAAAGCAGATACCTGTTTCAAAACCAGTCCCTTAACTACACCAGGAAAACCTTCCAGTTGGTGCTACTTTGAAGCTCAAAGCATGGCTGCTCTGCTAATTTTCACTAAAGACTGGGCAAGACGCTATGCAGACCAAGTTCTGTCAGGTGTGTGCTGGGGAGGAGGTACAGCTTTCAGGCAGGAGATGGGAACAAAGATTACAAAGTACAGCCTCTGCAGAGGTGAGCTGGAACCTTGTCACCATGCAGGTAAAGCTTGTAGGCTGCGGCCAGGGTGCAGTTCTCCTCTGGAGAACTGGTTCTGCTGCCAAAGGGCTGTGATTCTGCTGCTTGCAGAACTGGCACTGTCTGTGTATCCCTTCAGTTTCTTACCTTTCACTCCTACAGCAGTAAATCAAATCCTAGCTCCAAAAGCACAAAGTAGACACACAGCCTCAAACTGGAGAGAGACTGTTCCCTGGAAGAGTTGTGTTGCTCAGGACAATGGAGTGAGCAGGCATTAGCTCAGGGTTTGCCAGACCTGGTTTCCTACCTCTGTCAGGGCTGGAAACCTTTGACTAATAATGTACCATTATATCATCTGATGTGCTCTCTATACAAGGGTTGTAATGTTATTCTAGGTCACAAGAGAGCCCATAACACTGAAGTCCTGCAGTTAAAATATCCGGATATGAAAAGGAATGTATCCTTCCGACCCTGTATTTTAGATATAATTTCCTTTCCTGCTGAAATTTCTCAGAAAAAGTTACGGCCAACACATCTCTCATCAGAGTTGGAAGTGGGAGATGCCAGAGATCTTCAAAAAGTAATTTCTGCTCTGAAGCTGACAGATGTATGTCGATAAAAACACAATGTTGAGAGTATTGACATTTTTCTGCTTTGCTGCTACAAGCCCAAAGAATAGGCTGAGCTGTCAGTCAAACATGGTTTTTTTTCACATTAACCAGATCTATAAGTAGCTTGGCGTGACTCACAAAACGCATGAATCTCCTCAGCTGCCACATGTTAACCCAGCTGCTGAGTGCTCTAGTCCATGTTCTATCCAGCAACTGCTGGAAATGCTTCTGAGCACTACAGGGTACCCCAGTATCAACGGCATCATCTCACCCTGCATCCCGCAGCATCAAAGGAGCACCCGCTGTACCAGCACCATGGCCAAGCCCAGCTCCTGCCCCGCCTTCCCCTCCCCAGGCAGCCAGCGGGTGATCAAACCAGGCAGCACGTAGATGAGCTGTGTTTGTATAACAGCCTGGTGACGAAATACTGCCGCCTGTGCCGCCTTCCTGCTGAGCTGGGATGTGTTTTTCCAGCTGTGTCAGGAGCTGAGCTGTCAGAGTGCTGCTGCAGGAAGTTTTGCGGCCGCCTGCTGCAACCTGCTCCCGGCTCTCTTCACCTCCCCACCGAGGTTTCTGGTTTCGGCGTTTCACGTGATTGCCCCAGTCCTGACTCAGCAGTTTCCTGCAGCAGCATTTAATGGTTTGGTTTCCTACCACCACCTCCTCCAGAAACCCGACAGCTCAGAAACACTGCCATCTGCTCGGAGCAAGAGCGAACCACCGCTTTCGCACCTCTGAGATCACCGGTGATTCCTTCGGAGCTAGCACAGCAGAGCTACTGGGAGCCGTCCCTTCCCTAGCCCTGAGCAGGCTGGCAGAGGCAGCAGGAGCACTGCAGATGTCACGCTGTGCTGGACAAAGTACGGTCTTCATTATGGTGTCCGGATCACAGCAAATCCTTATTCTCCAGGCTAAAAACTGGGGCTGCATGAGAAGGAAAATGGGTGAATGGCTGTAACTCTCCCAGCCGTTGGCACCGTCCCAAGAAGATCCCTGTGGTTCCTTCCTCCCTGCTAAGTGAATCTGTGACCTCCCTGGCCAGCATTAATCTCTTCCTCTTTCCATCCCTCCCCTGTGAAATGGTACCAAATCTTCCTTCTGCCTCTGGGAAAAGAATGATGGGTTCTGCAGTAATCTTCTCCCTGGAAAAAAACACAGAAAATGCCCTGTTGCTTGAAGAGACATCTAAAAGAATTAATAAAAATACATTAGAAAAAAAGCAGCGAGTACTGCATGTCCTATTATCTCTTTCCTCTTTTTACAAGCTGTGTCTTCTGCACCAGAGATCAGAACTACTAAGTTACTCCGTGCATCATTAAACACTGGGCACTTTGCTTCTGACCACACACATCCATCAGTTTTTGCAAGTCCCAGGGTTAAGAGGAGTTTGATTGTAGATGTCAAACCTAACCAGCTGAAACTGCTGAAGGATTTGCAAGGGATCAAGCACACGCTGGACATCAAGACTACGGTGTGAATGAAAGTCACGGAACAGCCTATACATTTGAAATCAGGCAGGAATTTCTATTCCTTGATGCACAAAAGCTTTAAAAAGAAACCATAAGTTCTTGCGTTTGTTCTCAGCACATGTCAATACCTTCTTGAAACTACTGACCTCAGAGTGAGTGCAACGTGCAGCAAACATGTAACACCGGACAGAAACGCCACAGCCCTCGTTTTCACACCCAGCAATAAACATCAGGGATGGCTCAGAAAACCAGGGTCTGCCTGCCATCCATCAGTGGCTCCCAAGATCATGCCAAATGCAAAATCAGTTCTCTCTAGTAAGCAAAAGGGTAAGGCATTTCCTCTGCAGCGTGGCAACAATCATTCACCCTTCTATCATTAAACAGCTGATCATACGAGTTTGATCTTAGGTTACTGAAGCCTGACCATCACATAAAGTTTACTGTTCTTCAAGGCTGCCACAATCAGCAAAGAATTTGCTCATTATAAATAGGATGCAGGGGGTGTTTGTTAGAGGTTGAATCCTGCAAGTACTGAATAGAATAGCTTTCCATGGAATTTAAGAGGAATTGGACAACATCTGACCCCAACCACTTTTTTTTTTTTTTTCCTAAGGAAAGCTGGAGGATTTGTTAAGCAAGAGAGAAATGGAGTTTCATTTTGCTCCCTCCAGAGCTCCAAACAGGAGATCGGCTTTGGGAACTGCCCCAAAAATCTCCATTTAAGGAGAACGGTGCCAAAACCAAGCTTCTGTCGGCTGGCTGGGCAAGAGGAGAATGTGACTGTGCAAGAGCACATTGCTTTGTACATCCTTTTAACACATTCAGATGGCTGGAGCATGTGGGTTTTGCTGGGCAAGCTTCATCCCTCACGTGAATGCAAGGTGCCCGTATCAAGTCCCCATAGGTGGAGTTTGATCCTTCGGTCTCCCCAGGGACCCCACGCAAGGGCAGAACCCTTTGGGCAGCCTCTGTGGCTACCCTGTCACCTGCCGTGTTGTTGCCGGGGCCACAGACACCCCACAGGCAGAGCAGCCTCTCCCGTGATATTCTGTGACAATGAAAATAAACCACCAGTTCCCAGCCTTGGCATTTATCCAACTTCACCTTTCCATCAAGTTACTCCTCTAGCCACTTTCACACTGACTTAACTGGAAGGAGGATTAGCTCATATATTGTTTTTCTATAGCTCCCAGGGAGGAACTGTCCTCTCCTCTTGACTGATACAGCAAGAAGTAAGCCTCTAAATAAAAAAGTGCACCTGCTAAGATCACAGTGAAATGATGTAATACCACAAAGTGCCCACAGACGACAGTTATATGGCAGGGATGGAGATACGGGGGGGGGAAGAGAAACCAGGAGCAAAGAAAGAAAGAAAATAATCTGTGTTCTGATATTAATGACGATATTTCTGGTTCAAAACAATGTATTTTTCATTATGCTACATTATAGAAAATAAGTGGTTCTTTTAATCCCACACCAGTTGCTACTTTTATTCTGTGTTATTATACAGAAACCAATTCGCTTGTTATGTTACCGTTTGATTTCATCTCAAGCTTCACTAAACTGGCATAAAGTAAACAAGGTAATTGGCCTTCCTCTTATGTCTGCAGAACACCTAGTCATTTTACAGTCTATTTCCTATGTGCAAGCCAGAGACCAAAATAGTCAAGATTCTTCACTCCAAACAAGGGGATGTTTGAATATACCGATTGTTATACATAAAGGTAAACGTCCTGAAGTAAATGTTCGAGCTGATACAGAAGTGACACTCCACCACACAAGCTGCCTGAACTTACCAATCACTTTCTCCTCCTCTAATTAATTAAAGCCTAATTCAATGTCTCTCTCTTAATAGTCTGAATGTAATTGCTCCTAACTCCCCAAGAGATCCCTTTTTTAAAAAAAGACTTAGGACTAAACCAGCGAAGCCTGTGGGAATGTGAAAGCCCCGGCAGCAGGGCTCTCCCTTGCCTCTGAAATGCCCCATTCTTTGCGGTGGAGCTGAAACAAAAGACTTGCTGCTTTCGGAGTTAGTGGTTTCCTCTGTGCTGCTGTTACCGGGCACGCCCCCACAGCCTACAGCAAGTGCTGGCTCAGTTATTAAATGTAAAGTTTATTTCTTCAGATAAGTTTTCAGTAAATTAAACCCAAAGGCTAAATAAAAAAAAAAATAAATATTTCTAGGTATTTTGAAATGACATGAATTTTAATATTCACGTGCAATGATGCTCAGACAGATGCAGGTGCATGTAATACACATGGTAACTCGCTTCTACGTGCAGTTATTAAACACAGAAAGAAATGCAAAGAAGTAGTGAACGTGTCAGACCACGCAAGCATTTGTGTGTGGAACCTCCATTTGTACAATGCACTGGTTTCACTGGTGGTCCTAACTTGCCAGGTTTGGTTTTGTGATACTCTCTGGAACTGTATGGTATTGCAAGTATATGACTGAGAGCATTTAACTGAGAGTATTTAACTGGTTTCATTTTCTTCCCTCATGTCTCTTAGTGCCTGATTATTCAAAATCCTATTTGCAGCTCTCCCACATCATCAGAAACAGGAATATGTTATTCCAAGAGGGCCCTACCTCGCCGAGTCCAGGGCTCCTGTCTCCTTCGGCAGCCAAGCACCTGCCTGCCAAATTCCTTGCTGTCTCCCAGCCTCAATCTCTTCTTCCCTTCTTCCCCATCTCCCTTCTCTGCCAAGCCAGCCTTTCTTCTTTTTCTTTGTCTTCCCCTTAATCAATACTCTCCAGGATGCAATCCAGTGTCCATCACATTTTACATCTCTGTCCAGTCTCAAATCCACCCGGTTTCTTCTCCATTCCTGTTTTCTCCCTTCCTCCACCCCACTGGCTGTTTTCTCCCTCACTGGCACCAGGCAGCTGCTTTCTCTCACCTTCTTCTTTCTCCCACCTTCTTCCTGCCCCATGTCAGGCATTCCAGCATCAGACCAAAGGCAGCAAAGCCTCCCAGTTCTGGGTGCTGGTGCCATCCCTCCCTGTTTCACAGAGGCCATTACTGGCAAGGTTTCTGCTCAGTCACGGTGGAGGCACTGTCAGAGTGGGCCCTGAGTGACGCGGGAGAACGGGCAGCGGTGCCGGCCGGGGGAGGGGGCACCGGGGGACACCGGAGGCCTCCCGGGCTCCAGGGCTGCGCCATTTCCCCAGGGCAGGCCTTGCCCCCCTGACCCCGCACCCGCTGCTGCTCCTGCCCCGCGCACTTCAACACTGAGGGCAATTTAGCCCATTTCTTCCCGTTTCCTCAGTGTAAACGTGGAAAATATCGTAATTCTTTTTTCTTTTCACTGCACGCTTCTATATTAAACTGCTCTGACTGTGTCTCTCTCAGCTTTCTCTTCACAACCTATAGCAGGCCCAGTGGAGCCAGCGAAGGCTGCCGAGGGCCAAAATAAGCCGCCCGCAGCCTTCTCCTGCAAGAAGCTGACGGCGGCCGCGCAGGGCAGGGGCAGGCGGCCGGTGCCACCGTGCCACCCGGGTCTCCGGAGCAGGCGGGGCCGGCTCCACGCCGCTCCGCCGCCCGCCCGAGGCGTTTCGCGGCGGGCCGCCCGTCCGCGAGCCATCGAATCGAGCCCCGGCGCGGCGATTGGCGGCGCGCGGGCGGCGGCGCCGCCCCGCCCCTCACATGACCGATGGCGAGGTCGCTGTCGCGCCCGCTCGCCGCCGCTCGCCGCTCCGTGCCGCCGCTCGGTGCCGCCGCCGGGAGCATGATGGAGCCGCGCTGCTCCTCCCCCTGCCTCCTCCTGCTGCTGCTGCTGCTGGGCATCTCCGGTGAGCGGGGCGGCGGCCGTCACCGGGCCCGCGGGTGGGCGGCGGGCCTGCGGGCGGCCGGTGCCGCGGGGGGCGTGGGGGGAGCAGGTCCCTGTTTCCCACCCCCCCCTTCCCCTCGCCGCCCCGTCACGCGCGTGACGCGCGGTCGGGCAGCGGTCAGGCGCGAGCGGCAGTGCCCGGGTGCCGGCAGGGCCGGGGCCGCCTCAGCCCCGCGGCGGCTTCCCCGGGGCGGCCCCGG
>WUAM01000395.1:10210887-10241684 GCA_024336885.1 Actenoides hombroni
TCCCCGGGGCGGCCCCGGAGCGGAGCCGGAGGCGGAGCCTGGCAAGCCCCGCGCCGCGCGGTCGCCCGCAGGAGGGGAGCGGGGCCGAGGCGCGTCCCACTGCCCCCGGTGCCGGTGCCGCCGCCGCCGGCTGGATGGCTGCGCGGGGCGGCGGAGAGCGGGGGCGGGCAGCGTCCTGCCCAGGCCGGGGTGCGAGCCGGGCGGCTAACGCGAGTGTGTCACCGGAGGGCCCCGGGGCCAGGGCAGCCTGCCCGCCGCTGGCCCGCCCGAGCGGGGCGCGGGGAGCCGGGCAGAACCTCCTCAGCCCGTGGGGTCAGCGGCCACAGCCACGCGGATCCAAACCGGCTGTGGGGGGACGCTGCTGGTGAGATTCACCGCATTAAAAACCGAACAACTATGCAAAACTCTCCAAAAAAACGTGAAGGGAATTTTAACACGTGTGTCCTTTGAGCCAGAAATTGTGGAAACTCAATGAAGATACCCTGGTCTTATCTCTTAGAGGTCAGCTTGAGTCATACCGGTGGTGACACAGATAATAAGAAGACTCTGGCCCACAAGCAGGACATGGTTCGAGTGCTGTGTTCATGCACTTAGTTTATTGATTTTGTCACCAGAAAGTAAATGTTTGTTTAAATCTAGAGACTAGATTTAGATTAGATATTAGGAAGAAACTCTTTACTATGAGGGTGGTGAGACACTGAAACAGGTTGCCCAGAGAAGTTGGGGATGCCCCATCCCTGGAAGTGCTCAAGTCCAAGTTGGATGGGGCTTTGAGCAACCTGGGCTAGTGGGAGATGTCCCTGCCCATGGCAGGGGGGATTGGAAAAGATGGACTTTAAGGTCTCTTCCAACCCAAACCATTCTATGATTATTATTCTTTGTCAAGTAAACAGACTATAAAACATTTTCTCAGGGTTTTTTGAGCTTTGATTAACTTCATGATATGCTTCCTAGTTTTAATACTTTTTAGAAATCTAGCTACTCTTTCAGTATTTGGCAAACTGGATTCAGTCCTGAAGTAATTTATTTCTCTGTAGTGAGCTGTTCTCTTAAGTGGTTCTAGAGAAGGAAGTAAAAGCAATGTCTTAATAGCTAATAGTCGTATCTTATAGGTTTTTTCCAGTCCTATGCAGTGGAAGTAGATGTGAAAGATGCCTCCAATGCTACATGCCTGTATGCAAAATGGATGATGCAATTCTTGATAAAATATGAAACAAACAGTAGTGATTATGTAAGTATTTGGGGGTAACTTCTGTCAAGAACTCTGTTGTGTCCTGCATAAAAGTTGAAGTACGCTCTCTTTTACCTAGGCTGTTTGGGTTTTACCTTTTTTAACTAAGTCAGTTGTTAAGAAAATTTCTAAATACTCATTTTATAACAAAGCATAAGTTGTTAATTAATAATACAAATCGCTGTAAGTGCCCTGTTGTACCTATTTAAACGGCGTATCGATCAAAGTTGGTGTGTTTTGTGCGTCGGGGTAGTAACGTTCTTAGCCCAAATAGTAAATGTAAATTGCAGCTCAGCAGGGTTAAGATTTGCAGGCAGGTTACGTTTGTACTTTTGTACTCGAATGCGATACGTTTTCTGGCACAGTCACATGTCAGGGAGCCCTTTCCAGAATCTTGTAGAATAACCTAAAAGAGTCTCGCTAATCTTGTGCAAGGTTCCGTCTGACTCCAGCAGGTTTATAACATCGTCATGGGGAAGAACTGCTCTCTGTGAAAACACTTTAAATCACCCTTTTCTTCTAGAAAAACACAACGTTGAATTTGTCATCCAGTGTGACACACAATGGAAGCGTCTGTGGCAGTGACACACAAGCTGCGCTTCTGGCAGTACAGTTTGGAGAAGGGCATTCTTGGAGTGTTAACTTCACCAAAACCAACCAAACTTACCAGGGGAACTTCATCACCTTTACCTACAACACCAACGATACTGCTGTATTTCCTGATGCTAAAAGAAAAGGTAAAGTTCAGTGCAGAATTCTACGTGGAAAACAATCTAGGCCACAAGTGTCAGGTCTCATGTACCTGACCTTGGTTGGCTTTTTCAAAGTTAGAAGGACTAATGATGTATCTAATGATTTCTGTGCCACATCCTGCCTAGCTGTTGTTCATCATACCTGCCCGTGGATAAGAGCACAGACTAGTTAGCTTCCCTGAATCTATAGTGAGTGGAACGGAAGGGGAAGGTTAACTCTGAACAGCCTTGATCAGTGAGGTGCTGCTAGTAGACAACAGGTGTACAGAAGATTCATTTTAGCGTGCGCTACTTGACCTTCCACCTAGCAAAGCTGTACAGTGTGGGGCTTTCTGTGTATTAATACCTTCTAATAATAGGATTCTTTTTTTTTTTCTTAAGTAAAAGGGTTCATGTTTCTAATGGCTTGTCTAGATGTGGAAGTTTGGCTACTTCTGTGCTTTACTGAGCACTTCAGGTCAGGACACGTCGGTAAAACATTCAAGAGACATTAGGATTGTTAAACTTAATTAATGATCTCTTACTCTTTGTCTTATGGAGTTTATATAAAAGATTGCCTATAAATGTTCTGGTAGTTCACAAGGCATTAAAATATTTCTGCTTATTTGTAGGACCAGTTACTGTTGTTGTGAAGGATACTATGCGTCCAGTTCAACTGAATAATGTCTTTGTGTGTCACAATACTGACTTTCTTGAAGCAGAAAACGTAACACAGATTTTCTGGAATGTTACTGTGCAGGCTTTTGTTCAGAATGGCACAATCAGTAAAAAAGGTGAGTATTTCAATTTGTGAATGAGCTTTTTTTGTATTGCACCTTAGTGCAGGGAGTAGAGTCCCCTAGTAAAGAATCCAACAGTTGTAAGATGTGCTATATTGAATAATATTAATATAAATATAGTTTACTACTTCTTTGCATGTTCCTGGAAAAATAGAAGTGATTTAGTAGTATATAGTAATGTAGCTTGTTCCCATGGCAAGGTAGGTAGTCTAATAGAGAGTGTATTTTGGTAATTGGGATGTTAAACAAGCACTTCAGAACTGCTGCTGTTGACTAGATCATTTGAGACTTTAATTTTCAGTGGTAGCCTCTGCCTTTTCACTTAAATAGTCCAGAGCCTGTTGTCTCATCTCAGAGCTCAACTGAAAAGAGATGAGCACATCATCCTGCTACATATGGCTCAATAGAGTTACTTTGTCTGCAGCAAATACATATCACACTTCTGTAACCATTTGTGCTGGGTTTGGCTGCAGTAGAGTTAATTGGGGTTAAACCATGACACCACTTAGCGATTTTTGTCCATGTGTTTCACTTTCACATGTCAGAGGGAAGTAGTACTGCATGTGCTACATGGATTTAAAACCGTGGGCAGTACAGAATGTCAGAGAATAAATGGTAAATTGTTTGCAATACTGTGCCCTAGTGCTGAGTTGGAGGCTTCTGATGGTGAGTGGCAGACTCCCAATGAGCCTAGATTTCCACAGAGAAATTGGTAGCTGTATTGAACTGACCTCTGAGCCATAAGACTTTAATAATATTTCAGCACTGAAATGGTTAAAATTTCTTTTCAGAGTCTAGATGTTCTGCTGATACACCTACTTCTGCACCTACTGTTCTGCCTACTACTGCCAATGTAACTACTGCATCTACCACCACTTTATCACCTGCTCCAACCACTGCTCCCAGACCTGTGGAGAATCCAGACACAGGAAACTACTCTCTTAAAAGTGGAAATAAAACTTGTTTTCTGGCTACTGTGGGGCTGCAGCTGAATGTTTCCCAAGACAAGGTGCTTATCCTATTTTAGAAAAGTAGAAAGATTGCTGTAGTTACTTGGTATGAAATATGAGTGCAGGTATTTGCTGGCTGCCCAGAACTGCTTCTAAGTATTGTGCATAGCACCTCTCTGACATAAGAATAGTTCAGAGGCAGAATATCTAGCTTCAAAACCTTACGGATTCACTGTAACTCATTACTGGGAATGCATCTACTGTTAATAAGCCTGGAACTATCTTAACGTGTAAGACTGTTGGTCCCTGCAGATACTGTCTTTCCCCCCAGAGGGAGCCCAAGATAACCTGTTGTATTGGGTCAACAAAATAAGGCATCAGTGGGCAATTTGTTTGCTTCTGTATTACCAGCATGTAAATTTAACTGAAGCAGCCTTGGCTCGATAGAAGCCAGGCTCAGTCTTCCTGCTGTCACCTTCATGACGTGCTCTTCTAGCCTAAGACTGCTACTGACTGAAACAATGGATTCCTTATGGCAGCTGAATGTCTTTGACGTGGTATGTCTGTATTGCAGCCTGTTCTGATCAACATCAATCCAAAGACAACTACTGCAGACGGTACGTGTGGCAACACAACAGCTACTCTGAAACTGAACGATGGGAACAGCACTTTGATTGGTTTCACATTTGTTGTTGTAAGTACCTTCTTTTATTTTAAACTAAGTTTCCACATCAGCAGCATTGTGTGATGATCACTGATAGTAAAATCCTTCTGTTGCTTGCTGATGGTAGACTGTTCCCGTGTCTCGGCAGTGGAACTGGCTAGCTGACTGCCTCAAGACAAATGGAGAATTGGGTTAAAGCTGTAGAAAATGTACGACTGTGGTAAACGTGTTAGCCTTTGTAAAGTATGTGTTCTTAAAGTTAAAAATGCAGAATTGCACCCTAACAGTTGGCTCTTGCTTCTTAAACAGAAAAATGCAAGTGCAGGGTTACAAAAATACTATCTGAAAGAGGTGAACGTTACACTGCTCAACCGTCTGAATGGCTCTGGTAAGAAAGAGTATCTGCCTTAAAGCAAGTGTAAGCTTTTATTCAATGTCTGTATTTATCAAATACTTCTGTCTTTTTTCAATGCTTTTCATACTTGAAGTCTTTAAGTCGGTAGGAACAAAAGTAATAAGCAGAAAATGTCTCTAAGGGTTACTTTAAACAGCAGTGTGGGATCATTCTCTTTTCCTTTGTGATAAACTTAGATATTTAAGAGGGTTTCTTCATAACTGTTTTCAGTAACATAATTTTTGAGGTGTGAAATGCAGTTGTACCAACTCTGAGGCTTTTTGGTTTTCCCAAACCAGCTGTTGTCTTCTTTGAAGATGCTGCTGTATCTTCCAACCACTTCTAATTAACTCTCACTGGGAAAAGAGACATCGAGTCCTTCAAAAAAGTATATTTTTCCAAATCAAAAGTATGTTGTTTTTTAAAGTTGGTTGGCACAGTTACTGCAGTTAAAAGGGCACTAAAGCTAAAATGCTCATGGCTCTACTATTTTGGGATAAGTGGAGGTACAAGGAAAGCCTAATGTCTTGTCTGTGTGGAGGATAGATTACTGCTCAGTACTGCAATAACTCCAGTGCCTGACATCCTTCAGTTAAGCAGATCAATCAAAATTCAGGCTACCTTGTTTTTCAGAATAGTCAGTGGTGAAAAGTTGGTCCCCATAGGTTCAGCTTCTTACTCTTACGGTTGTCTTGCAGTTAAAGTGGGCATGCAAATTTCCTTTTTTTTTTTTTCCTTTTCTTAGTAATTTCAAATGCAGATAACAACAATTTCAGCAAGTGGGATGCTTTCCTTGGTAGTTCTTATATGTGCCGAAAAGAGCAAACTCTTGAGATTAATGAAGAATTTCAAATACATATTTTTAATCTATGGATTCAGCCATTCCTTGTGAAGGAAAATAAGTTTGCTACAGGTAAGAGTTCTTTTTTTGTTAATTCTTGCAATATTCTGTTTTTACACATGAAATGAAGTTCAGAGACTGACGTTCAAGTTCATGGAAATTTTTGTTCTTACTTAAAAAATGTCTGCTGGATGTGTTGGCTCCCTTTCATAAAACTTGTAGGAGCTAGAGATGCTAAAGAGGAACTTAAGCATTGCCTTGTGGAATAGATTAGAAGTTATCTGATACCATCTTGATATACAGCTTTTTGTAGCTCTAATATGTAAAGAAAATAGGACAAAACTTAAGCAGAAGTGGACTTTGGTAATACCATCAGGCGTTTTGTTTCTTTTTACCTGTCAGTCTAAGGAACAGGAGTGTTAGGTGGGGAGAATGAACGGACAGAGCTTCTTTCAAATGCAGTCATGAATATCCAGAACTAAAGAAAGGTTCTAAAATGTTTGCTGCGTTATCCTGGTCTTATCTGGGGGAAACTGGAATGGCTTAAGTGACCTCTTTCTTAATCTTCAGAGTAACCTGATCTTTGTACTTGACAAGAGTACTTGCAGCACAGTCTTAATTAGACTAGACTAATCTGCGGACAGATAGATTGGGTGCAGATTTTGTAACTTCCTTTGTTAGGCAGAAGGAAGTTAACCCCACAGATGTATGCAGGGTGAACAGTCTTTATCATAATATGTTCTGAAGAGTTAGTCCCATTTCCCTCTGTAGTTCAAGCTGCAGCTAGCTTCCTTCTCCTAGTTACAGCTATTTCATCTCTCTGTAACGCATCTCCATTCTGGTTAGGTTCTTGATACCAAATCTAGATCACTTTATTCCTAACGAGTAAAAGCACCAGACTTGCCTTAAGTATGTCTGGTTCTGTCTTAAAAGCAGAGGAGTGGCTACTCCCTTGTGTAGCACAGATCTTGTGCGCGTGAAAACTCGGACACCGTTAGCTTACTATAGTTTAGCAAACATTCCAAGTGATTATAATGCTTAATATGTGCTAGATACACCTATGAGACCTCTGCAGTTCTTTCTCTTCTAGTTTAAAGATGTAACAATACTTGATTTTTTGAACACCTTGATATTAAGGAAAACAGATTTTTATACCACACTTGGCAAGTATTCTGTCTTTATTTATTCCTTGTTGCAACCTTTTTCTCATCTACAGCCCAGGAGTGTTCGCTGGATGATGACAGCATTCTCATCCCAATTGTAGTTGGTGCTGCACTTGCTGGCTTGATTGCCATTATAGTGGTTGCTTACATAATTGGCAGAAGAAAAAGCTATGCTGGATATCAAACTTTGTGAATCTAAATGTGATTCCTGTTCTGATGTCACTCTAAACAAAGCAAGTGCAAGTTCTGAAGTCCAAAAAAAAAAAAAGACCCAAAACTTAGGAGTAATTACTAGCCACAGCTAATTGGAGATGAGAGAGAATGTTTATCTCAGATGAAGCAGAACTACGATTTTAGATTTCCTGCTCTAAGAAGACGACCTGGGTTTCGTAGCTGTTTTGAAGATGTCAAATACTGGATGAATTGCTAGGATAAGGATTTTTATCTTGCAAAAACCCTAAAGCATTCAGGATTTACTTCTGCTTTTTACAAATTGTAGCCTGAAACAAGGAACACATTTGAAACTGTTGTGCATTTGGCAACTCCCAGAATAGCATAGAATTTGTACTTGCTTCTCTCCTCTGCGTTCCTTAGTTGTTGTTGTAATTGTGGGTTAAGCTGGCAGCATTAGTCACTATGTTGACTCCTATTTAACAAGGACTATACAATGCCCAGTAACAACTTTGTTTTCAACAGAATTGAACTTTAGGCTGATGATTAAGTGATCTTTTGAAGTGACAGCAGTAACTTACTTAGCTTTGACAGAATTGAGTAGTTTACTTCTGCCTTGGTGTAGTTTCAGGAGTCATTCCTGTACCCTCTCTGTACAAACAAAATGGGTAACCTGGGCTTGCCAAATGGTGGATATATAGGAAGACTTCAGTGCTGTTTCCAAATGCTTTAAAAAAAAAAAAAATTACTGTTAGGCACCAAATTCTTCATCAGTTATTATACCTTGGCTATCA
The DNA here is from genome assembly GCA_024336885.1 of Actenoides hombroni. Classification (NCBI taxonomy): domain Eukaryota; kingdom Metazoa; phylum Chordata; class Aves; order Coraciiformes; family Alcedinidae; genus Actenoides; species Actenoides hombroni. The sequence continues at coordinate 10,218,627 of WUAM01000395.1, forward strand.
TCTAAAATACCGAGTTAAGGCAGAGTTCTGCTAAATTAATACAAGCTTTTTTGCTGGCATCAGTTTAAAGGGAATAACCTTTCTAAATATTCCAGAACTTTGAAGTGCACTTAACTTTATATCGTACTCTGCACAGAACTGGTTTGTCTTGTTGCTTTGAATGGCCATTGTTTAAAGTTGCTTTCATTTAATGAGCCAGTATCTGTTGTTGCAGCTGAAGCTGTCTTTAAATATTCATCTTGAATGGTTCTCTGCCTATCAAAATTCACATTAGAACTGCCTGCCATTGGCATTCTGAATGTCTAATGTACTTTGTGTTTGATTGCTGTGTAGCATTTATTAATGTTAAGAATGCAAAAGCCAAACAAGTCTGAGATGGACCCACAACACCCGTTTTTTCTTGCTGTATGGAAAGGATAACTAGCTTAAAAAATGTGGCAGAACTGGATTGTTCTTCAACTGCAGCTCTGTAGAGACTAACCCTGGCTGCAGAACTTCCTCTGGCCTCCTGTGCTGTCATACATAGCTTTTACTGCATGGAAAAAAAACAGAAAAAAAAGTCTTAGACTTTTAGGTAAGTGTGGCTTTTTTGCATATGTCATAACATGAGCTGCCTACACTAGTAATTTAATGAACATAATGTTGCCTGCAACCTCTTTTAGGATGAGTTAAGCCTGCATCAAAGCTGGTTTAGTGTTTTGTTAGTGTTTTCTAGGGTTGTAGAGGTGTCTGTGGCATGTTTGTATACAAATCATAAAATACACTTCTTTCAGTAATTTTTTTTTTTTTTTTTTTTTGATAAAACCAGTTTAATCTTCTCACTAGCCAAGGAAGCAAGTATGGGTAGATAATGCATAGTAGTCTACAGCTTGAATTTTGCATCAGTTACTGAAAATCCTTGTAATGTAAGTGAGGAACTACAATAAGTTTAATCCTGAGACGAGCTTCAAGACTTTCCATTTTAATTTAAAAAAAAAAAAGTGGATCTAATTACTTTCATATTAATATATCCTCAAGTGCAGAAGTTCTTATAGATTTTTAGCATTTTTGTGACATGTTTAGTGGCACCAGTTACACATGCATTTCTGTTAAGGAGTAGTTACCACACTGTATTCATCTGACCATGCAGATTTTCTAACTGTGCACGGTTTCCAAGTGACAATATAGAAGATTAGTGCAAACTGCTCTCAAAATTCAGCAATACCAGAAGTATCTCTGCAAAAAACCTGTGACTTAATCTTCATTTGCAAGTATATTGACTCAAAGATCAAAGTACTCCTAGACTGATGTGCAGATAACTGGTTCAGAAAGTTTCACCTGACTGCCTGTTATAAAACCACTAGTTTTCCTGTATGTATTGCTCCGTAGGGAACTGTCATCCTGTTCAACATGTGCTCTAAATAATAAAGATTGTTCTATTTCTTAAGGAAACTTGTTCACATTTTTTAACTGATTTGAAAACAGACATCTTGTACTGTCTTTTTTTTAAAGAAAATAAACTAAATGAGTAAGGTCAACTTCAATCAGTCTATATCTGAGATTCTTTTATACAGCTGGTGAAGGAGCTCCTCAAAGAGTCCTCTCTGGTCTGTGTCTTAATGCGTTGTTTGCAGCACAGTCCCAAGTGTGCTTGGATACAGTGCACTAGCAGAGGGCAGCTTGGGAACTGAGACACTCTACATCTGGTTCATCATTAGAAATTTGCTTGTAAACTTTTTTTTTTTTGGTCGGTTTTATCCCCATCCAGGAAAGATGTTTGAATGACAGATTTTGCTAGCCATCTTAAATCAGGGTGCAGCTCTGAACAGCTCAGTCATACTGGAAAATGAAATCTCTCTCTGCATTCAGCAAAAGTGGGAAAGCATTAGGGAGCCTTCTGGGAATTGGTCAGTGGCTCCATCCTCTTATGATAAAAGCTGTGTTGATCCTGTCTGGGCTGCCACTTCTTCTGGTAACACTGAAGAACTTCTACTACTAGATACTTTTCCTGCATCAAGAGGCACTAGTCTTCCCTTTACCTCTTTCTGGCCTATCCCAGGGTCATATGCAGGAGGAAAAAGTGCAGCCTAATCCTACACCCTTTCTTGTTCTGCACTGCTTCTATAACCATTATGTGAAATCTACCTTCTTGTCTGCTGCACACAGTCAAAACAATACCAGCACCTTTCTGAAGCATAAGGTGAAGTCAGCTGCAGTTTCTTTAATGTGAAGCAAAGCACAAATATTTTAATAGGCTCTTGTTAAAGAGCTTAACAATGGGATTCCCAAGGATGGAAATCAGTCAGTGTGAGTATACAGTACAGTGGGATTGCAGGCATCAGATGTCCATCAAATTATCAGTACAAGTCAGTCTGTGAGAGTCTGTGACAAAAGCTGGAACAAGCAGGAGTTACTGCTGTCCTTTAGTAAGTGTAAAGACTTTGGTGGGGTTTTGGTTTGGGTTTTTTTTTTTGTCAAGGCATTACTGGTTTTACTGTAATTCTATCTCCAGTATTGTCTCTCCTGGAGACTTGCAGTGATTATCTAGACACTGGAAAACAGGACTTTGTAGTGTGTGATAATGATAACTCTACAGTAACATGCAGACACGCTGTTCAAGAAAGTGTGTCGTGGAATTATGTGTGGGAAGGGGAACTATTGTTGTATTTTGGGGAGGGTGAGTGATTTGGGGTTTTGTGAATGACTGCTGTACTGTTTGGGGAAAGGCATAACTGCTTTAAATAGAGGGAGATTATAGTGTTAAATACTTCTATTTAAACACATTTCTTTTTCAAACTTGTCCTTTTTCTGTTTAGTTGAGGACTGCAGCCCAAAGGTAGGCAACTTCATTGTACCAGTAGCAGTAGGAGCAGCTCTGGGGGGATGAGTTGTCCTGGCACTTACTGGCTTACTTTGTTGGTTACAAGGAACACTGTAATGCTGGAGACGAGGAGTTGAGTGGGAAAGTGAAATGGGAAAGTTTAACTTTATTAAAAAAAATAAAATCTGAACTCAAAAGATGGCTTGTCATGGTTTATATTTGAGCCTAACAACTTGCGTTCGAGTTCATAATTAACTGATTAATTAATTTCCGTTCTTCCAAAATGCTACACTTTTAATTTCAGAATATTAGAGACCACCCACAGTGGCATTGTGTGAACAAAGACAGTTTTGTTCTGGTTTGTGGAAACAGCATTTAACTTGTGTGCACTTCTGGGTGTTGAATATTGATGTGTATAATTAATAATTAGACTGATTACTACTGTGTCTTATATACAGTTCACTAAAGACTAAAATTTCTCTAAGATACCAAGGATTCTGATCTTTTCTCTTAAAGATGCCATGCTAATAGTCCTCAAAAGAAGCTTTTCCAGCCAACGAACACTTTTTTTTGGAATTTATTTTTTATTTTTGAAATTTACCAGTGTTCTCTATTGTATAAAACCATAAATTTGGGGGCTATCAGTTTTATCTCCTGATTTCAATTAAAAGAGAAGACAGGTTTTGTACTGGGAATAAAAATGTTGGGGGCCAAAATTTCTGATTATATTGAGTGGAGGTGAATTCAACCAACAATGTAAAAAAAACATCCTCTTCCTCCTGGGCTGAACGTGGAGCCTGTGTGTCGTGGTGTACAGTTACCAGGTTCTGCAGTTTGAAGACACTTCTCTGAAGCTTCTAACCACTGTACAGTAACAATACATGGACAGATGTGTGCCTACAACAGTGGCAGACTGGAGAGAGGTAAAGGATGGAATGTACCTGGTATGAAACTTTTAACCCCTTTTTACCCTGTGAATTCCTTGTAGAAATGCCATAGTGTGACGTGTGTTGCAGCAATCTCCTTCCTTCAAAAAAGAGAAAGGGAATTTCTGTCGCTGCCTGCTGGGCACCTTTCATCCTTAGCAAATGCGTTCATGTTTAGTATTAATGACCCATTATCCAGCATGAAGCAGTTAAATTGTGTGCATTGATCTTCAGTGAGCAAAGATGACTATAAAGATCAAATGCAGTTCTCTTTTTGAGGTGCTTGATACTGTCTCTAGTCAGAAGATTCTGAAATAGCTTGCTCTATAAGGTACATACTTCCTTTCCTCTTCTTTTTCCCTTTGAAGCACTGCTCTGCTTGGCATTTGGTGCCTTCAGATTGCCAGAGTTTAGTATTTTCAAGGGCTGAGCCTCCATGTGTTGATTCCTTTCCTCTTGGCGAAAAGCTTTGTGTAGCCTTTTGTGAAGGGGGAGTGGCAAGTGTGTACCAGACTGGAGGGAACCAAATCCAGACAGTACATGTCCTGTAACTAAGGATGATTCAGTTAGATGCTCAAAAGGTTAAAATACTCACTTGAAACGATAGCTCACTTTTGATAAAGCATTGAGTGTGTGCGTGACACTCTGCTCTGCTATAAACTCAAGCAAAAGGTTTTCTGAGGAGCTGTGCTTTATTGAAAGCAGGAGTCCAGCACTCTTACAGTGCTGCAGCCATACCGAGACACCGCATCTCATCGCACTAAGCTCCTCCTGGCACCAGGCAGGTGGAGCTCTGCTCTCCCTGCAGACAGAAGAAGGCCAAGCCCTGCCTCCATCTCTAAGGTGTATCACCACTTTGGAATCCGTTCCTGGTGTTGTTTGCTAATCCTTGCCTGGGTGTTTGTGCCAGCAAGCAGTTCATCACAGAGTTCACAAATGGTTGTTCTGGTCCACTGTAGCATTACCGCTGTCTCTTTTTTTTTTTTTGATTCTGTGCTGATCTCAGTAAGGTCTGCACAGTTATTGTCTGAAACCAATAACCCTTTTCTTGTATTTCGATTGAAAATTAATAAAGTTACCCACCCAAAGAGAGAGTCTTTCAGCATTTTCTGTTCCGTGCTTTCAACATGTGTACCTTGGGCGCCTCTCGTACTTTTCAGGAAGTTTGTACCTCATTACTTGGTTTGCTGCCTGAAAATTCTCTTCATGTCTAGAACCTAGAGAAGTGCTGGTGACTTGAGGGTTTGGGAAGTCACTTGGACAAGGCAGTAATAGACCAGTCTGTCTGTTGTGTTACTGTATTGCTGCTAACTCTGAGGTGTGATCAGCTAAAGCATGCTCAGGCTGCTGTTTTCTCCTCACATTTCTAATCTGAGTGGACTGCTTGCTAAAGGAAGAGGAAAGTAAATGTACGTATCAGAAGAATTCTGTTACCAGTATAAATTATGTGTAGTAGATATGTTTAAAGAAATCAATCTTTCTGTCACTTATTTGCTCAGTACTGATTTTACTTTAGGTGTATTATTGTATCTAACACAATGTTACTTCTCAAAAATGTCTGTTTGCTCCTTGCTTGCTTTGGTTTAGAATGCTGGATTTTCTTTACTAATTTATTCTCCCTTGCTTTTTTTTTGTTTTTGTGTTGTTTTTCCTCTTTCTGCAGCTGAAGAATGCTTTGCTGATTCTGACCTGAACTTTCTTATTCCCATCGCAGTGGGCATGGCACTTGGCTTCCTTATCATTCTTGTCTTTATATCTTATGTCATTGGAAGAAGAAAAAGTCGTACTGGCTATCAGTCTGTATAACCTCTTCATTCCGTCTCTGTTGCCACTATCCCTGCTCTTCTCCTTTTCCCAAACTCCCTGATCTGCCCCTTTAAAAAGAAGAAAAACATATAAATTCACAGTTTCTTTATTTGAAAAAAAACAAAAAGCCCACTTCACGACAGAGTAACGTGCCGTGAGTCTGAAGATGAGTTGCAGAATTACTTGAAGCTACTGTATGATTTTGGATAAAGTAAGTGTTGAGAGGACTGTAGAATTGAGTAGGGTCGATGTGTGTCCACGTGAGAAATGTGATTATCTGGAGTAAAGAAGACGTCTCTGAAGCTTTATTTCTGTTGGTTAATCTTTTTATACAAAAAAATTTCTAATTGTATACAGCTTATCTTGGATAATGCTAAAGCTAAACCCGTAATTAAAGGTGTGACTGCTCTGTTGAAAGGGACTGTCCATGCCATGGAAAATGAACACCAAGCTCTTAGCAGACTTCTGTTGAGAACTTGACTTATAGCTGTTGCCTTTTTTCATTAGCAGCTTGTGCTTGTGAATTGGTCTGAATTTTCCTTCTGACTGTAAAGGTAGTACCTGCTCTCCCTAATAAACTAGCGTAATATAAGAAGAGCATCTGATTTTTTAATAAATTGATTCTTTTAACATCAGTATGGAGAAGTTGACTGCTAATGTATGTTAAATAGCTTCGCACTAGCATGATGCTTTTAATGTCTTTATTCACTGAGATAAGGCTCGGACCTGCAGAACTTTCACTACTCGGACAAGCCAATAGTCTGCTAAAGGAAATGTGTCCTGTGCTGTTTTGTTTGACTGTGTTTTCCCTTTTGTTCTGAGCTCAATTGTGCAATGGGGGTGGGAGGCTGGAATTTCACTGGCTGCAGTTTGTCTCAGCTTTGATTTTGTGAACATAAAAGAAACTATGCAGCATTTCAGTGCTGATCCATGTGAGGCTCAAGAGTGTTTTGAGAGGTCTCAAAGACTAGGAACACAGGTTGTTCAGAGGTTCCTGCAGTTCCTTTGGAAGGCTTTCATGCTGTATTGGGGAATCAGTGAAAAGCTGTGATCTGGGAATGCAAGTGAAGTTATAAAACCAGTTGAATAGTGTAAGACCCCAAAATTTCTAGTATGAGGAATGCTGATCATAAAGCAGAAACTAATATAAAGATACAGAGAAGAAAGTCACTTCCAAAGGAACAAGAGGATCTGACTTGTTTGAAGATGCTTCCTTTGTTATTAATGCCACACCTTTTGCAATTCTATGTTCCATATCTAAACTACCACAATGGAAGCTATTCATTTGTTATTGTGTTCTTCCTCATCCCCATCAGGTTTCTGCTGGTAGGGTGAAAGAAGCCTCTTTCAACCTTTCAGTCCATCTTGGTAAAAGCCTTTTGCAGCTTTTTAACCCTGATTTCTAACTGTGGGACAGCTCAAGAGCTGCCAAGTCTGCAGAGAGCTACTGATGGCACACAAAGTTTCTGTCCTCTGAAGCAAGAGTTTACTAAAGCTGCTTAAATATATGATTCCTTTGTGCGTTGAGCCTGTGTCTGTGTTGCAGGGAAAGCACCTTCAGTAATTCACATTCACAAAGGAGACAGTTGACATTGATGCTTAAGTAACTCACAGTAGCTGTATATTCAGGGAAGGAAGATTTCTAAAGGGTTAGTTTTGATGCTTGAAAATATATCTATACACTCAATTATACTTGTTCTCACTGTGACCAAAGATAAGCTTTACCCGAATCTGGCAAAATTGACTTTTGTACTGCAAATGGGCTCTTGAACCAAGTGGGTTTTTTTCAGGAGTGTAATTTAAAGCTGCTAAATTGGACTGTGTGCTTTGGTTTTGATTGTCTTGGTCTTTTGTGTTCTACCTTTGCTCTCACAACGCTCGATTTCCCTGCCAGAGTGGTAAATGGTGAATTATTTTAGGACTGGCAATTTCTGTGTAACACCTGCTTGTCTGAGTGTTTTGCTTCTCTGCTGCCAGCAGATGGATTCCATCCATGGTTTCATGCTCGGATTATAGATCGAAGTATTTTGCATCACTTTTGCTAGGTTATTTTAGTAAACTGTGGCAATTTCCTAGATGCACACAGATATATATTATATATACATATAAGGTATTATTTTGGGCTTCAATAGAAGTCAGAAATTGAGCCAGCACTTTTAAGGTGGCTATAGCATGAAGAGTGGTGTGTATGATTATCCAGATCTTGAAATGACCGCACAAATACGCTGAAAGCAGAGTATGTGTATGGAAAATAAAGTTAACTGTGGTGTTTTTAAAGCTTTGTTCTAGTGTCAATAGACACACATGCCATTTCCAAGAGCTTTCCAAACAGGACTGTCAGTGTGCCTGCATCTGGATGGCGGTGGGGAAACGGAAACTTTTGCTTCTAAGCTGTTCACACATTTACATCCGAATTATTTGGTCTGTCTTTGTTGGTTGGATCAAAGCATGGGTCTGGTGTCTGCTAAAGGACCAGCTGCTCCCTGAATCCTTCCAATAGGCAGGTAGGGAATAGATGCAAATAAAGTTTCATCCTGTTGCTGGCTGGAGAGCTCTTAATTTCACAGCCTGAAGCATGGAGGGTTTAGATTCCTTCCAGGATCTTACAGAAATATAAATATTTTTAAAGAGCTAAAGCAAGTGGCGGGTGGGGAAACATTTGTGAGTTTAACTTATTTCTGATGTCAAAGGAAGAGACACTCCCACGACAGCAACTTCCTTGGCAGAAGCTGGTTTCTGTTGATCAGAACGTGTCCTTTCAGGTAAGTTGTGCAGGCAGAATGATTGTGTTGCATTGGCTCTGTCAGTAATCACATCTGAGCAAAAATGGTTCCTAAATTACCTCTGGTTCAGGTTTTAACAGTTCTTAATTGGTTTTTGCACAATGGTTGGTGTGATACTTGGCGTATAGTCTTACTGTACTGGGCTTCTCAACTCTTTAGCCCTAGAAAGTTAATCAAGTGCTCACAATTTGAGGATCCCCTTATATGCAGCTCTGAAATTCAGTCCCTAATTGACCAGCACAGGGAGCTGAAGTCACAAACTGCGTCTCTTAGACCAGTGTATTAAGAATGGTACCATAGAGCTAATTTTACTGTAGTCACTTTATTTTTAATACAAAAAATGACTTCTTAGAGACTTATACAGATCAGAAAATGATGGCAGATTAAGCACCCGGACTAGGATGTAGGACAAACATACCAGAACACTCTTGATCAGTCAGTAATTTTAGTAATTTCCAATTTTAGTGCTTTCCAACTAGTCCAGTATCCTAAGGTGTCCTGTCCTGCTGTGTTCCCACCGCTCATAACATGCAGAGTGCAGCTCGTCTCGGTCAAATACTAAGGCTGGGTGGTCAGGGGCTCGGGCTGCCCATGCAGCAGAGGTTGCTTGGGTTGGCAGCACTCTGCTCTGACAAGGGTGAACGTGCTTTGGGGTTGATAAACTGATGACCACTAATACCAACACTGACCTCCTCCCTAATAATGAAACAACTAAGCGTTTCCCTTTGGTTTCCTGCAGCCTTATAGCTGCGACCTCTCTGGAACAGGGAAGGACAGGCCTGGAATATTGGGCAAGGGGGGTCTAACATGTTTCACTGACACTTCTGTGCCTGAATAGGGGAAGGAGGGGCCATCAACCAGCAAACCATGACAGGGAGAGAAGAGCTCCTTTCATCTGTCCCCGCCTTACAGACTTGATAAGGATTCCTGGGGCAGAGAGAAGTACTAGAGCGAGGAGGAGGAGGGAGAAATGCAATAATCTTCCCACTTCTGAAAGGAACTGATGGAAAGGGTCAAGGGCAAATGATTTTCTACATGGCCTTTGCTCCAACACCTTGAGTATGCTGAACGAGCTGTGTAAAATGCTGCAGTCAATATGTACCTGGTGCTGATGATCCTAGGAGGCATTTTGAGATCTACCATTTTCACCTTTCAACTGTGTCATTGCAGGCATAATCCAGAATTTTTGCTGTTTGTTATTTTAACAAGAATAATGCTAACAGACTACCCTCTTGTTAGCTTTTGCCTGAGAAATATACATAAAACTATGGTAAAGATTAAAATTTAAAGCCCGGAAATATGTATTCCACAGGGGTCACTTAAAAAAGACCTTATGAAAATAGCATTCAGATACCAGAGGTCTTTTTAATCAAAACTGAAACGCTTTTGCAAGTTCTCTGCCTGGGAGATAACTTCTAATTTTAACTAAAAATTATTTACATCAGATGGTGAAAAATGTGGTTCCATGCTCCATTGTACCTCATTTGTTTCCTAACTATGAACAAAAATAAATTAACAAAAATCTCCATGTGCCTGTTTTTCCCAGGGAAAAAAAAATATAAAAATGCTGGGTTTATGCTTTAGAAAGCAAAAAGCCTCTGATTGACTTAACCTAAGTGCCCAGTGTTTTCAGTGGCTACTTTCCAATGCTGAGTGTGAAGATGATTCGGCCCAGGAAGCGGTCGCTGTTAAGGTCATTGATAATACCTTTCCCATTCAGACTGCACTGAATGGGAACCAAATAATTCCTCTTCACGTCTGTAAAGTGCATAGCCACCAGCGGGGATGTGTAGTTGACCTGCAAAGAAGGGAGATTTAAGTGTAATATTTGAGGGAGCAGAAAAGCAGCAATCGGTTTGCTGTGCCCAGGTGGCAGAGGGTGTTTGCCTGATGTCCGTCGTGGTCCCTCAGGATGCTGAAGCTGAGCCTTTCTGTGCCTGTGCCTCAAAGGCATGGGATCACATCAGAGTTTTGCACTGGACTGTGCCTCTTGAGTTGATTAGCTGGGACAAGTAACAGGATAATGGGACTCTCAAATACTGTTTGCTGTTCTAAAAATTGACCTATGGCTTGTCATAAGAAATCCATGGTGTTCCTCAGCTCTGTGTGCTCACAGGACATGCAGACTCAGTGTCTGGGGCTGTTACTCATCCTCACCCAGCAGCAGTATGACAATGAAAGGCAAGTGCCTGCCTCATCTTCCATTTCAGAATCACAGAATCATAGGATGGTAGGGGTTGGAAGGGGCCCATAGAGATCATCTTGTCCAACCCCCCTGCTAAAGGAGGTTCATCAGCGCAGGTTGCACAGGATCATGTCCAGGTGAGTTTTGAAAGTCTCCAGCAAAGGAGACTCCACAATGTCTCTGGGCAGCCTGTTCAGGTGCTCCATCACCTCACAGTAAAGACATTTCTCCTTATGCTTTTTTCTTTTCTCCATCAGCTTTTGTTGTAAAGTTGCATTACCTCTGAACGTGGTATAGCCCAGTGCAGACCAAAGCAATGCTGTCCAGCATGTTCAGAAATAGCCACCGATGTTGAACTGCTCTGTTTTGAGCCACCCAGCATGAAGTGGTTTTGCCATAGCTTTGACAGAAGCCCTAGTGCCCTAACTGCTGACTTCCCTAAGGCCCTGTGAATATGCTGGTGTTGAGACCTTCTCTGAGAGTCAGCAAAGCCAGTCTTAGTCTGCAGATGATAGATGTAATCATTGCCATTGCTGGCAAGAGGGAACCGGAGTCCCCAGGGCTTTCCCACAGTTTGCCAGAGATAGAAATAGAGGCTGTAATCCCAGTGCCTGTGGCCTCTCTCCTGCCTGCATCTGCCCAAAATAGCCAGAAAGCACATCTGTACTCTGTGCAGCAGCTCCTGCCTTCTCCTTCCAAGGAGACATAGCAAAGATGCCAGAGTCCTTACTTACGTGAGTGAACTTGCCATAGTAGGGATAATACATGAGATCAAACGTCCCATTTCCAGGGTAGAAGTCGACTGATCCGAGATCGCTCTCATTGCCTTTCTGTGATGGGAACAAAAACAAAGGTACACACAGCGCACGTGGGATGCAAAGTACAGCTCCCTTCAGAGTAAGGTGAAGGAACTTTAATACAGACATCTGCAAACCCACGTCGGGGCTCAGCTATGCCTGCCTGCTCATGGTGTGTTTGCTGGGAGAGCTGCCTGCTGCTGCAGTGAGCTGGAGCATACTGGTGCTATGAGGGCACAGGCAAGGAGGGTTACAGAATTTACTGTTTGTCAATCCCTCCTTGCGCCTGCCTATTGCTTTATTTCTCTCCAAGGGTATGATCCAGCTGCTGCCTGGGCAGCCGGAGCCCTTCCTTCACCCTGTTGAAGTTGGCTTGTAAGGTGCTCGCCAGGACCGAGGGTCCAGCAGAGCAGGTGGGGATGGATGTCAGCAGCTCCTGCCTCTTCCCACCTCCCCCAGTTCCCGGCTCTAACTGGCACCCCAGCACCCAGCCCTGCAGGCCTGCCTTGGGGGCTGAGCAGAGCACTGCCTGTGAGGCTGGCAGGGGCCAAAAGCACTCAGAGAGCAAGAGCCAGGGTGGGAAAGCAGGAGACTCATGTCCTCTGTCGTTCTCAGCAGACCGGCCCCCACTTTCACCCAGAAGCACTGGCAGCATTGGGTCCTGTGAGTGTTTGGGGCTAAAATGAGGACAGACATGAGTGGGGTCCATCAGAAGGATACATTTGGCCTTCTGTGCAACCGCGCTGCCGAGCAGGAGTGAAAGCAGTACCTGCACTTTGCAGTTCACGCTCACAGGGAGCCCGGCCCCAGGGCGGTATCCTATGATCTGTGGAAACAAAAAACGTCCTCACTTGTCTGAAACGCAGCGCCAAGTGCGTGCTGCCTCCCTTCTCCAGGGCTCGAGCTCCTCTGTGTGCCACTCATTTCTCAGGACAGGGGTTATACGTCCCTAGAAGCAGGGTCTGGCACCCCGTGCCGTGTAACTTGCCTGTGCCCAAGTGCAGGATTGGTGCCTGAGAATGGAGATAGAGCGGAGCGCCCAGAGAGCCCAAATGTCCTAGAGTAACACAGCCACTTCCCCACACAGTTCACGTTCCCCCCCATGTTTATTTTCCCAGCACCATGCTTTTAGACACTGTCCTATTAGAAGATTGCAAATAAACTTGACTGTATGAAAGTTCCCAGTATAAAGAGTGGGAGGTCTGACGTGCCAGCCTACAGCTCAGCTTCTCCCCTACAGAGGCCTGGCACAAGACCCCCCAGGCACTCAGGCCTTGGCTAATCAAATCAAGCACATTTTGTACTGATTCTTTTTTATCTTTTGTAGTGGGTCTGAGCTGGCAGGTGTTGGGATTCTGGTTCCCTTTTTCCCCAGGCCCAAGAAGTGAAGGAGTTTCAGTCCCTGCATGGTCTGTATCACGCTGGGATGCATTTAAGGAAGGAATTAAGACAACCAGCTTTCTCTGTACCCGGTTCATCTTCAGCAGGATGCAGGGCTGGCCTTTGGAGTAGCCAAATGTTGGGTCCTCAATGCCAGAGCAGTTCTGCAGCAGCGAGCGTTTGAACTGGCAAGCCTTCTTCTCCTCGCTTTCATTGCCCGCTTGGATGAAGTACTGTCCTGAGATGCACTCAATGTTCTTTTCCTCTTGAATTTTGTCATCATAAGCTGGTGGAGACCAAGATACTTGTTAATGTTTCTCAAGACCTGCACAGGCCCACAGTCTCATAAGACATCCACACGTCAAAGGAGTTAGAAAGTCCCACCTGGAAAGACAAGGCTCCCTCCCACAAAAGCTCCCATGACCACCTTATGAGCCTCTCTTTCTACATGGGGGTCAAGAGCTGATCTGCACCCAAGGAGGAGACTCTTGCACTGTGTGCATGTGCGCATAGACCCAGATAACATGCTGACATGACTCCTAGGGTGCCCAAGAGCTTACCTGCTAGGAAGTGGTGCATGCTGTCCACGTACGGTTGCCACGTGCTGGGCTGAGAGACATTGAAGGCAATGGTGAACCCATTCAAGTATGGTCTGATCATTACGCCTGGAGAAGAAAATGGATCCTCTTAGAGCAGACATGGGTGGGTGGACTGGCCACAAGCTTGGGGCACATGTTGCAGGGGCTGGTTGTGCTGCAGTTGGGCTTGGGGCTGGGCACAGGCACGAGAACAGCAGCACCAGCTCACAAATAGACTGTCTCCTCAACCCACTGATCCCTCACCTCCGTTTCACACCCAGAGAACACCATGTAACTGGCAGACGTAGGAGACCTGGAGGGTCTCAGCTGCAGGGAAGAAATGGTCTTGGGGCTGTACATAGACGCTGACAGGTCCCCCATGCTCCCAGCCATGCTGCCAGCTCCAGGCTAGCAGGGGCCTCATGTTCCCCACCAACATGAAAATACAGGGAAAATGTTGCTTCTGTCATAGGAAAGGAGTTTTTAAACATGATCTTGACAGGACTCCCCCAAATAGTAACACATAAAAGCTGGATTTGCATTTTATTTTGAAGCTCTGGGATATAAAGGGGCAGCAACTGAAATGAATGGGCATCACCTATGAAATGCCTAAACTTGCTCATTTACCTTGAAAATCATTAGCCTCATAATTAACATAATTAGAATAACAATCAGTATAATAAGAATGACTGCTTCACATGGGGCTACTTAAGATGCCTGGTCCTCTGCAGAGAACCTGCAGCACCGTCAGTGCCCTGAGGTAAGTGATATCACCCTGAGTTATGGAGGGGTGGTTGAGGGCACAGGCCCAGCAGGGCTTCACCCACGGTCCCTGCTGTGCCATTTTGGCAGCACTGTGCTGGACGAGTGCCGGCAGAGGTGGCTGAGGCTGGGCTGGCCGGGGTACATACCTGGCGGAGACACGCGGTCCCGGTATGTGGGCGTGTAGGGGCTCAGCGTGAGCAGCATCACGTACATGCAAAATGCAAACATTCCTGCCAAGCATGTGTAGAAAACGAAGTAAAACAGTAAGATCAAGCCTGCAAAAGAGAGAGGGCGTGTTGTTATTAATGCAATCAGAGCGTGTCCCGTGGGCTGTGTCCCACAAGGATGCACAGCCGTGCTCAGAGCCATGGTGTCCTCCACAGCTCGGAGTCCATTGTGGAGGTGGGCGCTCCCACACACAGACTTTGGCATTTCTGGGTGTAGGACTGTCAGCTGGACACGCTCCCTGCCCAGCCCTGGGGCCAGGGCAGCTGCCAGTTGGCTCTGTACCCCTTTTGCTGCACAGCCCTTCCCAGAGCTGCGCCAGGACCAGGTCCATGCGTCCACCTGCCTTGGCTCTCTCCAACAGACAGACCAACTTTAGCTCTTCCACTTCCCACCCACCTTGGCATGGTAACAAGTGAGGGTACCCAGTGGCTCCAGCATGTCTGAATTCCTGACAGGTGCTGTGGGGCGATGCTCCTGCCCCGGCTCCTGTCGCCTGCGCGGCAGGGCCCCCAGTGCTGGGGCTGAAGCGAGTGGCATCGCTCGGGGGCTGCGGCACCGCTGGCTCTTTCATAGCCCTGACATCCAGGGAACGGGTTTGTTTTTCCTGCGGACCAGGCTGATGGCTGAGGATGTCTCAAGAGGCCACGGCCTATGAATAAAACCCAGAGGCTCAGAAAGCGACGTGAAGCCCTAACCCAAACATTTCCCAGGAGAAATGTGCCGGCAGCTCGGACGGAGCCCTGGGAACGCAGATGTGCACTCTTGCCGTGCTTCTGCTGGGGCTGCGGGGCTGGGAACCACTGCAGAGCCATGTCCTGCTGTGGGCTGAACTGGGGCAGATGGGACCATCACTGCTGCTGGTGGCACAGCAGGCAGAGCGTCCAGCCCTGGCACAATGATGCTGGGATGGTGCCCATCCACCAGCCTGATGGGGCTGGAGCTGCCTCCTGAGTGCCGATCCAACACTTGCTGGGACACGGTGCTGCTACCATTCCGATTCTTATGTCCCCTGCAATGCAGCAGAAAGCATTGTTGCTGGCAGAGCTGGGAGTGCAGCCTTTCTCAGAGGCTGGGGTCTCCAGTGCTGACCCTGTGGCCAGCTGGTTCCCTGCATTTTGGCAGCACAAGTCCCCTAAGCCTCCCATCCCTGAGAAACACCTGCAGGGCCAGTGCAGAGGACCAGCCCCAAGCTGGGCAAACTCCCTTCTCCTCACTCCAGAGATGTGAGTGGGAAAATTCAGCTCCAATCACTTCCAAATGCTCTCATTTTAAAATGTCCCTATGAGGACAGGCTGAGAGAATTGGGGTTGTTCAGTCTGAAGAAGAGAAGCCTCCAGGGAGACCTTATTGTGGCCTTTCAGTACCTAAAGGGAGCCTACAGGAAAGATGCAAAGGGCTCTTTATCAGGGAGTGTAGTGGTAGGATGAGGGGTAACAGTTTTAAACTGAAAGGGGGTAGATTTAGATCAGATATCCCTAAGGACTATCACCCCCATACTGCTCCCACACGCCAGTCTGCACCTTCCCATCCAGCAAGGGAGCAGCAGAACTGGGCTGTCTCCATGGCAGGCAAAGGGCATAGGGAACAAATGTGGATTTAAAGGCCTGCCCAAGACTTGCGCTTGTAGGTTCTCAGACTCCTCTGGTGCTCATGGACGATCTCCTGGCTGTCTCCACAGGCTTTGCAGGATACTCAGAGCGCTTGGCAGGGGAGTGGGCAGGCTGCAGGGCTTGTGAGCACGTTCCAGTGCCAGTTGACCAGGGCTGCAAATGCTGAGAAGCAGCCCCCGCTAATGCATAGCTTTACACCAGTGTGGACATTCACAGGACACTGGGCAAAGGCTGGGGATTTTCCCTCTGCTGCAGGGGCTATGGGCTGTCAGGAGAACAGAGCTGCAAGGGTGGACAGCATCACATGCGCTGTGGCCCCTTAGTCTTAGACTGACCCTTTAGCAGTTGCTCACCCCGCAGCCACAGGCTGCTTTTAACCAGCCAGGGCACCTCCAGGCTCAGCAATGAATTCTGAAGGCCACACAAATACAGATAAAATATACAGGGTGCTCAAAACCCTCACTGGCACATCCCAGTCCACTAGCCCTGATGGCACATGTGGGCTCTGTTGTGGAGAAGCTGCAGGGTGATGGTGATGACCAGCCTTTGCCAGCCACAGAGCCGGGGTGCATCCAGGTGAGAAAGGCTGCTCAGCCCCAGGGTGTGCACCCTCCCCAAAATACCTGCCCCGTGACTTGGGTGCTCTTCCCCTATCAACGCTGATGACTCAAAACCATCCCCCCATGGGCTCCAGACTTATACAGGCAGGAGCCAGGTCACTGGCAGCAGCAGGTTGGCTGCAGCAGACCAACCCACAGCCCCCATGCTTTCTTGGGTTCTGAATTTATTCTCCGCACGTGGTCTGGGCAGCCTGAAATCTTTGTTTTCCCATTCTCAGTAAACATTAACATCCAGACCAAAGGAACTTCCCCAAGGTTTTCTGCTCATCCTCCTCACTAGTCCTTTAACGTGCTGGTTAGAAACACCTACCCTGAAAATGTGGGATGGAGGTGGCCGGTCCAAGCTATTAAGGACATTCACAGGCAAGTGCATCTGTCATGAAGCAAAAAAGACAACGATCCCCTTGCTCAAGCAAGGACCTACCCCAGCTCTTGGCTGTTCTCCCAAGGCATGTTCTCTCCTCTGGGTTCCACAGGAACATCTTCATCTCCCCAGACAGGTCTTCCCAGGTTTTGCTTCCCATCTCTGCCTTGGTCTCGTTCTCCCCTCTGTCAGGATCCTGGACCTTCTCCTCATGCTTATTTTCCTGGAAGAGTTACAGAACACAACCCCCACATGCAAGCTGAACCTCTCATTGGACAAAAATAAATACAAAAGCACTTAATAGTTGGAAATGTTTCAAATTTCCATTTTCCCATCATCACTCTTGAGTTAAAGACGGGCAGTTTTGGCTGTTCTGAATTAAGATCGTTTAGATCCCAGCACCCATTTTTCCATGACATGTACGTCACTGCCGTCACGCCGGGTACTGTCTCCTTGTCCTGGCATTTACTGAAACTCATCTTTTACCACCTGTGTGAACATGACCAAAGAAAACCTGAGGGCCAGGGTTGTTCCCACGCTTTTGCAACATCTCTGAGCTCAAGTGCTCATTTTCTGTGCTACCACAGATGACAGCAGGTGGCATTATTTAAGAGGTCATACAGTTTGTTTTTCTTGGCATGCGAGCAAGTGTTTAGTCTTTGGAGAAATCCCTGTGTTGTTATATTTTAATTATACTAAGTTCCAGGGAAAAGTATCTCCCCAGGCAGTGAGAGTTTGCTTGTTGCCTTGGTGGTGAAAACTCATTTGTCTGGAGCTTGGGAGCACAAATCTCTCTGTAGCTGAGCCTGGTTAAGTGTTGCCCGAGGTGAGACATGGAGCCATCCCTAACCCTCCTTGAACATGGGCAGGCTCTACATCTCCAAAAGCAGGTAGTGAGGTGCGAGAGAGCGCAGACCTCGCTTTGAGCTTGGGGCAGGGCTAGGCCAGGTACTGCCAGGGAGAAGGGATGTGGGGAGGCAGTGAACCCATCCAGATCTCACTTTAATTCAAACTGTGCTGCAGAATTCTGCTGCTCCTGGCTGGTTCAGGACCACGCTTGTCCGTCCCGACCATATCTCCTCGAGGCCACTGTGCCCACTGCGAGTGCAGCACTGTAGCAGCTGCACTGGCATGATCACCCCACCTCTGTGCTGAGGACCATGGAAACCTGCTGTCTGTGGGCACCTGTTGGAGCCAGAGCTGACAAGCAACATATTTACACCCCACAGGTCACCCCAGGGGAGCTGGGAAGCAGCCGACAGCTTGGCAGAAAGTCTGGCTTAGAAGCACTTTTGAATGCAGGGGGGGATTAAACTCTGCTCAAACACACAAACACTGCAAAACAGTGAGAGTGGGGGGAGAGTACTGACTCCAAAACCTGAATTTGTGCCTTGGAGAGCCCAGGTCAGACCGAGGGAGGCTGTAAACCACTACCATCCAAACGGTTGCCTTGATTGGATCAGGTTAAAGCCCCAGTGGGGCTCTTCTGGGAGCAAGCCTGCGTCAGAGCACTGCTGCCAGCAAAATGCCTGTGGCCTCCTGTACATCGAAGGCAATGCTTGGCCCGGGTCCCACGCCCTGGGCTGGAGGCCTTCCTGAGCCAGCTTCTGCAGAGCCATGATGAAACCAGAGGATTTCAGAGTGGGAAAGCAACAGCCCAAGCATGAGTCACCAGCAGGGACATGGGAGAGGAGGTGTGGGGCTTGCTGACTGCCAGGACACCCACGGAGGAGCAAGTGATGGAAGAAGAGAAGTTCTTCCTCCTGCTCTTCTCCCCATTAAACAAAAGAGCTACCAGCAGCTGCCAGAGCAGTCTGCCAGAGTAGCAGGGGCTGCTCAGAAGTAACTCTGTACTGATGCTTAATGCTGCTTTGGGAACAGCCCTTGGATTTCACACCAGCTGCAGCTCAGAGGCAGTGAGGGCAGCGCAGGGGTTTTATGCAGAACCCTCACCCAGAAGCTGCTACTGATGTTCAGAGCTGGGGGTGGGAACAGGAATGTCCCCCCGTGGGCTCTCACCTGGGGAACCCCACAGCTCTGCCCTGCAGAAGGTTTTTGCAAGAAGGGAAAAGTCTCCAGCTCTCCTGGCTCCCTGCTGTATATCCAGCACTTGTTGAAGGGTCCCATCCTGCCAACTGGGAGAGGCCACGGGGGCTCCATGGCAGTGTGAGAAGGCTGAGGGAGCTCCAAGCTCTCCCCACAGGCAGGGAGGTCTGTGTAGGGCATCTGGACAGGATAGGATGAACCCACTACCAGGTCCTTGGCAGAGGCCCCTGAGCTAGGGAGCTAGGTTAAGTCTGGATTGCAACACCTCCCCGGTGTTTTATTTTTGCAGCCCAGGACCAGACATGGTCTCAGATCAGTCCCTTCCACCTGGACAAGGGTCAGGAGGAGCAGCAGGAGCTGGAGTAGGAGCATGCTGAACCAGGGAGGGGACACAGCCACGGCAGGACCTATCGGAACACTGGACAGCCCTGGGCTGCTGCCTGGCCTGGCAGCTGGGGTGACTCTGGGCACCAAAGCAAAGCTGGGGTTCTCCCTGGTGGGATCACGCTGTGCTGACTGTCCTGGGTGCCCTGAAGCAGGTCAGGGGCTTTCTCCCATCCTCACCCTGGACGAGGTCAGCTCTCAGCAGTGAGTTCCTACTGTTCAAAGCCAGGCATGCAGCAGGTGGCCCGTGCCCAGATGTCCTTGTCCCTCCTTACTGCCCAGGACCACCAGTCAGACCCCCTGCTCCCCCTTCCTCTCTCAGTACAAAGTGCTTACACTTTGCCTAAGGGATGAAGCAGCATTTCTAAAGCAAAGTAGCTATATTTATCAGCTACGAAGCAGGTCCTGGGCAGCAGCCCCACCTGGCCTCTCAGAGGGTGGCCAGCAGCCCCCAAAAGACTCACCGCCTTCCGATAGGGGCTCCTGTGCTGGCCCTCCGTGCCCCCGGCGCTGGCATTCCTGTCCATCCCTGGGTGGGAAGCGCAGAGAAATGTGAGCGTTAGCACTGCAGGAGCCCAGGGCTGAGCCCAGCAGGGCTGAGCCCAGCAGGGCTGAGCCCAGCGGCTCTGGCCCCATCATGGGTGCCACGTCGCCCCGGCTCTCGGGGACCCGCGGGCACAGCCCTCTCCCCAGCACAGCTTCTCAGCCCTGTGGCAACCCCCAGAAAGGCTGAGCAAGCGCAGCTGAGCTGAGACCTTTGCCTGTCTGCGGGGAACCACGCTGCTTTTCCTCCCTACTCCACCAGACTTCAGTGTTCAGGAGCGGATCAAAAAATAACTTGCTTTCCCAAGAGGGCTGAGCTCAACGCAACAGGATCCCGTCCCGAGCCCCCTGGCATCTGGTGCCCTTTGCAGCACCCTCGCAGCATCCTGTCCCACACCCGAGTCCCCACCGGCGCCAGCCAGTGCCCTACATGGGGAAGCCAGGCTCTCCGCCCCGGGGAGATGGTGTAGCTGTTAATAAACACTAGCAGATCTCCAGGGCTTTCGATGGCCACATGTGTCCGTCAATATGTGCTTGTCAGTCACGGTGGGGCCACGGTCAATACTTGCAAAATCTCTTTTGCGGTGAAGGGGTAGTGCGAGTGGCAGGTCTATATTTATCCCTTCAGACTGAGACAGCAGCTAGAAGCACACAGCGTCAGCGTCCCCAGCCTGGCTGTAAGAGCTGGTCACAGCCACTGAGACAAAGTCCAGGGGGACACCTTCCTATGACACCCTGGAGACCAGAGCTGAGGACTATCAGATTTGCCTCAATCCTTGAATTATGAGCACAAGATGGTGCATTAGGGACATGGGTGGGGGGGGAGTGTTCTGGAGTCCTGCTACGAGGTTCTGGCAGGGTGGGAGCGCTGGGGGGGGGGGGGGGGACAGGGCACTGGGGTTGAGTCAGCTTTGCCAAAGCCCTGCCTGCTTCTGCACATGCGGCAGCACCTGGAACGATTCCAGCAGCGTGATGGCAGCGTGGGAGGGTTGCCCATCCCTGCCTGCACCCCATGCAGCTCTCGAGGAACAGTGGGGCTTGTTTTACACCACCTGTCCCAGTAGGAGCTCGGCACCATCCACCAGCTCATTCCTTCCTCACGCTTCCAGTGGGGCCAGTGACCCCTCCCATTGTGGGAGAGCCGGGGAAAGGCTGCCTTGCCCAGGCTGGGGCTTTGTCCGGAGGCACAGGGATGTCTGTCCTGGGCCCTTGCAGGGCTGCACCACGCCGTCCAAGCAGGCACAGCACCATTTCTCCCTTTCCTTTCCTGAGCACGGCTGAAAGCCACTCACTGGCTGTGCTAATAAATGGGCGCAGCGGGAAAGAAAGAGGTCTGGCAGCTGCCCCAGTCTGCGCCGAGTTGGCCGAGGCTGCCGCAGACCCGCTGCCGGCTGCGCAGGCAGGGCTGGCTCGGTACCCGTGCTTGCCCCAGCCAGGAGGGCACGAAGGCAGCCACCTGCACAGCTGGCTCACACCAGCCGGGCTGGAGCCGTGGGGTTGAGAGTTGCCTGACAGAAGCTCAGGAGCTGGAATGGGGCACAGGGATTTAATATGGCCTGCGCACGTGTGGGGCACCAGCAGCTTCCCAGTGGCACGGCACACACACCCCATCACAGCCCTGGCACTGAGTGGAGGAGGGAGCTGAGACCCGTCCCCTCCACCACTGGCACAGAGTGGGGTCAACTGAGCAGGAGGGAGCCAGTGCAGCGCGCACGGGGCTCCTCCAGTTGATCCGAGGTAAATAACCACTGTTTTCTCTGGAGGTGATCTGTTCCTTGCCATTAATTGATCTGGGCGTTTGTAACTTGCCTCTTGCACCACTGTCAGTGTACTCTTTCTCTTTTCTCCCAGGAGAAGCTGGTAATTAGTCTCTCATCCAGTAAAAGGGAGGGGAGGGGGGGGGGGTTGAAGCAGAGGTAGGATTAGTTTCTTTTAACTTGATAAAATATGCTTTGGCTTGAAATAATTACATGATTTGCACTTAGCACCTCTCAGCCCAGGGCATTAAAGTGATTTACAAGCAATTATGAAGCCTGCTGGGAAGATGCTTTTATCCCCATTTTACAGATGCGATACGGAAAACAGAGGTTGAGGACCTGTCCTGGCTCCTTGGCCAGAGACACAGGGAGCTGGCGGGGCCTCCTGGGAGTGCTGCCTCTGTGGGACAGGGCACGGGCAGCAACAGGCAGTGCCACTGGACCAGAGATCTCTGAGCACTGAGAAGCCAAAAACTGGGCCAGTGGCCATGGCAGGGTGGCTGCCACCAGCACTGCTCTGGAGCTCAGTGCTGCAGGACGAAGGGAGATGGGGAGGATGGGGGGACAGAGAGGGGACAGAGAGGTATTTGGTGAGGGACAGAATTGCCTGGAGCATTGGGGCTGGAGGTTGAGTGGGAGCTGCTGGGGTGCAAAGGGGTTGGAGAAAGGCAGGGAAGACCAAACAGCAGCAAGGCACTGAGTCCCTCTGGCCAGACTGCTGGTGAGTGTGGGGGTCCAATGCTGAGAACCAAATGGAGATGGGGCAGGACCTCCATTCCGCTCAAAAAAGACCCTTCTAGGGCACAATCACACCACTGTTTTCCAGCAGAATGGTACCAGCCGCATGTGTGGGCTCAGACCTCCACACACCAGGATGGGTCAGCAGTAATTTTGGAAGGGACGACACATATCCAAAGTCATAGAATCACAGAATGGTTTGGGTTGGATAGGACCTCTAAAGGGCATCTAGTCAAACCCCCTTGTAGTGATGATGGACATCTGCAACTAGAGCAGGTTGCTGAGAGCCCAGCCAACCTGACCTTGAAAGTTTACAGGGATGGGGCATCGACCACCTCTCTGGGCAACTTGTGCCACCCAGATTGTACCACCCTCATTGTGAAAAAATTGCTTCTTTCAATCCAGTCTAAATCTCTCCTTTTTTAGTTTAAAACCACCACTGCTTGTCCTGTCTCAACAGGCTCTGCTAAAAAAATTGTCCCCATCTTTCTTATAGTTCCCTTCTTATTATTGAGAGGCCACCAGAAGGTCTCCCCAGAGCCTTCTCTTCTCCAGGCCGAACCCCCCAGCTCTCCCAGCCTGGCCTCCCAGCAGAGGGGTTCCAGCCCTCCCAGCATTGCTGGGGCTCCTCTAGCCCCGCTCCAACAGGTCCCTGTCTCTGCTGCGCTGAAGACTCCCGAGCTGGCCCCAGCACTGCAAGGGGGCCTCCCCAGAGCCCTGAGAGCAGAGGGGCCGGACAACCCCCCAC
>WUAM01000395.1:10242453-10277929 GCA_024336885.1 Actenoides hombroni
GGGGCCGGGGTGCGCGCCCGCTCCCCTCGCAGAGCTGCTGCGCCTCCCGAATTAGGTCGGAGAACCCGCGTACCGGCTGCGGATTGCAATTTCCTCACTCTTCCACCCATCCAAGCAGGAGGTGAACCCCCCAGGCGCCCGCAGAGCCCCCTCCCGCGGGCCTGCAGCGGGTTGGGTCCCAGCTCACCCGCTGATGCTATTTGAGCAGGGAAGTGGAACGAAAGGAGAAGGGCTGGGAAGGAGAACGGCTCGGTGCTATTGCCCTCTGTTCTCCTAAGGGCTAAAGTTAAAGCTTGGACTACTTTGCGCTTAGTCTTCTCTTGTGGCATTTCCCCTCAAAGAACAAGATGGAGAAGTTGGTGCTGTTTCTGTGCCATTTTGTCCATTCTGATAATCTGGGAAAAAGTAAATCAAGGGCAATACAAAGATATATATTATTGCAAACTTTGAAAGTAATCTGGAAAAACCTGCTACAACTTTGTTTTTAGATTCTGCTGATATATGGCAACTATATTAAGAGGATGTTTCCGAGGTATAAAACAATCTTTTCTGAATCTTCCTTGAGTGACGTTTTAGCAAAAGAAATAGCCAGGGTATAGATGGCATTACTTTCTTTACATCTTCCTCACAGAGTTAAGCACAGTGTTTCAGACCACCTTGAATCCTTGCGTTGAGGCAAGCACTGCAAGTTTTGAGGTATCTAATTCGGATAAATCACAGAGAAAAGGCTATGACTGTCTCTTAAAAGCAGAGACAGCAAAGCTGTTGAAGCTCCACTTCTGCGTGTAAAGCTTTATCGAGCTCAGTAGCAAAGAGGAAAATCATCTAATAGGGAGTATGTTCAGCAAAAATGAATGTTGAGAGAGAGGACTTTGACAAGGCAGCCCTTCAGCAGCTCTCAGTGGCAATACTGAGTCCTGGAACGGCTACAGGCATCCCTACAGAAGCACAAAACCACTTTCTCAATAGACATGTACGAAAATGTGCCTTCAGAGAAAGGAAGAAATGGAATTAATGTCCCAGTATAGAGCTGAAGTGAAGGTAATCACGTTATCTCCCGTATTTCACATCTCTCTCCAATATCCAGTTCAAGGATCACGGTTGGTTTTGTCAGGACTTGGAATAAAAGTGTTTTGATTTGGTTTTGTTGGTTTGTTTTTTGTTGTTTTGTTGTGGTTTTTTTGGGTGGTTTTTTTGGTTGGTTGGTTGGTTGGGTTTTTTTAATCTCATGAGGAATTTTGAAAAGAAATTTTCAGAAATTTTCTGGTTGGAAACCAGACATTTTTCAGAAATTTTCTGGTTGGAAACCTTTTGTTTAATTTCTGCATGGCACGTTGGCGAGTGCCAGATGTGAGCTGGGAAACAATGTAGAAATGTAAGAGTGGAAAAGATGGTGCTTCTGAAACAAGTTCAGAATCCATAAAGAGTATTTCAAGCTGCTGCTTTTACGAGTGTTTTCCTGCGGAAACGCCGTTACAAAACACTCTGGTTTTGAGGAAAACAGCACATTTTGGAGGTTTTTCTTTCATCGTGACTTTTTGCAGCGTCTCTGGTGGAAACGCAGGGGTGCTGGTTTGCGTGTGTAAACGCCGTGCTCGTGTACTCACGACGCCCCCGCAGCCGTGCTCTGCAGGGTGCTTTTGCACGACACGCACAACATCTGCACACCCCCACAGCCTAACCATCAAGAGCTGAAGCTGTGTATGGAACATATGGCTGGGTTTATTTATCTTCTGCTCATTTGCCAGCCAAGCCGTAGCAGTAATCAGAAGGTGGGGGATCGGCCGTGTGTGTAAGCGAGAGAGGTTTTGTTCTTTCTCTCCTTTCAGAACTAACCCATGTAAGAAGTAGTAATTTTTTCTTCTCCAGTTTCTAAAGTTTTGTTCAGCTAACTGTTTGGTCCCAGTACTTTGGAATTTTAAGACATTTATGTGATACTTGCATTTAAATGATTACATTGGAACTGGAGCGTGACACAAGCCTGGATTGCAAGGTTCTCTAGCAGTTATTTAATTTCACTGTGTTTGAAATTAGTAACTGCCTAGCTATTCATTCCAGCTAAGGACTAGCTAGTTGTCAGGCTCCTTGCTCTTAGACCCAGTGATGTCCCAATGATGCGATCACAGCTTTGCTGCAGGACATGAGCAGAAGGTTTGTGGGTGGAGAGCTTTCCTTCCAGAGATACTGGCCAGTCAGAAAGAATGTTGCTTTTCTTTATAAACCTCTCTTGCCTTTCACCTCCTTATGTTGGGCTTTTAGGCCCCAAGTTTAGGACTCATCTGGTTCGTGTGAGTGAAGTGATCCAGGCCTATGCCCATGGCAGCTGTGCTAGCCCAGAGCATGGACCAGCATGGAGAGGGAGAGCTCCTGCCAGCAGCACGGCTGATGGGTCAGGATGGAGTGGGTGTGGAGGAGCAGCGGGGAGCTGCTGCTCTGTTCCCTGGTCTCTGTGGAGGAGGAGAGATAATTTGTACCTGTGTCTGTACGGCTGCATTGGTATAGCCGGTAGGGTGAAAAGATCTCTCTAGCTGTGCTGCAGATATGCATGAACACTAAAGAAGGGCCTGTGGGCTCCTGGGACACACATCTTCAAGACAGAAAGCTGCCCAGCAAGACCTCTCTCTGGAGAACTTGGACAAGGAGGTTGTGCTTGTCTTTCCTCCCGGCCTTTCTGCAGGCCTGTACATGACATCTTGTCACATACCGGCTGTCAAGGAGCCCCTGAGCATCTCAGATGGGGGTTCCCAACATGATTTGCTTTAGGGAGTACGCTTGGCAATGGTGGAAGCAGCTTCTTGCTCTTGGAAAGTGTCCCTGCCCTTTACTGAAGCACTCTGAGAAAGGCTGGTAGCATCATTTGGGAGCCTCGAGGGTGGGAAATAGCTTTGCCTGCTCCCTGGGGTGTGTTGGAGAGCCCCAGGCTGCAGGGGTGGGATTGTTTCACAAATTGAGGTAAAGGTGGCAGAGCACGCGCTGAACAAACATGGCTAAAGATGTTGCTGAGCGTAATGTTGCAGCCAGCTTTCCTCTTGGCTGATGGAATCACTATTTTATATTTATGCTCATTTGGGAGATCTATAAATATATAAAAGAAAAAAAAACCCCAAAACACACCATAATCAGGCAGCTGTAGATGAGTTTTACTAATCCACAAATTCATTATTCAGGCATCTAAAAATACCGGGTCCTTGCTGAATGTAGAGGATGATGCGACAGGAGAAGTGGCTGGTGCTGGTGATGTCTCATTTACATGGGGAAATTGTGGGCGCCTTATGATATGATTACAGCCAAGATTTCCCCCCTCAAAACAAGTGGCATTACTTAGCTTGATATAAATAGACAGATGAGAAAATATTTGAGTGCCTAATGCTAATAGTTCTCATTAGCTCAATTGCCCCAGCCCAGAGGGGCTTCGATGTATCCAAATGAGCTTTGCAAAGCTGCAGTTCTTACATCTCTCTTCATCTGTGTCAGAGCAATGACAGGTAAATGAGAATTCAGATGCCCTAACCCCACTTGATAAAGCGAAGGTGAAAAGTGATAGCCAAACCTCAAAATATTCTCAAGGTAGAAGAAAGGCGATTCACCACAATGTGATTGGCGGTGGGAGGAGGAATTTGTGGTACCGTGACTGTCCCCAGATGGAATCAGCAAATTCTGTTGTGTATGTGTTTTTAGGGTCGTTCAATAGAAGAAAAAGAAATTCCCTCTACGTAACTGTGACTCTCCTCATTGTGTCAGTATTAATTCTAACGGTGGGCCTAGCTGCTACAACAAGAACTCAAAATGTGACTGTTGGAGGTTATTACCCAGGGGTTATTGTAAGTATAGAACTCCTAGGTAGGTCTAGAAAACTTATTGCCTACAAAGTCCCTTGTAATGCTGCAAATGTCATAAAGGGTGATCTTGTCCTGAATATTATGCTCAGCTACTTCATTGTCATTTGATTTGTTTTATTATTATTTTGCACCTGCTGCTCATTCCCATGCAAAAATCCCATCCAAGTGGCACCTTCCTCTGAGCTTGGGTAATAACATGCTGTTCAGCTACTGGTGAGATGGATAAATAGGTCTTATGTCTGTCAAAGCCACCTTAGAACTTCTTTGTTTGCATGCATCACATTAACGCCAGGCAGAAGTAGGGCAAAGAAGGACCATAGGGGCCAAGAACAGCTGAGAGACCAGGTCTTGAAACACTGATCACGTGAACTCATGGTCATAAAGTTCACTCACAGAAGTCACAGTTTGGAGTCGCTGAATGAGGAGAAGCATGTTGGCAATAGCTGTGGCAGCTTGCCAGGGGAGCACGCACATCAAAGAAGCTGGCACATCCATTTCTTCTTTATTGTTATCAACTGAAAACGGGAAAGGACAGTTCTTGTAGCTTCAAATGATTTAATTTAGAGAAGACCACTGGTGCCCAGTCTTCTTGCCAGCAGATATCTAACCTCCTGCAGAAGCATAAGGGGCAAGTACACCATGCCCCTCCCGTCATGAGCGAAGGTCTGACTCAAGCTGGAAAGCAAGTCCTGGTCTGTTCCTGCATGTGTCTGAGACATGCTCAAAAAGAAGCACCAAAAGAACTGGGCTGCAGCCAAATCAGGTGTCTCGGCAAGTTCAGTGTCTCTGCAGCTCCCAGCTAGAGGCTCCTGGTGTAATGGCTGTTGAGGGCTATACATTTAGGTTTGGGGCCTTGAAGTTGGAGGCTTAAAGCTCGTCCATATAACTGTGTGGAGACTTGTTCTTGCATTATAGTGGTTTGAGTTACTTGCCACACATTGCTGGTCTCGGGGAGGTTTATACTTCTCTGTGGACAAGTTCTTCTATGACTGAAGAAAGCCTCTTTACAGACATTAGTGTGGAACATGGTTGCAGACTGTGTTGGGCCTCTTCAGTTTAGGATTGGTTTTCTGGCTTGTCCCAGTAACTCCTGCATTTGCCTGATCTTTTTAAAAGAGAAGTATAGCAGGAAGGTGTTAAGAAAGGTGTCAGGCTGGCTTCAAGCTCTCTGCACATAGCCTACGCTCTGTCAGCCTGAGCTGAACCTCGTGCTTCAGAGCAGGTCCTGCAGGCTGATGCAGATGGGTCGAGCCTGTTGTTCCCATCCCCTTGACATCTCCTGTGCTATTTATGCTTCGGGAACGTCAGCATCTCTTACGCTTTTGTAAGACTCAATCTACTCAAGGAATTAATGAATTCCTGGACCTGGGAAGAGCGCTGAGTTACTTTATTCAGAGGCACCTTGACAGTTCGTGTTTGTCACAAAATTCCCCCTCTCAGTTTGTTAATTCGCTTTGTGGAAATGTGTGATGACCTCGCCTGTCTCTCTGCACAAGAAAACATTTCAGTGTGCTGCTGGATGCTTCAGTGGGTGCTTAAAATAGCTGCTGTTTCGTAACAAGCTGGGATTTCTCCCTTTACTTTGGAAAAAGATCTTGCTGTGGTGCACAAGTACTTGGTGAGCTGTCCCCAAGCAAGTGGCTTCCACAGCCCCAAAGCAGCAACTCCGTGTGGTTCTCATCAGCCAGAACTTCATGTGAATGTTAGGGCTGGGTACATCTTCATCAGGGGTTTCTGTGCATCTTTAGTGGTGCACCACCATTAGTTATACCCTGAGTATTCTGCAGTGGTAAGAAAATGAGAGAGACAGAAGTCTCTTCATGTGCTGGGTGACTTCTCTGTGTGTGGACTAGATCCATGGATGTGATCATCTCGTGGGACATCAGATGTCTTATCACTGCCATGCCTGATGCACCAGTCTTTCTATCTTTATCTTTTGTGTCTTGGGAAAACACATCTTGTGCAAGGAGGACACATGCGAAGAAGTGTCTGTCTGGTGTGAGGAATTATCTTCCCAGGCCTCTGCTCCCATGGAAGGACAGAACTGGGCAGTGGAGACCTTCCACACATCACTGGGGTTTTGTTTGGTTGGATATTAGTGGGGTTTGGGTTTTGTTTTGTTTTCCAAAACTGCAGTTCCTTATTGACACAACTGGAAGAGCTGAAGCAGAGGGTGCAATGACACATCCGGTAGCCAGACTATCT
The DNA here is from genome assembly GCA_024336885.1 of Actenoides hombroni. Classification (NCBI taxonomy): domain Eukaryota; kingdom Metazoa; phylum Chordata; class Aves; order Coraciiformes; family Alcedinidae; genus Actenoides; species Actenoides hombroni. Next base: position 10,248,498 of record WUAM01000395.1, read on the forward strand.
TCACCCTTCTGCATGACCACCAAACACCTTCATGGCTACTTCTGTGAACACCCTGGCTGTGCCTCTGTGGGAAATATCCTCACCCATGGCAGGATGAGTGACCTGGGCCTGGAAAGCCCAGTGATGGTCAGCAGATCAGAGTAATGATCAGGTGCAGAGGGCAAGCACTGTTCTGACAGGGAGGCCCTGTGAGATTAGTGTTGTCTCCAAGTTATACCAGCTTCTAGCATCTGTGTAAATGACTGACCTTTCTCAGGCTTTGACTGGCAAACCTTTTCTGTAATGGTTCCTTGTCAAGCATGCTGGCCTGGGGCTTTATTCTGGAGAAGCACATTCATTTTCTGTCCTGTCTGCCTTTCAGACAGATGTCCCAGGGGATAATATCCACCAGCAAGTAAGTGATGTGATTGATGCGGATTACTAAGATCTCTTTGTCCCATCCATAGAAGAACAAGTGGTTTTCCCATTGATGCAATGAGAATTCCCATTAATTAATGAGAATTCACTGATTTATTTGGTCTTCACCTGTTGGATGTACGGACTTGCTCTATTTTCTTCTTTTTGAATTATCTTAAATTATCTTAAGTATTTCACCCTTTGGCTTCAGGCTGCTCTGAAACACCACATGGACATTCTCTGGAACGTGTTGGATCAAGTGCAAAGGGCACAAAATGTTTTTCATGAGCATTTGTCATAGATGTGTGTTGACACACACCTTCCTTGCTGCTGACCGTTATCAGACTGAAAAGAATGCCTGGATCCATGTTACTGTTACTGCCTGGATCTCCCAGGTGTGGGGCTTGGAACTGAGCTGTAAAACTCCTGTTGCTGGGCAAAGGTGGGAGTTGTTTGCCCAAGCTGAGCAAAATAACAAGCCTAGAAGCACTGACAGATCAGTTTAGGACAGTTCCCTGGGCTCCCTGCCCTGCCTGCCTGCTGCCCCAGTGTTAAGCACCTTCATTGCTGTGCTTCCCAGGGCGGTAGTTTGTCCCGGGTGCGGGGACAGTGGTCTGCGAGAGCTCGGGGTGCAGGGCAGGCAGCCGGCCAGCAGCAGCCTCACCGGCTGCTCCGCTGTAATCTGGGCTGTTTGAGGCACTGCACCAGTGCTACTGGGCTTAAGCGGAGCGGGGGAACATTTAAAGCCAGCTTTTCATCATGTTGGTGCCTGCTGATCTCAGCACGTGCCTCTGCTTGCTAGCATCGATTTAGTAAACCTTTGTTTTCTATTCCTGGATCTTAAGGTATCGATTCCAGGTTAGTTGACTCATTCTTGAATTACTGCAGCTTGTCTCCTGCCTTATTCTGCTTCCTGAGGCGCTGGCCAGTTATGTGGCATTCTCACCCGGATCTTCACTGCCCCCCTAGTCTATTGGCTGGGTTTGTACCTGCTTGATATGACCAGTCCAACTGTCGGCTTTGCCGGCACTTCTCGTTGTGCCGGTCCATAGAAGTCAAGTTGGAGATGCTCTGCACTGATCAAAGACCTTTCTTGGTGTGACACATAAATACCTTTGCATCTCCCGCCATAGTCCGTGGTTCCTGGTTGAAGCCCCTGTTTCTGGCCTGGCTGAGGTGTGTGTTCTCTGGCCTAGAAACTTCCATTTAGTGTAGCTAAATAGCTTAAGGCTGTGGAGAAAGAAGGTGAGAAATCACACTCCTGGCTGACTTCACCGAGCTGAAATTAGAATGGGGCTGGCAGTTACAGCAGCAAGAAAAGATGCTTTTGCTGGAGCAGCATATTCTGTTGGCTGAGCTGGCCTGAGTTCTTCTGGTGGAAGACTCTGGTTGATGCATTCTCACCCTGGAAATGAGGGAGGGCTAGAAGGTGGCAGAAAACTGCTCAATCTTCCCGAGTATAATTATCCCTTATTTTCATACTTGACAACCAGAAACTTTCCAAGTTGAAAACTTAGGTGGTTGCTCAAACCCTTGGTGAGGTTACAAAAGCTTGGTCCTGCAGATGCTAGTGATGTGGTCCTGGTAGGTTTGCATCTGGAGGCTGCGGAGTGTTGGTAGGGTTGTTCCAAGACAGCAATGCATATCCTCATCCACCAGCCATTTCTCAGCTTCACTGGGGAGGGGATGGAATTCAGAACACATCTTTTTGGCTTCTACACACGCTTTTAGTGTCACACATGGTCGTTCCTGCTAGTGAGAGACTCCACTGATTCCTTGCTGAAGGAAGAATGCTCACACATCTGCAGTATGTTCTTTTGCTGCTTCTGGGTTTAATTGTGTTCTGTCTGTATGTCAAATATGGTGGGTATTGTCCTGATCTAAATGCTAACAATATGCTGTTTTTCAGCTTGGTTTTGGGTCGTTTCTTGGAATAATTGGATCAAACTTAATAGAAAACAAAAGACAAATGGTAAGTTCATTATAAAAACTTTTTAAAAAAAAAATTACAGTAACTCAAATTTGTATGTATAGAGTATTATTGGTTGTCCTAACTCTTCCAGGGCAGCGCTGCAAACCTCTTGAGAGCTAGAGATGGTTTCTGGCAGCCCAGCAGAACAAGGCTGTTAACCCTGATATTTTTTAATTAAAAAAAAAAAAAAGAAAAAGATGCTCAAGGAAGCACAACGTGACTATATACAGTCTCATTGAAGTCAGTGGGATTTTTTTAAAGGGCTTGAAATTGTGTGTTTGGATTGTGTTTTTCTGTTGAGCTGTGACAGTATGTGATGCATAAGTTGATACATAAACATAATGCATTTCTTGTAAGTCTTTTAAAATAAATTCTTAGAGGCTTGTGCTCAGAGCTCTCTGCTCTATATATACCTAGAGAATAGGTCACTCAAGATAACTGACATGACAAAAAGCACAAAGACTGATATAATTGAAAAGCAACTCTCTCCAGTGTTGCTGATGAACATGTGTGTTGCTGGTCCTTGTTTCCAAACAACTCTTCAAGTAGGAAGGAAAACGAAGAAACTTTGCATGCTGTAAAGCAGCAGCTGGGCACCTGAGAAGCACAGAAGGCTCTGGCTAGACCAGGCTCTCTGGACCAGAGCCCTCTCGCTGCAAGAAGGCTTCTGAGTGCTGGGGCTGGACAGCCACTGGCTAGGCAGGTCACTGATGTCCCGTCCTGTGCGAGCAATCTTCAGAAGAGAGCAGGTGGGGAATGAACATCCAGATAGCACAAACCAGGTGACGCAGGTACTGCTGATACAATACGATCACAGATGAGCTTGTGCTGGGCTGGGAGGGGGTCTCTGTGTACAGTGAGACAGAGCTGGCCCAAATTACTCCCTCTGGCAAGCACAGGAGACTTGTGTGGACTTGGCTGGGTCTCTGATGGCCTCGGAACGTGTCTTTCAGATGCTTTCACAAACCCCTCATCTTCGTGCCTGTGCCTGAAGGTAGGGGCTGTAGTGCTTGCAGGTGTCAGTAATAGAGCTTAGGGTGGGGGAAAGATTTGGGAGAAAATTTATCAGAAGATTTGCTTAAGAGACCAAAGAAGTGGGTCCCTGATGTGGTCATGGCAGGCTGTCAAGCTCAATCTTTTCTAGCCTGTTTTCTCTGCTTGCCACATGTGGCTGGCTAAAGGTAGCATGTGGCTCAGGGCTACAGGCCAGCAGGTCCTGGAGTGCCCCGTGGCCATGCCAGACTCCTGCCTCTGCTTGGCTCTCCTGGGAGAGCTGCAGCTCCCCTCCCCAGTAGCTGCCCCATGCTCTGGCAGCCAGATCCCTCCAGCCTTCCTCGCATGAGGTTACCCAGGGCCAGGGGGGATCGTGCTGTCCCCGCAGCCTGTCCCGCGGGCCCAGTGCCAGCTGCCGGCTCTTGCAGGGATGGAGCTGCTTTGGTGAGGAGCTGAGGGATCAGGTTAGCAGGGTGTGCTTCTGACCAAGGCTAAGGCATGTTTGCCAAGGTGGTTGTGATTTGAACCTGGCTGGCAGCCATACACCACACAGCCGCTCGCTCCCCCTGCCCCAGGGACTGGGGGAAGAGAATTGGAGGAGTGGAGATAAGGAGACTCCCAAAACTCTTAATTCCAGAGAAGAGACAGTCAGTTTCCTGGCTAACCCTCATCTCTATAATGAGCATGACATTGTATGATATAGAATATTCCACTGGCCAGTTTGAGTCTGGCACTCTGGCTGTGCTCCCTCCCAGCTTCTGGTGCACCTGCACGCTACCAAGACATGAGAAGTTGAAAAGTCCTTGGTTCCTTAGCAACAACTAAAAACATCAGTATAGTATCAGGATTCTTCTCATACCAAAGCCTCTACTGAATTCAAAACACAGCACTATTCTAGCTACTAAGAAGGGAAAGAAAAAAAAATTAAATTAGTTCTATCCCAGCCGAAACCAGGACAAAGCTGCAGAGGGAGTTGGGGAAAAAAAAATCCCACTTGTTCTTATCCAGAGGCTGGGCTGCCTCGCCCTTGGCTTTGCAAACAGCATGTTCCCTGCAGAGCTGGAGGGAGAGGGTGAGACAGACCCTGCAGGAAAGGAAAACTGCCTTTCCCACAGTCAGGGTGCAGGGAAGGGGGGTTGCCTAGTGGCTATTTTTTGTTGTTTTCACCCTGGCTCTGCAAGAGCAACATGTCCTGTTCTTTCTGTCCTAGCAGGGTTTCCAAGCCTCTGCCTCTTGCTCATCTGTTAGCAGCGTGTCAGGGTCTGGCTGAGTCACGACCATGTTATACCAGTCCTGTGTTCTTCACAGGAGTGCCCGTGAGTGACGGTGTGGCTCTGCCTTGACTTGCTTGTTTATTCCCAAGTGCCCTGGGTACCCTCTGTTTATTCTTTTCATCATTCTATCGTTTTGTGTCCCAAAAAGCACACATGACCCAGCTCTGCAGGGATTGCATCACTACTGCCTTGGCTGGCTGCTAGCGTGTGTCTGCTCTGAGCACGGAGAGGACATGCAGCAGCTGTCACTTACTGTCCCCATGCTTTAGCCATGTCTCCTCCTTGCCCAGGAGCACTTCACAGTGGCAGCTTTCTCCATTACGTGTTTCCATAATAACACTGGCAGTGTAGGATTGCTTTGATTTTATCTTCTGAGAACCTCCTCAGTGCCCTAGTTTGCTAAAAGGCAGTCTTGGTGTTGCTTGTTACGCAGTTGCTCCTCAGCGATGGCAGGAAGAGCCAAAAGCCACTTCTGCTGCTGTGTTCTTGTGCCTGTTTCTGCCCTTAAGCTGCCTGGGGAGCACGAGGAGTCGAGCAAGCCGGGGTGGCTGACGGGGAGAACGAGCCTGAAGCAACACTTCTTGCTTCCCTCCAGCCTGCCGACAGGAATAGACCTCTCTCGTTTTTCCCACCCATGTAGATTGGCTTTCATACTGCACATCTGTGCTTCCCATGTGTCCCAGTAAGGGAGGGAGAGCTGTCCCCACCCCGGAGGCCTGGCTGCCCAGCGTGCTGCCCACCGGCGCTGCAGGCAGCGCTGCCTTACACCCGACCTGCCCGCTCAGCAGTTTTCAAGTTGAGGAGTCAGCGGTTTTCGTGCCTTTGTGACTCGTCCACGCCATGGAAAAGTAATAACTAACAGCTTCCCAGCACACGTGTCACTGGACCGTGGCCGGAAGGGAACCTCAGCCCAGGACATTCCTGCTTCGTGGTTCCTGCGCTATCTAAACCCACCTTGGCTTTTCTTATCCGAATGCTACTCGGTGTGGCTGACAGGAGTTAGATGGGCAAAGACCAATCACTAAGATCACACAGCTCTTGAGAGGGACCTCTGCTTGCTACAGTAGCATTAATATAACCCCAAATCACAAATCTTCATGGCAAGCCATGAGATTAGTTGAAAACCGTGGCATTTTTAAAATTAATTTGTATGGTTTTATTTGCTGTTTGATTTTCTTTATGATAAATTCATAGTGTTTGGTTTTCAGGCTTTTCTTTCTCCAGCTGAAAGAGAGGAAACTGTGTGTAAGTTAAGTGGGCAAATCCATTTCTAACACCAGATCTTCATATTCTAATTTGGCTGTTATGAAAGTATCATCATTAACTGTGAATGATTTTAAATAACCATTTTAGCAGCTCCTATCTGCAAGCAGGGGTATATATCTATTTATATTATCTATATATTAAGTGTTTCACTTGTGTCCCATCTCCAAGGGTCGTGCTATTTAGGGAGAATTTCCACTTCCATGTATTTATGAGACAAAGGACAGTACAGAGAAGAACCAAACACTACAAAATAACCTAAGCCATAAATCCCATCTCTTCCACCAAGACTAAGCAGATGTGGTTTCACTGGTTGTGACACAGTGTGACTGCTGTACTGGGTAGTGCCATGATAGTACACACCATAGTGTACTGGGTGTGATCTGGATGTGGTGCTATCTGAATGGGGAGGAAATGCTGGTGTTTACAGCTGACAAACAGGGTCCCAGCCTAGGACCTGATCCTGGAAAACTTGTCACCTACTGCCATCTGCAAGTACTTGGTGGCACAGCATCTAATTTTCCAGTAACAGCTTGTTACTAGTGACCATGACTCATCTGTATGGTCATTGGTTTAGTTTCACAGTCTGCTCGAGAAAAATGTATCTAGAAAACCATTTTGGTTTCTCTCATTTTGAAGCTAACTGAAGTAAGCAATTGTACAGGGACCATTTCCACGGTCCCAAGTGAGCCCTTCTGCATCTCTGCTCATTGCTCAAGCTGACCTGGTCCACAGATGGGTATTGCTGGAGGAAGGTCTGTTTTCACTGGGGGAGGTTTAGGTAAAAAACCAGCGTGATTAACCTAAACATTCTGAGATACTTTAAAAATACATGTAGGATCCCTCTGGCTTGTGTTTGTCAAGGGGTTTGGCTTGTCTTTCTGAGGACTGGATCCTCCATTCCACTGGCAGGAACCCAGGTTTTCAAGCTTACTTAGCACTTGCAGCTTCAAAACAAACATCTCTGTACCAGGAGATCAGACATATCTGTCAGTGCTGGCCGAATTAACTGCTACTTTTGTATTTGTGCTGTTACTAATTGTTACTATTGCTCAAAACTCCTGAGGACCAGAGTCGCCTTTGTACTTGTGGAGTAGTTTTAAACAGCTACCAGTCACCCACACTTTGATAGCTGGAGTGGAAAACCACCAGGGAAAAAACCCCTAAAGCCTTCCCATCTTTCAGTGGCAATACTGCTGTTCCCCAGGCTACGTCTTTGTGAACCCTTCAGTTGGAATGCCACGCTCACCTCCCTCCATGGCCCTGTTTATTCCCCCGTGTGCTCTGGCACAGGGGATTGGGATCGGTTTGGGGGGCTCTGTGTGTGATGAGCTGGTCTGAAGCCTGTTGGCAGCGGCTGAGCTGCTGCTTGGGAGTGAGGAGAGGGGTTGTGTCAGCACTCGTGTATGGTTCTCCCAGCTGTGCACTGGCACTTTAGCAGTAGTGGCGTTTAAAGTGGCACAGTGGGAGTAGAGACTGTTTCTCATACCTGGGTTGGGGTTTGAGTATTTCTGGTTTACCTTCCAAGCACTTTTGCCCTAAGTTTAAGAATGGGCAGGATGAGGCCTGTGGAAGAAGATCAGACCTACCTGACTTCCTCCTTGAGCTGGTGTCATGGCTTTGAGCTTATGCCTGCACGAAGTGTTGTTTCCTGAAGGCAGAGCCCTACCAGAGAGGTTCATATACAGCAGTCCATTGAGCCTACTGTCTCCTTACAGCCCGGGAAGTGTTCACAGGAGCAGCTCCCCACAGCGCTCCAGGATGGGGAGAGAAGAAGTCCCCTCCTTTCTCTCCAGGGAAGAGTTAAGGACAGCAGCAACCAAAGGAGGAGATGTATCCTCAGCCTAAGTTTAGTGTTTTGGAGTCATGGAAAAACTTGCATTACATTATCAGCTCCCCAGAGAACCAGCCTGGCACAAGGCTGCCACTCCTGCTGCCTTGCAGGAGCAGACTTTCCTTTGAGACACACACCCCATTGCCTTCAATGAGACCAGTCTGTGCAGCCTGGGCAAACATTTGGGTCATTGATTGCTTGAGGGCTTATCGACTGGGGTTTGTGTATCCTTGTGAAGAGGGCACGAAATGTTTGGTCGTGGAGAGGCAGATGATACTTTGCTTTGTTTTCCTTTCTCAGCTGGTTGCATCGATCGTCTTCATCAGCTTTGGTGTCATTGCTGCGTTCTGCTGTGCCATAGTAGACGGTGTGTTTGCTGCCAGACACATAGTAAGTGCTTCCAGGAAAACGCAGGTCCTGCAGTGCTTTTATTCTAGGAAAACAAGTGATGGTGTCCGTAATCCTGTATCAAGCCACATCAAACCTTGTAGATACATGTCACGTGCTGGATGCTGGTTTAAATCGTGAACTCTAAGAAAATGTATCTGTTTTTCAAAAGTATTTTGAAATTAGCAGCTGGCATTAAGATCTTAAAATTTTGCCTTAGTTTTTTTTTTTGTATATACTTTCTGTGCTTACTGAGTCTCAAAACTATGAGATGTAATGTGAATTACAGCTATTGCCAAGGGACAATGTCTGAGCAGTAGTGCCTATTGCATTCCAAATGTTAGCAGATGTGGTTCCTAATCCTGACTGAACCTCTGGATGTTGTAGTAGAATGAAGCAAATTGATAGGAAGCTCATTAAAACAGTATAAACTCAGTATAAACAGGAATCACTTGCAGTAGGTTCTCAGTTTTCATTCAATGACTTCAAAAAAATACGAGCTACTGCTGTCGTGACCAACCGCTAGTATAGTGGGTCATGCAAAAGCCTCAGTTGTTAGTATAGGAACAAAAAAAACCACATTTCCATTTCTGGTTGTTAATTGAAATGTATAACTGCAAATGGATCTTTGTCCTGCAACTCTGCAGTTTGATGACTTTTTTGGAAAATGTGGGCAAAATGGGATTAAAAAGACAGATGTGGTGTTTATTTGTGATCGGAATGGAAAGGAATTTCAGAAGGTCAGAATTACCCATGAAGTGGAAACTCCCTGTTGTTCTCCTTGTAAAGCTGGCTCCCCTTTCCTGCCCCTGAGCGTTCCCATGGCAGTAAGGTGGCTGGGTGGCAGGATTTGCTGACGGCAAAGGGCAGCTGCAGGATAGACCTGCAAGTCTTGACCACCTCTGATCTTCCTTGTGAGGGTGTGTGGAGCATTAGTGATGATAAAAAGGTGACTCCTGGTCCTTGTCATGTGGGTCTGAGCCCCGCAGACTTGCTCTGGGATTTTTAGGTGCTGACATCATGGGTCAGGTGATAGTATGAGCTGGCACCTCCTCCCAGCTGGCCCTGGGGATGTCTGTGTGTCAGAGGCAGCCAGAGCTGAGCAGTTGGGATGACGAAGGCTCTGGTTTCTGCCTCTTGATAAACGGACATGCTTTTGGCCTCACTTCACCCCCCAACAGTTCAAAAATGTCATCGTCTTGCCGGAGACGTGCTCCTGCCACACTAGCACATCACGTTCTCCCTGCTAGCACATCACATTCTCCCTATCACCTGCTGCTGCTGCCACCACAAGCTTTGGATTGGATGCAAGTCTAGCTGCTCCTGGGAAGGGCTCACTGCAGCAGATACACATCCAGATACACAGCGCTGCTTTCCCTGAGGTTTTGCCCTGGGGACCAGGCTGCCCCAGAGTGAAACATTAAAGCATGTTTGCAGGCTGAGCCATTGGTAATCCTGCAGAGCCTTCCCACAAGTCACTTGAGCCCAGAAAGACAAGTTTGCCAACAATGTTATGAGAAATCGTTATGACTCAGCATGAAGAACCCTCAGAAACACGTCAACCCGCCCTGGGATGTTTCTCGGGGGGATGAGGAATGAATCGTTGGGTTTGGGGTGGCTGTCCTTACCCAAACTAGCCTGGCTTAAGAACCTGCTTCTGGCATGCTGACTGCAACAAATATGTGCCCCAAGGACCAGGGTTAAACATCAGCTAGGGCTCAGGGGGGCTGGGGCGGGGGACTGTCATGGACTGGGATGTTGCAGAAGAGCCACTGTACTGAGGTGCCAATGCTAGAGCAGATTTGCTCTAAAGCCTGACCCCTTTCCCCAGACGAGCTCGCTGGTTTGATCTCAGTGCAATGCTAAGCCTGGTCCTTTTTTGTCGGCAGGATCTGAGGCCGCTGTACGCGGGGCGATGTCAGTACTACTCCAAGAGTACAACCCCACCAGAGGTGAGAGCGTGGGTTCGGATGTGCTGCCTCCATGAAGGGGCAGGTGGAGGAACCTGCTGCCAGGCTCCAGTGTCCTGGAGATCTGCAAAGTGAGGAGTGGGTGGGAGACTGGGGCCTGGGGTGGAAGTGAGGTGCTGGGAGGACTTGGGGAGTGAATTTCTCCATGCTTGGTACTGCTACATTAGTGAAGGAGCAGGTAGAGAGGAGGGGATGAGGGATAGGAAGATACACCAGTTTCTCTACGTCTTCAGCTGCACAGTCATTACAGAGCAGGGTGGTGTGTGAAGAGTTTAAACAGCAGTAATTTCTGCAGATATGAGCAACATATACCAGCCTCTGCACCTCTACTGTCTGTTGTCTTCTCCGAAGACAAGCATGTTGGGGACTGATGTTCCTGTGGACATCTTTGGCTGCCTTTGCTGTGCACTGAGTCTCTCTGAGACTTGCTCACAAGTTCTCAAGTAGATTTGAATAACCACTGTATTCCAAAAGGAAATGCTTGAGATGCAGAGTAAGTACTACCCAGTGGTGTTGGTGGGATCCATTCTCCTTGCAGCCCGAAGACCATCCATCTGAACTTGGGTGTTACGACCCACAGCAGTCAATCAACTGTTCTGAGTTGCTGCGTGGTGAGGAGTGTTAGTTCAGCAAGGCCTTGGCTGCTTGTGAGAGTTGCACAACCCCGTTCCTATACATACATGTGCTTATCTGTGACTTCCCCACAGTGAAAGAAACACCGATCTGGTCTGGTCTGGTCTGGTGTGTCTTTATTCCAGAGTAACTGCACTTCGTAGGAGCTGTGCTGGGAGATAAGGAATGAAAAATCTGCCTGGGGCTAATCTGGAGATCAGTGCAAAAGCTACATGTAGAGCAGGCCAAATAGCAGCAGAAGCCGTGTTTGGTGATTAAGTCCTTATGTGCTTTATGTATTTTTTTTCTGCGCTCATGCAGGCAGTCTGTCACCCGCAGCGCCGTGCACCCTGTACGCCGAAAATAAAAACCAACACCTGCTTCTGCTGTGACCTGTACAACTGTGGAAAGTGAGTAAGCTAAAAATACCATTCCTGGCCATGGGAAGGGCTAGCAGTGGTCATGCTGGTCTGTGAGTGTCAGAAGGGCCAGGCCAGGGCAGGAGCAAAGTATTGGTTAATGACAGCTGTTGTGGGAAGGGATCTTAAGCTGTGGTTGCTAGCCACAAGGACTCCCAGGCAAAAGCTAACCAGGTAGAGGGGTGTGTGAAATAGATTAAAGCCACTCCAGCGACGGGTGAGCATGCTCTGGGCCAGCCCAGCTGGAAAAATGAAGGCGGCAGGAGTTTCCATTACTCCCATGCTTGGTGCCTTCCACAGTGTTTCCCCTACTGAGTGTCCCTTGTCCTAACACCTTCCTTCTCTGTTGGCCCTGCTTGTTCACTGGGGCTTATTTTGTTTCAGAAGATTGAGGATGTAAAAACTGGGGCACAGTTCTTGCTCACCTTGTCACTGCCTCATTCCCTACCCTGTTAAAGGGAAGGTTGTTCACAGGCCAGTGCCACCAGTGTGTTCCTAAATCCATGTCCTTTCTGCCCAGTGAATATCTTTCATGGTCACAAGAGGTTGGAAGGTGTACCAGTACCATGCAAAGATGAGTCAGAAGGGTGGTTAGCAATCAAGAAGCACTGCATAGTGATTATACCATCATTAGATCTGGCTACTGTGCCTAAGACAACTTAATTTGAAGCGTGTGCTGCTTATATCACTTGGAATGTCTAATGTGTGTCAGCAAACAATTAATAGATTGATTTTTATTTTTTTTTTAGTGCTGGCTCTTGCCTAGGGCTGTTTCAGGCTTAGCATTTCTCACAGTACTTAGCTGGGCTTGCCCCCCTTAAATCATTGACTGTGGTGGAGGAAGATGAAAAGCAGCTGTTGGGAAAGGGTGGTTCCATGTGCTGGGAAGGGTAATCCCTGGTCTTTGTAGGACCTTGTTTCTGTGGAAGCCACTGCAGAGGGGTGAAACTCACACCTTCTTTTGACAGTTTACAGAACACAATCCCTTTTTACCAGATGAAGTGAACAATACAACAGAGAAGTGATTTGAATAGAAAAACTTGAGACTTTTCTGTATTTTTTTTTCTTTCTTTTATTTTTTTTTTCTTTTTCCCCCCCTCCAGTCAGGCTGGTTCAAGGGTCCTGCCTCCAACACATTTTCCATGCTCTGATATCAGGTATCAGTCTTGCTTAGTGCCACACAAGTGTTCTGCACTGAGGAGATGCTGGTTCTTTTGAGATCTGGCTAAGAAAGGCACAGACACTCAAGGCTGGTTAGCTCATGTTTTATGTAAATAATGAAAATTATAGAAAAAGTGACAGCAGTCTTGTGTCCCTCCTGATGCTGGGAGCCCTGGCTGTGTCAGCATCGGACGAGGCCCTTCTTGTTGATAAGTACACGCTGTACTTATCTGTACAATGCTGAATGTTCTCAGTGGTGCACCAACGCTCGCCGAGAGCTTTACACTCTCACTTATCTCCATAGGAACGAGCTCTTGCAAACGCTCCATGCAGGTTGTATTGTTGAAGGCAGTCGTGGTATGTGCTCAGGTTGTACAGAGGTCATGCAGGCTAACGTACAGGTTTTTACAGCCTGTGGTTACACTCTGCCTCAGTTCTGCATGAAATCCCTCTTTCCTTGTTGCAATGTCTTCTGCAGTGGCCTGCTACAGCTAGATATTGGGAAAAAAGGTAACGAAGAAACTGAAGTTGAGTAAGGAGGGTGAGTCTTGTGAAAGGGGACAGGTTCCTACAGGTCTTGCAAAATCTGCTGGGGAGTTGAGCCTGGATCTCCTGCTTCTTATCCTTAAGTAGCAGCCTGTTCTTCCCCATATCCTCAAAGCCCTTGTGCAGTTTGAGCCTAGCCCTATATGTGAGCTGAGAGAGAAGTCATTCGTGAGCCCTTAGTACTATTTGTCCACAATAAATGTTTTCTTAAGGAGAATTTGCTGTAGTCCACTACATCTGATGAGCTGCAGTGAAGGCCAGCCTGCTCCCCCAAGCAGCAGTCAGAGAGAAGTAGTTACTGGAGAATCCTGCTGTGAGGCTGCAGCCCACATGTTGCAGGAGCTTCTCTTCTCCTTCCAATATAATGACCTAAGCAGATTCAAACGAGTTTTCCCCATTGTTTTTCTGTATGTGGAAAGGCTATCATGTGAGCAGAAAGACCTCTCTGTTGGGGTCCCAGGGGTCCTGCCAGCCCCTGCCACTGCAAACAGCAGGCAGCCGGAGCAGAGCAGCTGAGCTGGACGTGCTTTGTGGCCAAGCCCTGTGGTGCCAGGAGGCCAACTCTGCTGTCCTGTGCTGTCCCAGTCCCACCCAGCTCCCTTGTGGCTGTGAGGAGCAGCTGCCGCTGCTCGGAGCACAGGCTGATTTCCCTGGGTAATTCTAAGACCAGTTTGTTCTTGGAAAGCCTCCAGGATCTCTGTGGAGATTTCAGATAATCTGAATAAGAGGCAAATTCAGTCTCAAGGTTATTTGGGTATTTGCAGGCCTTGCAGGACTTGTTTATTTCACAACAGATCAAGCTTCTTCTGCCATTGTCATCCAAGGAGACCTCAGATGCCACAAGCATGAGATCTAGCAGGCTTTATCCCCACTCCCTTGGGAGTTAGGACCAGGCTATCATTAAACTCTAGTATGCATTTTACTGTCCAGCAGAGTGCTTGGGTTTTATCATGTCTGTTGCATATTTTTATCATTATTGTTGGATTTTTTTCCTAATCTAGCAGAGTAGAGATTTCTGGAGGCTACTATGAATACATCGATGTCAGCAGCTGCCAGGACATCATCCACCTTTACCACTTGCTTTGGTCAGCAACGATTCTGAACATAGTGGGGCTGTTCCTGGGGATCATTACAGCAGCGATACTTGGAGGCTTTAAAGACATGGTAAGATGGTACCAGTTTCTCTGTGCATTACATGAAGCAAATCAGGCAAATTGCCTTTTAAAAATAATAATGAAAGCAACTCTTAATGTTTCAATGCAAGTGCTCTATGCATCACCGCAGGCAGGTTGGAAAGAAGGGCATGAAATAACTGCAAGGACAAAGTGGAAGTGATTCACTTTTCTGATCTGGTGTCACCACCTGAACACAGTTAGAAAAGATGAACAGAATTGGGAGATTGTCTTTTCAAAAGGAACGTTCTCAGAGGTGTTGGCAATACCAGGACATATAAAAATAAGCTTTTACTTAAAAAAAAAAATCTTCCTTTTCGTAGCATTGAGTTTCTGCAATGAAATGTGTGGTGGTTGCTTGTGAATTGCTGTTTTCATAGCAGCAGTAGAGTTCTGAGCTTCACAGACTGTTTAAGTAGCTGTTTGAGGCTGAAACTCTCCATCTAGTTTCTTCATGGTACAGAATCTCAGAGAGTCAGCTGAGGACCAAAACCAGGTGAAATATTGCAAAACAGATAATGAAAAAATTGCTGTTCTGACAACATGAGCTTTGAAATACCACGCTGCCTGTTACCTTCCATAAGGTTTTGGTCTGCAGAGGTCAAATCAATGGGGAGAACTGAGAAATTTGGGTTGTTGGGTTTTTTTAGTCTCTTGTGTTTCATTTGTAATAATACAAAATGAGAGATCCAGAAAAGAGCATTTATTGTCCTGGCAATACGTTTTTCTTACAAACAAATCTTGGGCCCTGCACTAAGGGTGCCTTATTTCAGAAGTCTGAACTCCCTGCGTTCTTTTCAGACTCTTCAAGATCTTCCCAAACAAAACAGGAGACACATTTCCAGCTGTGCATTGTGGCTGTCATGGTTTAACCCCAGCCACCAATTAAAAGCACTACACAGGCACTCACTCTCTCCACGCCCCAGTGGGATGGGAGAGAGAATCAGAAAAAAACCCCAGTAAAACTCATGGGTTGAGATAAAGACAGTTTAAGAGGACAGAAAAGGAAGGGAAAATAATAGTGATTAGAATATACGAAACAAGTGATTGCTCACCACCTGCTGACCAATGCCTGGCCAGTCCCAGAGCTGTGGTGTCCTCCATCCAACCCCCCCAGCCATATGGTATGGAATGTACCCCTTTGGCTCATTTGGGTCAGCTGTCCTGGCAGTGTTCCCTCAACTTCTTGTGTACTCCCAGCCTCCACTGGCAGAGGTGTATGAGAAGCTGAAATGTCCTTGAATTGGTATAATCACTGCTTAGCAACAACTAAACCGTCGGTGTGGTATCAAAATTGTTCTCCTCCTAAATCCAGAACACAGCACTGCACCAGCTACTAGGAAGAACTTGATTCCAGCCAAAACCAGGACAGTGGCCTTTTGAGATCTGATCCACAACAGACAGCCTGTAAACCTCTGGGGAAAAAAAAAAAAAGTGTATAGAAATGTCTGTGAACAGCACTACAAGAGTAGTTGAAATATAATATGCTGATCTCAAAATGCAGAGAATAACAGAGTAATGAAAATGAGTGGGTTCTTTCTCCTACTTGCGAAGGTGTGTTCTGAACAACTGCTTCGTGAGAGTACTGGCATGCACTGGGCTATTGCCAGTTTGTTCTGTTGAATCTGAGAGGAAACAATAGGTGGCTGAGGAATGAAATGACCTCGGGACTTACCTGCTGCCTAAGAGGGAACTGGGTTGCCAGTTGCTAATTCAACAGAGTTGAGCTCTAAAGACATACAGTGCTCCTTTCAATCATTTCTGCGTTCATTCAGCTGTCAGCTTTCAGTGACTCAGTTAGTAGCCTGAGATTCTCTTCTTTTTGTTTTAACAGACTCCTTCCCTCCCTACGCTGAACTGTACGGTTGAAAATGCACACCCTTCGGTGTCCTACTACTCACGGCCACAAGTGACATCTTACAATACCTACTACCACAGCACTCCTCACCTGCCTCCCTACTCTGCATACGACTTTCAGGTAGGGAACGTTTTCTTGTTTAGTGGCAAGGTGAAATCCAGGAGGTCTGCAGGACTCGGAGGCTTGGCTTCTCGTCATTCACACGGTTTAATTTTCCTGTTCCTGCAGAGAATATCATGTCTTTCCTAGTAGGCATTGGTCCTTGGCAGTGCTCTCTCTTACTAAGGCAGTGTTTTCCAGAAAGCTGTCCTTGAAGAGAAGGCAGCAGAACCTACTGCCTGCCTCTGCCTCGTTCACTGGTAGAGGCCACATGAAAAATAGGCATTGCCTGTGGCACCTGCAATGCTCTGAGAGTAGAGGCAAAGCAAGGTGGTCAGGTGCTGGTGTCTATTGGCCAGCTGCTACATTCAAGAGATGGGTGAACTTTTGGAAACAAGCTGTTAGAGCTCCTGAAGACACATGCTGACTGAAAAGCTTCTGTTGTCAATTTTTTCTGCATGCTTCAGCTGGGCTAAGAATGATCCCTGCAAACATCACCTCTGCTGCAATGCATCCCTTCCTCTTATGAGTTACGGAGCTGTGCTGTTAGAAATGGTCATTTCATGTGAACTTTGCTGTCAGCATCAGCTTTCACTTGTTGGAGCAGAGGAGGATGTTTCCTCCTTAGCTCTTCTGTCAGGTTGATATTACAACAGTGGTGATGTTAGCTTAACTCATCATACATTTTCTTTGCAACCATCAGGGCTGGAGACTGTGGTTTTTTTATTAACAAGAGCTTAAGATCTTGGACATCAACTAAGAGTTGTGCCTTGTGATAGCCACCATCTCCTTCAACAGAGCCATTAGATGTAGCATGAATCTAAACCTTTCTGGTTTTACTGCTAGTGCCACTAGACAACACTGTTGTCAGGGTTTCCTAGGAATATTTGAACACTTACGTCAGAATTTTTAGAACTCTTTTATACATATTTGTGATTCATTTTTTGAGATTAACGCAGCCTGGGACAGTCTCTAGTGTCGTATAACTTTTTACAGTTACAAAAATGCCCACCTCAGCGCATACCAAACCGTGCTCTGCTGCAAAGTCCTCTTCTCAGCCACTCAGCTGGTCCTAAGCGCTGTTTAACTCGGGGTTTGTCTGTGCTGCGGCCACAGGACCAGCAGAAAGCTCAGCGTGGGTGGATTTCCCCAGCTTTTCAATCAGAAGTACTGCTGGGGCTCTGCTGACGCTTACAGCTGAGCTGGCCGAATGGAAGTCTCTCTGTGTCTCACTGCTGTGTTGGCTTAGGAGCCAGCACAAAAGCTGGGCATAAATTGAAGTAATCGAAATTTTAAATAACCGAGTCTCTCTTTCAAATGCAGTCCCAAGTCTGAGCCTTGCTTATCTCACAGGAAACTTGAGAGCTTGCATGAAAGCATTAGCTGAGGCTGCTGGCTGTGGAGACTCCCTCTGGCCTTGAGCACTGCTCTGACCCGAGCAGTGTCTGTACCACCCTGGCACCTCCTCCCCTGCCATCCTGCAGCACAGGGAGCAAGCCCAGCCTCGCCTTGCAAATTCCTTTTGAAGTCTGCACTCCCTCTGGTGCAGTTATTGGCCAAGTCAGTGCTTCCCACTCATCCCACACATCTTTCACAGGGGAAAAAAAAACCAACCCAGCACTCCAGAATTCCTGAGGAAGCCTGTGTCCCTGCAAGAGCCTGGCTTTCACACAACTCTAAAATGTCAGAGCCAGCTCTCTGTGTTTTGGAGGAGCACAAGCCAGCAGGTTTTGCAGCAGCCACCACTTGTGCCGTGGCTAATGACACTCCACCCAGCTGGCCGTGGTGAGGAAGGCAGCAGGCCCTTGCCAGTGGGCCATGGCGGGGACTGGGCAGGAGGAAAGGGTGGAAGTGGTGCCGGTATCTTACTCATCACCACTTACTTGTTTGGGGACAACCGGGTGAGAAAGTCTCGGCCCTGCAGCATTTTGCCTTTTGCAGGCCCTAAGCCACGTTTGGCTCTGACGAGAGAAGAGAAGCGAGCGGTGGCCTTCTCTGCCTTCCACCCCCTGTCATAAGAGGAATTGGTGCCCTCTGCACAGCCACCGGCTTTGGTAACAACACCAGGCCGCTGCCCGCAGTCAGTGTGAGCCAGGCTCGCTTGTAGCCATGGCAGCTCTCCTCGGGGACTCGTGGCTGTGGCAGCTGGGCTCAGGGGCTTTGTAATGGTGAAAACCCAGGGCTGTGCTCGCTAATGAGCACCAACCAGCACCGTGTCACCGCAGCCCTGCCCTTCCAAATGTCTGAGGGCTCCCACCCATGGGCTTCAGGTGAACTGGGGCATGATGGAAGAGCTGTTGTGTTGTTTGAAATGGGAATGGTTTTTATGGTGTTCTGTGAGGTCCTCAACACTGGCCGAGCTTTCGTGGTCAGTATATCCCCTTAATAAACCATCACAGGTTGGTGTTAGGGGAGTGACACAAGAAAAGATGCTGTCTGAAAACAACCTGCTATTACTGCAGAGTCCATCATCCCTCCACCCACCAAGGTAAAATCACATGGTCGCCTTTGACCTGGTGCACGGTCACCACCATGTACAGCTCGGCCTCGGCACGCGCTCCTGCAGCACGGTGCAAATCCTCCTCCTACTCCACTGGGGCCTTAAGCTGGGCAGGCTTGGGGTTTGTAGCCCGTGCCCACAGCCGAGAGTGGTGAGGGGCAGGAGGGGGCTCTGCCGCAGAGTGCCAGGCACACGGCCGAGCGCTGGTCACCACTGCTCGCTCTGCAGGTGGCTTGGTCAGGTGGGCCAGATGGCCAGCAGCAGCATGGGATGTGCTGTGACTGTCGGGGACAAAACTGTGGTCTGTTAGTGGCCTGAGGAGCAAAAGCAAGTGACTGTATTTCACCGCCTGTTTGTCTGGCCTGTTTCCGGACAGAACGCAGCTGGTGCACAGGTCTCCGACAGCGCCAGCACCATATGACTTGAGGCATTTAGACCTAAGCTATTTTTGATAACAGAGGTATTTTGGAGAGCAGAAATTAATCTTCAGGCATGCACATATTTTATTTCTCCACATTTTCCAGTTTTGACTTACTGGAGGAATAAATTATTTTGTTATCATTAGTATTTGGATGTTTTTTGTTTGTGACAAAGAGAAAAAGTAGTGTAAAAAGAAACTATCTGTAGCCCGTTCATTGTTGTTACTGGCTGATGGGTGAAACCCAAGATTTGAGAGCGACTCATCAGCTTTCAGTTGTCCAGCCCCTGTGAAATCCAGCAGGCACACAGAAGCTGAAAGAATTTTAAATTTTATTTATTTATTTAAACGCTTTCTTCAGTTTTAGGTCTATCGAGTCTCATTATGCAAAACTGCTGCTTGCAGGCTCTACTTACCACGAATGCAACAAGTTTATTTGAATACTCATTTGTACGTACATATGTTTTTTTAGAAGTGAGCCTTGAAACGTTAATTTTGCGCTGCTTGGTACTAAAGTGTCACTTTGCCAGGGCCCTTTACATTCAGAAGTGGTTACATTACAGCCTTCTTGCTATCTCCCTGCAGCATTCCAGCGTGTTTCCAGCCTCCACTCCTTCTGGCCTCTCCGATGACCCCCAGTCAATGTCGCCATCTCCCAGCTATATGTGGTCCTCCAATGCGCCGCCTCGTTACTCGCCACCGTATTTTCCACCTTTTGAAAAGCCACCACCTTATACACCGTAAAGAATGTGGGAAAGAAGAAAAAAAAATACCTACCATTGAAATAATCGTGAACATTTTGTATTTATATTTTACTGTGGGAGGGAGCAGGAGGATAGATACGGAAGATAATTGCAAATACAAATATTAGGTTGGACTGTTCTTTCTTGCGAGGCTTATTTCAGAGGTTTAACGATGGAGTATGAGGCAGGGGACACGCTGCTGATGTTTTGCAGTGTCAGTGAGTAGTGGGTGACCTAAATTCCAGCCTCCTTGTTTTACCACGAGGTTCTTGTAGTCCTTGGTTTTTAATAAAGTGATACAGCACCGGTGGTAGATTCTGATCTGCCTTACTCCATCTTGTGCCAAGCTGAAGTAAAGGTAGCCAAGATCAGTAGGTGCCAAAGAGTATCAATCTGTTTAAGGTGATGGCATTTGCAGACAACTCGACTTAATGCTTCTTTTCTTTGTCTTGGGGTTCTAGTGCTGGGATTTTTTGGGGCTGCAGAACCTAGTTCATGTTGCTTGTTGGTTACAGCCTACACACTGGAAAAATCTGGAGGGCAACTGCAACAGCATCTTTAACACTACTGAGGAGAGAGAGTGTAGGATATTTTCATGTATGTCTAGCAAAACAATTGGAATATTGCTTTTTTTGAGGGGGAAAAAGCTTTAATAGGCAAGCTGGTTTTATTTCAGGATGCTTCTTAAGACAGAGAGACAAATGCAGTTGTCTCTCTGAATTCTGTGTCAGTAATGCTGAAGTCAGTTTGGGTGGTTGCACTGCCTAAATCTTCCTTGTGTTCCTATAAAGAGCATCAGGAACTGTCCACATGTCACTGAAACGGTGCAGTGAAAACATTATTTTATTTTTAGTATCCTTCTATTTTTTTTTTAAAGGTCGTGCTTTCAACTTCTTTAATGGCACCCTAAATAAGCACTGTTTTAGTAGCTGTATTAGGGGTTGCACATAAGGAATATCCACTACTAGTTCTCCAAGATGTAAGTCTCACGTGGATAAAATTCAACACCATGTAATATAGAATGAAACTGATAGGAATTTGCAATTATTGTTGTGACTTTCATTTAATCTTCAGCTGATGACTGTGCTGATTGATCTAGATTCCACCAGATTTTGCATGCATCCTGCATAACAAAAGAAGGTCAGCTTTGTTATGTGGCACACTATCCTGTAAAGTGTGGGTCTACTCCAGGAAGTGATTTCAGATGACAGCATTCAGATCTGAGCTGCTCAGCCTGAGCATTTTCAACTTCTTACTTCAGGGATAAAAATAAGGTATTGACATTTTACTCGTTATTTCCTAAAGCTTTAATTTCCTTGGCATCAGATTGTTGACCCTAATCCTCATTTGTTTACCTTTACTTTCAACTGATGCAGACAAAAAGGTACCTCAAATCTAAATCTGGCTTTCAGAATCTAAAAGTGGAATACATGCTGGGGGGGGGGCGGAAATCCGGTTTGGTTTTAAACTGTGGCATCTCTCTACTTTTAATCTAAAAAAAAGATATAAATTAATAATGAAATGCTCTTAACATGAAAAACAAACACTAGTCTCTGTCTGATCTCACTTATCATAGTACACCCACACTTTATAATGCTGGTTTTAATCCTATGCATTTGCAAAGCCTTTAGGCTAGGCTGTGTGTTAACCTTGTCATCTCCACTGTCAAATACTGATCAGTATATTAGTAAGTTAAAGGATAACACTGTTTATCCAGAAGCAAGTGTAACTTTTCTCCAGTAACAAAGAAAAAGAAAGGTCTGGAGAAAGGAATACAGGTCATGGGATTTAAAGCAGTAGTGTATACAGAACACATCCTGGTGACAATTTGTTTTACTATAGATTGTTGAAGTGTCGCTCCTAAAAATTTGCATACTGGAAATAAATTTGTATACTGGGGCATCATCCATTTTATATTACATTATCCTGAATTAAATCTTGATAAAGAGATCATGGGCAATTTCAAAATAGACAGTCCTTCTCCTGATAAAACTCTCTGCAAATTCAGAAGGGCACATTAATATCAGAAAACATTTTATTGCTGCATCTTTGAAATAAAAGCTGACAGTCCTGTCCCATTTCTGACAAACATACTCTGCCATTTGTGCCTGTCAACTAAATAGGGCTAGGGGACACTACTGGACAGGACTATGAAATTAATGAGGGGAACACAACTTAGTAGCAGAGAAACAATTAAGAAATGATTGTGTCGCTTGTTTTGAGTTGACAAATACTAAACTTAGGAAATTATCCAAATTCTTTTTTTTTTTTTTTTTTTTCCTATGGAATACTTAAGTAAAAATTACATTGCTGCTTTAAATTCACTATAAAAGGCCAAGTCCATTTTCACATTTGAAAAATTACCGGTGGGATTTTCTGTTGAATTACCCATTTCTTTCTGCTTGAGTAAAACTAAGTGTTTAATGTAAATGCAACATTCTGCACTGTATTCATCATTTCTTATGAGAATGTCAAGATTGTGACTCGTATGTACCCTTTTATTACTTTACCAAAGTTAAATAAAATTGTGACTTTTGTAAACATTTATAAATTGCCATTTGACATTTTAGCAACTCTCATGTTTTACAAGCATCTTTGTTAATTGAGGAGTTCCAGAATAATAGCATCATGCATTAAAAAAAAACAAAAACAAAACAAAACCAACCAAAAAAAAATTTTAAAAAAATAATAGAAAACCCAACTGTATTTGCTATTTTGGAAGCTGGTGTTTCTAGCAGGATTAGCCAGAGACATCTTTTTTAAAATTCTGCTTTTAAAAGCCCCAAATGCCCCCATACTTCATAATCTTGCAGTTCTGCCCACATAACAGGGTGCCATGATTTCAGTCACTCTCAAGTCATTACTGCTGATATTTTTTCCTTAACACAGAGAAAAATAATCCAGCCAGTGCGGTGTCAGTGTTTCCTTTACTTACTTTCATGTTTACTGTATTACTTAGGGCCTAATTCTTTCCTGGTGATGTCAGCTATTCTTTGATGTTAGCAGAAGTAGGTGGAAGCCCTATGCCAAGGAGATAAAGGCAACTAAACCATCATTTGATATTAAGTTGCATTCCTTACCTGTAATGAGAAGGCTACTTAACATAACTGATTTTCTCCATGTTAGCCACGGTTCACCAACAATCTCATTCTTCCAAATCATAACTTGTCATCAGCCTGGTAGGAAGAGGAGCCCTGACCATGATTAGCTCAAGTGCATTGCACTGGTCAGTGTGTACATTTTTCTGGGTTTCTAGCTCATCTGCAATGACAGTAGCAGTGGGATAGACTGTTGCACAGCAGCTCTGCCTATTCTGTGAGGAAGAAATATGATGACATTCAGCTCACAATATGCAGTGGAATTTTTTCAGCTTTCTTGGGAAATGCTCAACCAAAACAAAAGCAAATCAAAAAACCCCAACAAAAAACACCACCACCACCCCCCCTCAAAAAAACAAACCCAAACAAATGAAAATGCCCAACAAAACCCTAAGCCACAAATAAAAACACCTCACCCTGCTCTCAGGGGTTCCCTGCTACTCCCAGAGACCTGGAAAAGGAAGCTACAAAGCTTGGGTATCTAACAGGTTAGACTGTAGAAGCTGAGTTGTCATTAAAAAGAAACACTCTACGCCCATCTTTAGAATTAAACTTTTTTTATTTGTGCCATAGAAAGCTCTAAGAACTAATATTAAGTATTGATTAATGAAAAGTAGAACACAACTTTAAAAAGTATGTTAAGGAAAGACTGTACAACTATATACATTACAGATCTGGCAAAAATGACAAATGTTTCACATGGAGCAGTTCCTATGCAATAGCTGTAGCACTCGATGTTCAATGTATATAGTCATCAGTTCCTGCACCTTTGGAAGCTGCATGCCTTAACAGTACAAAATAAATAAGCAGTCAATTGTTAGCTCGATACTTGTTTAATTCACATACTGGAATGCTATGGTATGAATCTCCAGAGAAACCATACAGTGAGGATGCAGCCACCATCATCATATTTTGCAGCAGATCCATTAATGTTTTTATATGCATATAAACGACAGTGAGGTTTACTACCATACTCTGTTGAAATTTTTAATTTTTATATAAATGCTTTTTCAGATTCAATCTTTTTCCTCCGTTACCCAAAAGCCAATTTCTTAGTATTTACATAAGGTTTTTCATTAAGTTAAAATGGAAGCTAAGAGTTTACAAAAAAAAAACAAACCAAAAAACAAACAAAATAAGTGCAATAGCCAGAAATCTAAACATAAAAAGCTCATGGCCCCATAAAAACTTTTAAAAGAATGGTTTTACTATGTTTCCAAACCAATAAATACCGGAAGTGAAATTAAAAAATGCTTTACATGATCTCTGGACTTTGGATATCAAAAAAATCACTTCCAAGGAAAACTGAAGACCCTGAGACACATGCAAGCACGAGTCTTCTAGCAAAAATAGTTACAAAGCCCTAATTTTCCAGTTTTCCTCCAAAAAGAGACCTTTAGTAGGCACAGTTTAATTTAAGGTTTTAATTACATCAGCAGCACACATTGATAGCCATTATGTTTCAGTATTACTGAATGTACACTTTGCAATATATGCTTAATTCCAGATGTGTCACCTCAGTAACAAAAATAACCTTGTCTTTTTCTTGTCTACAAGTCCAGGAACTCTCAGTGTAGCCACAGCTACCTGTGCTACTGCAGGCAATCAGTACTCCTGCCCTGGGAGGACTATGTTTGACTGCTGAAATGCCATCTCAGATAACATCCAACCTGTAACAGTTGACAGCACACCCCATTCTATTCAAAGAGGGTCTGCCATATGATCTGGAAATAATCACATAGATCATGTTCTTGGCCTACAAAACAGAAATGCTGAGCATGACATGCGTAAGGTAAATCCTCTTTCTCCCATCATTACTCATAGAGATTTCTGGTACCCTTTTTTATAGCTCAAGTTGTATTTGACCCATTTACCATTGAAATGTCTTTCTGTCTAGAGCACCGTATGTCTAAAACCTTAACCTTGAAGGTCACAGGATCAAGATGCTTACTTAAAACACGAAAAAGAAAAGAAAAACCTTTAACTGTAGTTTAAGCAATGAAAGGTTACAATAACTAACTAGTACTATGCACGACAATCTTTCTTAGTCACCGCTAGAACTTGAGCAGTTTTCACATCATTTACAAAAATTCAACAAGTCACTAAACCTGAAGTGCTAAGCTATGTCTCCAGTAAACTGCTGTTTGTTTTTCTCAGATTTACTGTTTCCTTTTCAAGTTGGACATCTAATTTATCTTGTAAGTGCCTAAACATGGACCAATTGCAAGGAGGAGAAAAAAAAAAAAAAAAGGACAATATAAAAACACCCCAAAACTGAAAATAGATGACAATTAGACAACTGCAGAGAAATGATACTTTGGATTATGTGGATGGAGGGTAGGTTTGGATTGTTGGTGTAGTCCTCATACACACCCTATAAGTGGGAAGAAAAAAAAATCCAAATCCCTGTTTCACTTAAAGATCTAGCCAAACAGGCATACAAGATCCTCAGCAGTCTCAGTGCTAAACCGACACAGCACTCCAATTGTTTCAGTTTTGAGAATTTAAAAGCTTCCAGCTAAAAATGAAAAGTATTACTTTTACCATTTTTTTTTTTAAATACAGACAGAAAGCCTTCTTGAAGAGCATAAAAACGAACAGCACTTTATTCCAAACTAACTAATGGTATCTTTTCAGTAAAAAGAACACCTAACATTATTCCTCAAGCTTTGAAAAGGCAAATTACCTCCTTCCTAAGTGTTCTAAGCCTCTTCATTATTGAGCTCTGTGGGTTTTGGTTGGTGGTGGCTTTTCCACCCATCCCTCCATTGCAAAATATAATGGTCCAGACACTGAATACTTTGCTTGCCATACTGCTGACTATAAATAAAGGTTTTTTCAAGTCAGGCCTAACTGAGTATCTCTTGTTGGCAAGACTATTTGCATGAAGACGTGATGATTCATAGTGCTTATAAAAGCAGAACTAAGATGCTAGTTCAAAAGTACGCTACTCCAAACTACTGGACCAGTTATTTTGGACCCCTGCAGTAATGCATTGTTCACAAAACTGGATGAGTTGTGGGATTTAAATTTTTTTTCTTAAATGGTTCCATATTCAAGAGTCTACAATGACAAATCTGTTTTCTTGGTTAACGCCGAAACGGAATTCAGCGTTGAAGTGCTAACGTGAAAGAAAGGGTTTACATAGTAAGTATGGGTACAGGAAATACCTTAATTACTTTGGATGAAAGATTTTTCAGGTCTTTAGAGGAAATTGTACCTTTTCAAGCTACAAATCCCCATGTTTTGATCAACATACCAGCAAACACAGCCAGCTCCTTGGAAATGTCTTATTCTCTAAGTAAAATTCCAGATGAATGACTTTCAGAAATCACTTGCAGCTACTAATGATCCCTCTAACTGCTACCGTTTGATGACGGGAGAACAAGTTAACTCATTTTCACTTTAACATTTGATTTTACAGTAATTTGAACAGTTCATTTAAAACAGCTGCAATCTTTCTGCACCGAATCCTTTTTTCCCCAGCACCGAATGCATTTCAGTACGATTCTGGTATTACGAACTCAAATTCAGTACTTCCCTCCGACGGATTTTGTTTAAAAATCGCTTCGTTTCCCTGCGGAACGAAAATGTCATCCCAGGTAATCTGTTTGGCCGGCGGGTTAGACGTCGTTCCTTCGGTGCCATCCTTCCCCGCGCCCACGCGGTAAACGATGCCGCCGTCGTTTAGCACCGGGATGCTGCTGGAGCGGTCGGTGATGTACGCGTACTGTCTGATCTGCAGGGACCTGCACGGATGCAACCGATAAAGCTTCGTGTCTCCAGAAGGGTCTTGGCTATGAACCGATCTGATGTGGGAGGCCGTAATTTGGTAGTTGATGAAAGTTTTGCCACAGGTCAAGCACTGGTACCTTCGCTCGCCGGTGTGGTGAATTTCGTGCTTGGTACGGTATTCTGCGAGAGGGAAAACTTTGTCACAGTATCGACAGGGATACTTCTTCTCCCAGGAGTGCACGTTAAAATGTCTCCGTAAGCTCGTCAGACACGCGTACGATCTCTTACACACGATGCAAATGTAGTAGACTCTTCCATCCACGATGAGCTCGTAGTGGTCATCGTGCTTTACTTTCATGCGTTTCCTGTTCGGGGAATCGCCGCCGGACGTTCTGGGTGTTTCGTCCGGCTTGGCTTCGCCCTCCTCAGCATCGCCCTTCACAGGAATCACTATGTCATAGGTATCCTCACCGATGTTGGCATAAACCTTGCAGCCTGTGGACAAGCCGCCGATTTCAGTCGCCGTATCTAACGTTATGATTTTCTGCCCTTCTGCCCCCTGCTTTGGCGCGACACCCGAGCTGAATTCCTTGTTGTTACCGCTGAGGACATCAGAGATTTTTATTTTGAATTCTCCGGGTTTAGAAAATGGCTCTTCTGACAACGTAACCACCTGTTTTTTCTGCACACCTGATCCTTCAGTGGTTGCTGCCTTGGGTGTAGAAGACTGCTGAACCAAAGAGCTACTGCTGACTGAACCAGGACTAGAGGAGCTAATGATATCGACATCATCTTCAACAACCACTTCATCATCAACAGCAGTGGTTTCCACTTCAGCTAAGGAGCCATTATTAGATGGCTGCTGGTTATCCTCAAGTAAATTAATCGTAGGGGTCACATGCGTTTGATGCGAGGAGCTGGCATTGAGCGATGAGTTCAGCAGAGGCTTATTTAGCACAATGATGTTAGGAGTCAAATGCTGCGGTGCTGCAGAGACAAGCGACTCGGCACTTGATTGTGTTTGGTTTGGGCTTAGCTGACTGGCAGATGAAGCGAGTTTTTGAGCTGCTGTGGTGCTTGTCAAATGGGGAGAGCCACCACTGACACATGATTTTTGGTCAGAAACTCCAGCTGGACTTGGGCAAGGCTGGTTCTGGGTTGCAGCACTTGTATCTTTAGTACATTCTTTTGGAGGAACAATCTCAGAGCAAAAAATGACATCATCATCCTCATCATCTGAATCACTCACTGTAATTTTTGTAGTCTCATATTCTATGCCATGTAAGGAGAAGGACTGTGTTATAACCGGCATCCCATCCGTTACCTCTTGACTCTCTGGCCTTACTACAGGTACTTGTGTTTCAGCATCTTTTTGACTGGGACTAGAAGTCGAAGTTTCTGAAGCACCCTCTTTGGCCTCACTCAGCATGTTTTTTCCTTCAGATGGAGCTACGCCCAGATCAGCTATGAATTTAACACCCAGCTGTTGCCCTGATTTAATCAGTTCATCAAGTAGGTCTGATCGAACGCTGATTATTTTGGAACTATAAATATAGTTAAGAATTTCTGCAAAGATTTCTGCTCTTACAAAGCTCAGTTCAACCACTTGCCCAGCCACTGAAAAAAGCTGGTGAAAATAAGTGCTTGAGGCTGAAAGGATGTTTCTGTGGGCTCGAAATTTCCGGTCCTCCACGATGACAGTAACATCACAAAAAAGCCCATGGCCACGTTGTTCATTCAAAGACTGAAGGAGCACGCTAGAATACTGTGTGTCTGTTGCAGAAATCAATTTTTTCCCCTCCATTCCTATAAAGAGAAAGTAAAAGGCATCAAATTAGTAAAACCAGAGCTTTGCAGTTTTGTGCGTGACGTTCCCACATTTGCAGTTTATTCCTTCTTTCGTAAAAACAAATCTGAGATATTTTCATAAGGTTATACACTAGAGGACTCTGCAAGTTTGTTTCTTATTGTTAATTATCCCTTCACCTTCTACGTAAGTCATGTGCAATTCTGAATATACCCTCTATTCTTAACAACACGAGGAACAGAGAAACAACTGCTTATCTGATTCAACAGCAAACGGGAAATTTTAAAACCAAGAAGATGCAAGAGTCAGGTCACTCAAAAGGCTTTAAACATTATTAGAGATTTACTTTTTAATTGTAAAAATATTGGGTAAATTATGAGAAACCTGATAACACCCAGGTTATTTATGAACCAGATGACAAAATCTGTGCATCCATACGTTACCAGTCAACTGCAGTTAATGAAAATGCTATTGATACTTCACCTCCTCGCCCAGAAGAAGAAACTTTTCCTTTTTAACCCCTCCTCAAAGGTTACTTTGTGTTTGAAACGGAGTAACTAAGGCAGCACGGTAACAAAAAAAGATCCATAAAGACGAACTAACCCACCTATCGGCACTTCCCATTCCATGACACCCAGCATGACGAAAAAAAAAAACCCCGACATATACGGACAGCGAGTTAAAGGCTCCGAGTTCTTATTTTCACTCCTAAAACTTTATTTCCACCCTCCTGGGAGGGCAGGAGGAGATGCAGAGGCTGAGAGCCGCCCGCCCGCTCCGGTAGCGGCTCTCGCCGTCCTGCAAGGCCAACCGCCCGGCTCCGCCGCAGCCCCCGGTGAACTTTACCATGAAAACGAGCGTTCCGAGTCGGAGATGACGCCGCGGGGAGGGCACCGTCGCGGGCGGCCCCGCCTCAGCGAGCCGGGGCAGCGGCGGCTCTGACAGGCGGCAGGCCCCGGGGAGCGGCCCGGCGGCGGCACCAGCGGACGGGCGGCCCCTCCGCCGTCTCGGCGCGGCCAGGCCGTGCCTGCCACCGCTTCCTGTTCGAGGCGGGGCGAGGCGAGCGGAGCGGCCGCTGCCGCTGGCAGGAGGGGGGAAGGCGGCCCGCGGCGCGGAGGAGGAGGGCGAGGGCTCGCGTTACCTGCGCTCCGGCCGCCGGCACCCGCCGCCCCTTC